>CAHIKZ030005455.1:1692500-2075000 GCA_903632075.3 Acanthosepion pharaonis | reverse complement strand
TCTTCTTTTCTTTCGACGCAGAATCTTCTCGTATTTACTTTCGTCGGCTCAGCTTTTGCTCATGTTTCCGAAAAGGGCAGACGTTAACAACAAATCACACTGAATGATTTTTCACTTTAATTCCAACAAACCTATCCGCCTTTAAAATGCTCTTCAAACAACAAAAACCGTATGAACTTTTCCTTTGAAGATTTCGCATACACGCGAACACAAATAAAGACGAAGCTTTCTCTTGTTTCATTTGAGGTCAATCAGACATTCCTTTGTACATATCATGACCTATAAATGCTTGTCGTCTGATTAATTCGTCTGCAAATATCGGGATATATAGCTGCGCATGCGCACAATTCACTCCTGCCGTTTGATCTGACAATTTCAATCAGCACGCGAAAATGGATTCTTGAAATTTATATACAATTGTTTTCAGAATTGCAAAGATGGTCTATAATTTTTAAATGTTTGCATCTTTATTTTACACGTTTATCTGGTCTGGAACTCCTGGTATATATTTCGAAATTCTCTACAAAAGTCAAAGAAACGTTTGTAATATTATCGGCCCTGACCTGGCATCTGGACTTCAGTCATTTTCCAACCGTGGCTTCCGTGTGTCTTTAATGTAAATATTTTCATGGCAATTGTTCTATTGAACAGACTTCCTTGCTACTTCGACCGCATCAATTTAAGCGTACCACTAGATTGGCTAGTCGGTCTCATCATTTTAGTATTGAAATAGCAAGATGTAATCGTGAGCTCTATTTTAATAGTTTCTTTTCTCTTTCATTTCTCGCCTGTGGAACTTTCTTCCGGTGTCTACTTTCCCTGCCGCCTATGATCTTCAGAAATGTAAACGCAACACCAATCTCCCTCATCAGATCTTCACAGCTAAGCCTCACCATACCAAGTCTACCGAATCGAATCCTCCCAATTCCCTTCGTATTCAAATAAGAAGGGAGTATTTTTCTTTTGAATGGATCCCTCTCCCCACACAGAAACCGCTACTCTGTGGAACGGATTCCCTAGAACAGTTATCGGCAACCTTTTGTTAACTATGTGCCTATTTAGGGTTTTAAAATCATTCAGAGTGCCAACAGCATACATATTTTTATACAAGTCAAGGTCAATATACCGGTTCTACAATATAAACTGCGTCTAGAGATTATATGCAAGTTATGAATTGGTATAAAGAGTTGCGTCTTTAATGTTAAAAGTCCTATTATGATGTTGTTTAGATTCTACTCAATATTATTAACTTAGATATATAGTGATAGAGAAAACTATTGTTTTTGGTTGGAAAAAATGTTACTAAGTTAACAAAACAGACTAATTTGACTGTCAGTAGTTTATTTGCAACTATTTATTTTGATACTTTTACATTATTATACCTTGTAAAACTAATGTAAAAAAAATAATATGAAAATATTTTAGAACAAATTCGTCAATTTCTTAAAGGAAAAACAAAAAAAATATTTTAAAAATAAAAGATATATTAACAAAAAATAATAAGAGCCTCCTAAAATTTATTGCACAAATGCTTCTTTCTTTTCAATAACTCTTAGCAGCCTATTGTCAACATCTGATGTTAGATTTGCAATTTTAGCGGCTGGTAAGTTGTTTGCAGCAACTTTAACTGCCCCCCAGAGGTCACACTTGCTGTTGAATTGCCTTCCATTAGAATAAATATTTCTCTTGAGGATGCTTCACAGGTTCTCAATGGGATTTGTCACAGCTATTTGAAGGCCAGTCCATAAGAGAATCTTCAACAAATCCCTTTTCTTTCAACCAGGATTTAGTAAACTTTGATGCATGACTTGGTGCTTTGTCTTGCATAAAGATCATAGATCTACGCTTGGCTAAAGACTGGTTATCAAGCCATTCAAAGAAATATTGCTCTAGAAAATCACAGTAACCTTTGGAATTCATTTTAACTCCGTCTTTCAGTTTAAATGGACCCACGAGCTCATTACCAATAATCCCAGCCCATATCATGATCCCACCGCCGCCTTGTTGGCGTTTAAAAATTTTTCTTGGGTCATGTTGCTTGCAAATCCATCCTCGAGCCCATCCATCGGGCCTATCGAGGGTGATCCTTGATTCGTCTGTAAAAAGCACTTTACTGAAATCAGTTTTCATGTATTTTTTGCCCACTGCAATCTTCTTTCCTTATGTTTTTTTGTTAAAATGGGTTTCTTTATTTGATTTTTTACATCAGCAAACTTCCTTAATGCTTTACACCTTGTTTCCCTTGGCACCATAGGAGCTCCAGCGGCCTCAAATATGAACGTAGTTGACGCATTTGGATTTCTTATTAATTCTCTTCGGATATGTGATAGATCTCGCTTTGTTAAATTCCTGAATTCAGCCTGAGACTTTTTTTCCTTAGTTGAATTCCCATTTGACATATTTTCTTGATTGCTCGATGATCCCTTTTCAAATCCTTAGAAATTTGAAGCGAAGACTTTCCTTTGCTAATTTCTTTGATTATATAGTTCTTTTCATTCATTGTTAGTTCTTTTTTACGAGCCAAAATACTAAATTTTAGTTCTTGTAAATAATCTCTTGACACTGTAAATTGCTATAATTACTGAAAAAAAAAATACTAAATATCAATCTGAAATTGAAAATTGGGATTTAATTGCTTTCATGTTTACTCGCTATCCATAATAGTACAAATTATTTCATTGGATAACACATATCTATGAATTTTACATAAAATATTTGACAATACCTCTTTTGCATATAATCTCTAGACACAGTTTATTTTATATAGTAATATATGGTATATATAATTTAGTATATATTAAAATTGAAACAGCTAAATATTTTCTTTGCGTTGTAGTAGGTATTAGTTCGGACTTCGTGATGTCATTGGCGGCTGCGTGCCATTGGAAATTGCTTGGCGTGGCGCGTGTGTCACGCGTGATGTAGGTTGCCGACTCCTGCCCTAGAGGATGCTTCCCTGATCACTACAATGTTAACGTCTGCATGTCCAGAGTCAACGATTATCTTTCCTACATTTCTTCATAAACTGTACTTGTTGAATCCCCCTCTTTCGTTTATATAACAACCTCGTGGAGTAATCCTCAACCTTGGGTGGTTCTTGGGCCTTGTATTGGGGGAACAATTAGTAAAAAAAAAAATGCTAGATGCTACTCGAACTTATGTTCACTATTTGGCTCGGTTTCAAATGACTTCCTTTTTAAGAATTTAGTATGAAAAGGGGATGGGATGGACTGGGGTGAATTATATTATCTTCTATAGCATCAAAAACAATCCTTATATTGCAAATCGGTATTTCCTCGGTTGAAAAACGCCCTGAAAATAAACGTCTTTTTTATTGCATAGAAGATATACAATAATTGTTCCTGTTTTTTTTTTTTTTTTTTTTAGATAGGTTCGCTTATCGTATGCTTCACACTCCAACCCGGTCTTTTGAACAGGTGTAGAGGTTTATCCCTTGTTCCCTATTTAGTATTGGGTTTCCGGTTCCTTCCAAAGTCTACTTCCACCCTATACTTCTAACGTCTCCGCCTGAACTCTGAAATGTTATTTATTAATTAAATCTTGACCTCTTCAAGTCTAGAGTTAGCTTTTATCTTTCCTGTATAGCCCAAGAATTTCACTTCTTGTCCGTTCTAACGCTCATATAATAACATACAGCAGCCCTCTACCTCAAGTGGCTCTTGGGCTTTTTATTGTGTGAACGTTAGTAAAAAAGAATTAAAAAAAATTTAAGCCAACATTTAAACAACTTCATTTAGAATTCTGGCGCAAATATAAGCGACTCGATCACTGGTCCAAATTCGCAGTTGTTTATAGAATCATTTCAATGAATCATCATTCACAATTGTTCAAATAGAACGTTGCTTAACTGATATGAATTGATGGGAACTGATGTTGAAATTATTAGCTGAATAAAGAAAAACAATCAACGAAAGTTGAATTGCACATGTGTCGGAAGAGGAGAGTAAGAAGCGAGCTCGGGACACATTCTGTTTTGCAGAAGGCAGCTTACATTTTGTGTAAAGAACAGTGTACAGGTTATTTTCATTTACTCCGCATTAAGTACTATTGTGTTTTGTGTTTTTCTGCCTTAAATCTTAGTCATAGTTTGAAATATCTATAAAAAGACAAATGTCATTGGTAAGCAAATTTTGAGAAAACACAGAGAAAAATAGCAAGTGAAGAACGTGAAAATAACTCCACAGTGAAAGGTTAACGTAACCGTTGCACTGTTCATCATTAGTTGTTGCCATAACAACAATGGCTGCCGGTTTCAGTTGAATAAACGGAAACGCAATTGATGAACACTTACGCGCATGAGTGAATGGAAAGCCATCGAGGAATCCAAAGGAAAGGGCGAATATATTTGTCTATTTATTATCGTTATCCTTGAAAATATGATTTTGTCAAGATAAAGTACGAAGCTAGACAGAAAGAATAAGATGTTATGGAGGAAGAAGGAAAGGAAAGTGGAAGAGAAGGAAAGGGGAAAGGAAAAGAGAAAAAGGAGAGGGAAAAGGGAGGAGGAAGAGGAAAGCTAGAATAAGAAGAAAGACGACGAGTAACAAGAAGAGGAATAGAGAAGAAAAGAACAAAAGAAGAAATCGAAAAAAAAAAAACAGGAAAAAAAGAGATAGAAAAAGAAAAAAAGAAACAATCAAATAAGGAAAAAAAAAATGAGCGCGTGCAGGAAGAAAGAGAAAAAAGACAAAGAAGGAATAAGAAGGTGGGGGAGGAGTAAAGATAAAGAAAACAACAAGAATTACAAGAAAAATGAGAAAGAGAAAATTAAGACGAGGAGGATGAACATAAAAAACAATGTAATGAAGAAGAAATAAAAAAGAGGTGGGGGCGAATAAAAAAGAGAGCAACAACATAAATGACAAAGAAAATGAATAAAGAAAAATGATGAAGAAAAAAAAAACGGCTGAAAGAAAGGGAATAACAACAAGGATAACCAATAATTTGAGAACGAAGAAGAGGCGAATGGAGAAAAGACACAGACAAGACGATCTTGTTATCTTTGTATCAAAAGCAGTTACGCTGTTTGTATAATAATTAGTAACTTAAAAAATTGGTGCAACTATTTCTATTTTCTATTTCCCGGTTAGGAAATTACAGATGACTACAGAATAGTCTTAATATTTAAACCTTCAGCAGCCTAAACGGTTCAGGCAAAGTCCGTGAAAAGCGAAACCCCGAAGTGTGGAATATGAAATCTTGTCAAAAACTACTACAACTTATTTCTGAATTCTTCGCATTGGTTACCCTCGAGTGTTGTAATAAGAAACAAGAATAATAAGATGGCGTAAACTTGTTATATAATAATAATAATAATAATAATAATAATAATAATAATAAAAAGAACATAATCTGCTTTCTTACTGATATGGCAGTTCCTGCAAATTGTAATGTATTTTTGAAGATCTTCAAAAAACGATCAAAATACAAGGATTTTGAAGAGGAAATCTAAAAAATGTGGCACGTAAAGACATCAATAATTCCATTTGTAGTTGGAGCCCTCAGACAGATTGGAAAAGATTCCGAGAGACATATTCCTAGTAGTCCTTGGCTTTAAAGAAACACAAAAATTGTACTCACAAGTACACAGCTCACACATTATGAAGAACTTTATCTATGTAAAATATGAGTGATCTTAGTTTTTGTTTTGTTTTTTTTTTTATAAAAATGATCAGCGAAAAATGTAATAAATGAAACTATTTCTGACCATAGGTCTCTGGTTGGAACCCGGAAGTTAATGTGAATACAATAGAAATCAAAGGAAATAATAATAATAATAATAATAATAATAATAATAATGATAATAATAATAATAAGCAAACGAAATGATTGACGTAACTTTTTCAATATTTTTCAACACTAAGAGAAAGGCGCAATTTAAGAAAATAATAAAAATCAACGTAACAATGTTCAATAATATTTCGACAGTATATCTGTCTTCAAGTTATGTTAAAAATTTCATGCAAATATAAAAATATAAAAAAAATTAAGTCTTTGAACAAATGTCGCTTGTCTTGAGAAAAACAGTTGTACTTGTAATCATCGCGACAAAAAAATGAAATGCAGACGACGTGATTATTATTATTAATTAATTACTTAATAATAATAATAATAATAATAATAATGTTCAAGGTTTTGCGAACACTAAATAACATCTCGTCAATTGTTGATAAAATCTTCCTTTTCGAATGAACTAAGAGGCGAGAGTCTGCGTGACTGTAATGAATACGAAAATGAACAAAATTAAAACAGATAACAAGAAGAACTTAATCAGTCAACAGGAAAAGAGAATATTGCCATTTTAAAAGAAAGCTGCCCCACACTCATTATGTGGGGATATCATGCAACGAAACCGAAACATTAGAGCACCTGGCAGCTGAAACGACCTCTTGTGGCGTGGGAACGACCCACCACGACGGTAAGAGGTTGTTTGGTACTATATACGCCAAACGAACTGAAAGGTGTCAACAGCGAAAAAAAAGCCCTTCTTTGTGTTATATATATATATATATATATATATATATATATATATATATATATATATATATATATATATATAAAGAGAGAGAGAGAGAGGAAAAAGGGAAATGGGTAATGTCTGGCCGAACTTCCATGATGGCTGGATAAGCTGCCCTGTATATATCACGTGATCAGTGTGAGATTTATTCGCAAGAATCACGTGATTCGTCATTGTGGTAATCACTACACTTCCTCCTGCGGATGTAATATTTTAACCATCCTTATATTCAACGAATTTTGTTTTGTTTCATTTCTGTAAAAAGAAATTTTATTTCATCATTTGTCTCTCAATTAATCTCGTACGCCATCCTTTCCCATCCCTATCTTCTCATATATATATATATATATATATATATATATATATATATATATATATATATATATATATATATATATATATATATAAAAGGACATTTCATTAAGACGGATCAAAGTCAACGGTAAATAAATCAGTGTTATTGGTGAAAATTATTTATTTCTCTATTAGATCATGTTATTTAAGTCATGGCAATTATGGGTGAAAAATAATATCGCCCAAAATTCCACCGAATCTGATAGAAAAAGAAAATTAAAATGAATTCATATATAAAATCGGTCCAAGTTATTGGAACACTCTTTATATATATATATATATATATATATATATATATATATATATATATATATATATATTTGTATATTTAGGCAGCAATCTTTCCTTTATGCATGTTTCATTAAAAACGACAGACAAGGTACTACGGTTGAGCTTTTTATTTAATTTTTCTTGTGTTCTGACAAGAGCTTTCTTTTCTGGACAAAGGTGTAAGAACTGTCCGAATGTTCTGTATTTCCGAACGCTTTCGGCTATACCTTTAGCCATTATCAAGGATGATTCAATTATCAGCTTAGTAGAGTGTGTGTGTTCTGTGTATGTTCAGTGTGTGGTAGTGATGTTTTTTAGTTTCCGAATACGGTTAGCACATTGTGGCTTTGTTCATAGTTAATATTGTTAAGAGTTGGCGTTTTCTTTTTTATTATTAGAGCTTCCATTATTTTTAGTCTTTTTTTGCAAGTGGATGCAGTTAATATATTTGTGTTTTCTACTAGTATGTTCCTAATAGTGTCGGGTAAATCTGAGTGTGTGTTTAAATTTGTTCTGATGGAACTGTGATCAGATAGGTGTAACGTAAGACGTCTGGATAAACATGTGGTTGTGTAGCCAATGTAATTATTTATGAGTCCGGTTTGGTGAGGAACGCAGTTCCTTAAAGGGCATTTGAACTCATAGATAATGTTCGTTCTTTGTAATTTTGACTTAGTTGGTGTGTTGTTATTTTTGAGGATAAGGTTGGCCGTCTTAAATTTTTTATAATAGATAATAAGTTTGATTTTTTTTATTCGGATCAATAGGAGTAGTATATTCCTTTATAATATGCCTTAGAGAAGATTCATCTTGTTTACTAATTAATATGCATTTGGTTTTTGTAATAAATGTGTATGTGATTTTTAGCTGTGTGTTCGCTATCGTTATTACTTGCTTTGGGGAGGAATAGTCTAATTTGTTGGTCTATAAGGTAGTTAGGGAAACCGTTGTTAATTAATGTTTGTTTAACGTTGTTAAGTTCTTTGAGAAAGAGTAGTCGAGAGGATGAGTTCTGGTGGGCTCTATTTAGAAATAACACTTTCATTACATCATTATACAAAAAACCCACCAGCAAAAACTCGTGCCACCTTAATTTCAAAAAGCCCACTTAGGTACAAAATAGCTGTAATAAAAAACTTTCTAAACAATATTAACAATATTAACTATGAACAAAGCCACAATGTGCTAACCGTATTCGGAAACTAAAAACATCACTACCACACACTGAACATACACAGAACACACACACTCTACTAAGCTGATAATCGAATCATCCTTGATAATGGCTAAAGGTATAGCCGAAAGCGTTCGGAAATACAGAACATTCGGACAGTTCTTACACACCCTTTGTCCAGAAAAAGAAAGCTCTTGTCAGAACACAAGAAACATTAAATAAAAGCTCAACCGTAGTACCTTGTCTGTCGTTTTAATGAAACATATATATATATATATATATATATATATATATATATATCTTATAAAAAAAAAAACATAGCCTGATGACGACATATGACGACATTGTGCTAATGTCGAAAGTACTCGGAATAAAATGAATATCCATCAACATGGTAATTTTTTCTTCTTCCTTTAATAAGGATACTAAGAAACTTGTCCATAATGACGAAAGGCTCCTATTAAAATAAGTAGATAAAAACCTGTCAAAATTATTTAATGACATGTCTTAATATATATATATATATCAATCTTTTCCTTATCTATCTAAATCTTCTTATTGTCTTGTCTAGCAAACGTGTATTTGGGTATGTGTCTGTGTCTGTCTGTGTGTGTGTGTGTTCAAAACGAGGGCATTTTTAAAATTAGAAAAATTATACTTATTTAAACGAATTTATTTGACTGTTTCACATAAATTTTAATTTTTTCTTTTTTTCTCTCTCAACTCCTTAACCTCTCTCTCTTTATATATATATATATATATATATATATATATATATGTGTGTGTGTGTGTGTGTGTGTGTGTGTGTGTGTGTCTATGTGCATGCGCGCGTGTATGCATAATGTTGCTTTCACGTCTATCTATCTAATCCTCTTTAGTTCTCTACCTCCCCCCTCCTTGACCTATGCTTTCTATATATCACTAAACTTCTCACTTCCTTACGTTCTTCCTTATCTTCTCTTTCTTTACTTCTCTCTCTCTCTCTCTCTCTCTATCCTTTGACCGGTCTTTTCCTCTCACACGTTCCTTTGTCTATCAAGTTATTGATGTATTTTCTTTTCCCTATCGTTCTCGTTTTGAGAAATTAAATAAGGAACCCCAATCAAGGAAGGAAAAAAAAGCATGTTTTCAAATTTATTAAATGAACCATTAAGAATTATTATATATAAATAATTTCAGCATCTCTAGGCTGGCATTTCCGACTGGATATTTCACCTATCGTTGTGTTTCGATTCACATTTGCGTCGGTGGAAATAGAAACTGGGAAATGATCGATGCACGTAGACACAAGTGTACGAAAGATCAAATAGCGCCAAGGCGGGAAAGGAAAACATTATGCTATTGGCAATAAATTGGGTTATTTTATTTACGGATTCACCAGGCACGGTCTGTGGTAGGTAATTCGCATTTTGGACATCTTCGCTGCTACTTCTCTCTTGTTCACGACAGACAAACGGAGAAGACCTTCCTGTCGGCCATAGAGAACTCCAACTCCCTCTCTGCCATTCTCAAACTGCGGCTATCTGTACGTCTTGACCGCAACTGTCACTGTCGCTCGTCACGCTCTGACAGTTAGATCCTCTCTCTAATTTGACTCGGCGTCTCTATATTTCAACGGACAGCCCAGGACTGGACGTTGTAAATGCAGCCTGACTATATAAACCCATGGAACACCCTACCTTGCAGCTGAGTGACAATTTAATCCCCCCATTTCTTTTTAATTCAGTTACTTCACTTCATTTCTCTCTCTTTATGTTGAGAACGGATTTCCGTTTTAAAGTTCTGATTTTACTGTCGGTGGTCGTAACTCCAGACACAGAATCATTTGCGGCCCATTTGACTTCCTGTGCGTCCTAAGGGGATCCATTGTGTCACCCGTTATGAAAGGCAATTTGATCATCATTATTCTCTAGAGTGATAATTATTACATCTGCCCCCACCCAAAGAAGGGACATTTAACAACCAACTGAATAGAATCCCCTCTAAATCGCTCATTTGAATATGCGCCATCTATAGTAGCCATTTGAACAGCAGCTCCCTTTGATTCGCCATTTGAGAATCATCATCATCATCAATGAGACTATGTGGACATCGTCTCATCGTGAATGGCAATTTCAATATCTTATCATTTATCATTCTTAAAGAAGAACCCTTTTGAGCAACATCCCTGTCAGAGTGGCCATACCCATCCCTGTTTGCCGTTTCAAAATCATAGTCATTAGTATGGCAATTTAAACATCACCATCTGAACATTCTCAGAGTGGCCATTTGAACACCCTCTCTTCTACAGTGGCCAGTACACCTTTGTGCAAATTAATTGAAGCAAAACGAATAATTTCGTCATTATTTACTTTTTTCGTATTTACCAATGTGTTGAGATGTTGTGAGTTTCCCGCGTGTCGGTGTATGAATCAAGACAAACACAGTTGTAGAGGAAAATACTGGTATATTCATAAAAGCAATTAACAATAGAGTGATTAGTAGAACGAAGGTTGGTTAGTACGAAACAATATCCAAAGTCTATAGTCCAACGGTATGTAACGGGTAAGCTTATCTGGACTGCTGTCGCTGACGCTTTCCCTCGCTCTACCGTCCTCTCTCGAGAGCTGACTTATATAAGAGGGACCAGTCCATTTGTAGTTAGAAGGTGGGTGCGCCCCAACACAATGAAACATGACAAAGTGCACAGGTGTTAGTGCTTCGTATGTCTATTCCACGAAATCGTTCCTTGTAGATCGACCACAAATTCTCGATTGGGTTTAAATCAGGAGAGTTTCCGGGCCAGTCGATAGTACTTTGATTTGCTCACTGTTAAGGGTTACCATTGTGTTCCAGCAGCGTCACAATTTTCGTACGCTTCCTTGGAGTAACGTCCATCGCAGACAATAGCCGTAGGACAACTAATCGACAGCCGAGACAATAGTGTCTGGGCGTGATAAAAATCTGATGCAATCACAAATGACGCACCATTTTTCAAAGCCAAGCGAATTTCAACATACACCCCGAAATTAGATTCATATTATTTCACACGACTGCAAATGACCTAATCTGAGGAAAAGATAGAAATCGATTGTACTCTGCCACACAAGTGGGCCTAAAACTGAGCGTATGGTGAAAGGAAGGAAACTAAAGCGGTTGTTTCAATTAATTTGCACAAGGGTGTATAGCTTCTCCTGAAACACAGAAGAATCTCCTGCAGACCCAATTATCGTTAGGAATTATTATAACTAATACCTTATCTTTTGCAGAGTGGCCATTTGAACACCATCCTTTCTAAAATGGCTATTAGAATATCGTTCCCATATAACGGCTATATGAACATCATCAACTCTAAAGTGGACCTTTAAACATCATATCCATTAGGACGGCTATTTAAAAATCATTCTCACAAAAGAGGTCATTTGATTATCCCCCTCCTCTCTAGTTTGAACATACCTCCCCTTGAATGACTGTTTGAATATCCATACTTGAGTGGCTATTTGAAAATCACATCGTTTAGAATAGCCTGTCGTCTATGATGGCGGTTTTAAACATAATCCTCACAGGAGTGGCCGTTTGGTCATCATACTCTTTGTAGCCATTTTGTACATCATCATGTCTAGTGTCTCGATTCGAACATACTTTCCTGCAGACTGGCTATTTCAAGAGTCGCTAGAGTGACCAACTGAACCATACCCATTCCTTTTGTGGCCATTTCCCCACTCTCAAATTTTCGAAAGCAAAATTCAATCCTAAAAAATATAAGAAATATTTTATTTTAACGATAAAGAAGATACTGTCCACTCAGCTGAAGGCATAAATGCTTTAATACATTATAGTAATAAAGATTGCACACACACAACCCGTAACCCATTTTATGGTCTTTGGGGATCTATCTGTATTGTACCGTCAGCAGCATCAGTGGGCGTGTCTAGAGAAGAGATGAGCAAACAGCGGACCGTTTGGCATTTTGAAAGAGAAAAATAAAATTTATTAAAATTTTGTTTATTTCCTTTCGTTCTCACTTGTTCACTCACACATTCTTTCGTACATAACCGCATGAACCGATTTTTACTGAGGAAGATCATATGTGTAAAAAAAGAAACAGGAAATTTTTGTTGGGTAGAAAGACAACTGACTTTCACTACACTAACTGTTGAACATGGACTCGTCCAACCACTCTGAGTAGAAAGTCTGCGCAAATGAACGGTTGTCGTAATGTGGGTGGCTTGGTCTAGTCGTATGCATTGCTGCACTGAACTACGGTAGTCTCTATTACTGTACTATTAATCCATGTCTTTCATGTTATTAAACAAAAAGGTTTGTGTCAAGATACAGCTTTCTACTTTCAGTCGAACCACTGAAAAGCAATTCCTGTGGTGCAATCTCTCACTCTCTCTCTCTCTCTCTCTCTCTCTCTCTCTCTGTATATCTCTCTCTGTCTCTCTCTATCTCTCAGCCCTACAAAATTCCTTTGCCCATGGCTCCGGTGATGTCTAGCGCTTCTGGTCTTGCCTAAATAACCTTCGAATAGCAGTTGGTCGCTGTAGAGCTAACCCTCAGAAATGTGAATATGCCACCGTTGTTGATCCCAACCTGCCAATGCGGGCATTTGCACACTATAAAGCATCTTCTAGTTGGTCCCAGTCTTGAAGATCAATGTTCACTTAATGACCTTGAAACATTAACACCCAAGTCAAGGCTCTGTGGGCAACATTAGATGGGTGTAGTGTAACGACTCAATAAGAAGATGTCATTAAATCTGTTCTTCACTCAACCTTTTCTTCCAGTGTTTCCTTACAGTATTATTAACTAGAACTACGTGCATTCTACGAATTTTATAACACCAGTCAAAATTTTTGTTCACTATGTCAATATTTCATTGCACAGGTCATCCTTAGCGTCATATTTTAAGAGGCTTCGAGTTGCTGGCAACGAGTTCTCCACAAGCAGAATGAGAGTAACGGATTGGAACGGGTTGTCATCCATGGATTAAAAATTTATTACTCATTCCTAATGAATGAAAGTCGCCTCGCCCTTAATATTATATCAATCTCTTTCAGAATTTAACTTACAACATTATATACTCTTCAGCTTGAACAGAAAAGATGCGTTTACTTTTTTTCTTTCTTGATCGAATAATGACTTGTGGTCGGAAATGAAACCTTTATGCCAATCATAAAGAATCAACTCAATGGCTTCATTATGGCGGACGACCCAAACACTTTCCAAATTCTAATTTGCACCAACAGAAGATTATGGTGACTGTCTGGTGGTCCACTATTGGCGTTAACTATTTCAGCTTTCTGTGACCTAACCAGAGCATCACTGCTGAAGTTTAATGTCAGCAATTGAATGAAATGCACATTCTTTTAAGCAAAATGTGACTGGCACTGGTTAACCGACGAGATCCAATTCTGCTTCATGGCAATTTTCGGTCACATGTTGTCAGGATGATACTGCTGAAGCTCACCGACTTGGGGTACGTGACCTCACTACCACTTTGTCAAGCATCTTGACAAATTTTCACGACAAAAGACATTCCATTACAAAGAAGATCCAGAAACTAGATTTAAAGTTTTCTTGTCGTAGAAACATTTAGGTTTTTATTGTATAAGCATAAAAACTTGTAACTGATGACAAATATATAGATAGTGAGGGTCCCTATTTTGACTGATTTAAACATTGTTTAAATAGATTCATCTATAGTAATAAAGCTCCGTGTACGTGTGTCTGTCCGTCTATTTTTTGATCTCGGTGAATCAGAAACAATCTGAAGTAACAGGTAACAACAACTGTAGTTACACGCGATTAAAAATTGAATAAATAATTCATTTAACGTTAAATTTAAATATCGAACGGAATGAAAGCTTTAAAAACAATTCTTTATTAAAGGTTTAACTTTAATTTCGTTTTTCGTCGCAACTGCAATTGAATATCGTCTAATTAATCCATAATTAAAACTCAAGAGGGGTACGGTACGTTGCTCATTTATTTTCTAGCATACTGTGACATATTCGAAATATGACATAGTTCAGCTTCCCTAATGTCTTTTAAGAGTGACTTTATGTGAAGGGATCATAAAGAATGGTGATTTTAAAGGAAAATAATAATTGCGCGCAAAAAACAAACAACGGTGATCGGTTGCGTATACGAAGAAAGATTATGCCGAATAAAAATAAAATAATTTTAATATATCTAAATTCTTATAACTTTTACGTACATAGAACGCTGAAGGTAAAAGGCCGAATGCCCAAAAGCCCCCCCCCCCCGCAGGAGCTAGCCTAGAGTCTGCCCGATGGGCAGCTTCTAGGCTAATTCAGGATTAAAACTGATTCTAAAATCGAACTTTATTTTCCGAATAGTCTATTTAATAAAATAAAAAATAAGCTTAAAAAATCAAAATGAAAGAAAAAATTGCCAGAAGAAAAAACTAAGACGGAAATTATAATCGTTGAGAGAGAAAAAAAATGTCAGTTTTTATCTTATGACTTTTTTAGTTGTTCAGTTCATATTAATACCGACCAATCCCTTTTACCGCCTATAATGGAATGCATTAAATAATTTAAACTCCATTTTGTCGCCTTTGGACTTTTGTATCTCAAGAACAATAGTTTGACATTGACAGATCACATCCGTTATTCTGATTACTATCAAAGTATTGTTTGAGAATAATGAGAAAATGTTGAGATTAGAAAATAGGAAAAGGTTCGGGATTGACACACAAAAAATACGATTTGTTGTGGCAATTAGATTGGGTTGGCCACAAAGTTCGTTCAGTTATTAAGTGGAAAATTGACTTTATAAACAGAACGCACATTTTCATTAAATCAGTATTTGAACAAAATGGCATCCATTTTTTAATGTTAACGATTCTTCTTTTATGTGCTATGTCAAATTCGGGAAGACGGGGATCATGGCTCTCCACAGCTTTCTGAGACATACATCCATTGTTTCTCGAAACCGACCGATGCCACATCATATATATATATATATATATATATATATATATATATATATATATATATATATATATATATATAGCGCTAGTCTATAGGGTTTGAAGAAAGATCATTATCTAACTACTAATGGAGACTCAATAATAGCGTTGGGTGAATTCTGTTGGCGTTTACAAAGACTACGAGTAACATACGCGTCTGTCTTGGCCTGTATGGCTTACATAGATCTAGTCAAGAACCATTTGTACTCTTTTTTTTATCCTTGTTATGCTTCCCAGAAGTGATAGTTGATTCCAGCAAATGATGCAAGCTTCTTATCGAGTGTGGGTGATAGGAAACTGGTCCTACGAACACTCGGTTGACTTTAAGGTACTCCATTGAACCTGGGCACTCCAGATCTAAACCCCACTGAGCATGAATGGAAATTGTGCATACGTTATTAAATTCCTTAATTCACACGCAATAAATATAATTGTTATAGTATAGCAGTTTTCGCCGCCGCTTACACCCGGTGGTGTAATCACATTTTAGTGGTCCGGTCCTCAGGGTCTTAGAACTCTGCGTTGATCAATGCTGCCGCTGGGCTAAGTTGGTCGCTGGCCGCTTCGATCCACACCAACTCTGCCCACTGTGTGGAAAATCGAAGGCCGTAATCTCGCAGCGCTGATTCAAGTCGTGGCGCGTGCTATATTAAGACAAAATAAAACGAGAGACTTATGGGGCTAAATCTTCAATTGGTTTACATAGCTCTTGGTACAACAAAAATGAGCCCTTCCTCACGATTGACACTGGGTCTTGTCTAAACTTCTGGAGGAGATGGGTTTAAAGTCTTGTAATCAGGAAAGTGTTTTGCTTCACTTCCATAATGGATAAATATTTATGTTCTAATGAACGCTAAAACACAACTCTCTGCGGTTGCATTTAAACCGAAAAAGAAAAGAAAATCCCTCAGTAATGGATAGGTACACATAGTTTTTGCCTTATCATTTGCACCCATGATGATGATCTCAGAAAGAGATGGAAAATACTTGGGAAATGAAAGTGATTCTCACTGTTACAGTGTATTTATTGCCTTATTCAATTGTAATATACAGAAAATATTCGTGAATGTGAAAGGATTATAATCAAAATAAGCAGGTATATTCTTTGTAATTTATTCAATCAGCCATATATATATATATATATATATATATATATATATATATATATATATATATTATTTTAATACCTATACTCAGGTGGTGTCGGTTGAAAATAATCAATCCGTACCGCAATGCCTAGTCAAAAGAAAAAACACCAACAGAGTAAATTAAGTTAAAATTAAAAGTGCTCAATACACAAAATAGAGCAAAATCTAAAAAAACCTAGTGAGCCAGAACCTACCTACCAAGGTTTCATCTGACGGTTCTTCAGGGTACCTTAAAGATCCGTTGGTAGGTATGGTCTGGCTCACTAGGTTATATATATATATATATATATATGTGTGTGTGTGTGTGTGTGTGTGTGAGTGTGTGTCTGTGTGTGTGTGTGCGTGTGTGTATGGGCATGTATGCATGTCTTCGTTGTTTTCATACGAAGAACATATTTATAAGAATGCAACAGAGGCAGGAATATACAGAATAGATTGTATAAAATGCCCAATGATATACTTCGGTGAAACATCCAGAAAACTAAAAAAAAAGTGTCTGTTTGAGTATCGTAGAAATATGTCGTAACAATTATATATATATATATATATATATATATATATATAGTCATTGGAATAAACAACACTTTAATTTCACTAGTAGTTCACCGTAATACATTTGACCGCAATCCGTGGACAGGAATGTGTTTATATGTCTTTTGGGTGATTGTATTTCTGACAAAAAAGTAAGTACATATTTTGGCTTGACGGCCACAACATTATCAAGATGTATTACACTTCATTTGTCTGATACAAGATCTATTGTTCAACATCTAAAAAAAAACATTCCTGCTCCTATTCACGATACAGGAAAAAGATAACAAAAGCCGTCAGGTACAGGGAACTGACCATTCACCCGATATCTTTAGCGATGGATTTTAGGTATGAGTTACATTTGAGGTCTGGGCCGAGTCCCAATTCATTCATCGCGATTGATGAAAGTTCTTAGTTCGATCGGCGATGGTGCTATGTAACTTGTTTTGTTTTCGAGACATTGAATGTGAAAAGCCAAGTAATTCCCCACTGAGTTGTTAGAACGAAGGTCAGTGAAGAGATCAGTTATTTAAGTAGTTATTCAAACAAATGGTTAGGAAAGAAGCCCCCATCGATACTGGAAAGAACGATAACAGTTACGTGATAAATCTACTTTTCTGAAAAGTTGTTTTAATAAAAAAGATTTTATAAATTACAACCGACAATAGCACTGGCGGCTCGGTCAATGAATGCTGAATGTTTCCTTCATAAAGTTCATCAGAGGATAAAACGCGTCGTCTAAGGTGAGTTTCCCTTTCGTCTTTATATATATATATATATATATATATATATATATATATATATATATATATATAAAAAAAAAGAACAGTAAGATATAAAATCCGGTGTTCTTATAGATATTTTATTTTTTACAAAATAGTGCTCAATGTAAATTTACAGAGCATTAATATTATAAATTAATTGATTTAAAATATGTTTTTTTTCGCTACACAGAAATTCGGGGTTTTTAGCTTCTATTTTTGAAACATGGTTGGAACTGTGTAGCGAAAAAAACCATATTTTAAATCAATTAATTTATAATATATATATTCGCTTGAAGATGAAATGGAACTAATGCTTTTAATTTAATTGCAAAATTAAATTCGGGGTTTTTAGCTTCTATTTTTGAAACTTGGTTGGAACTGTGTAGCGAAAAAAACCATATTTTAAATCAATTAATTTATAATAATATATATATATATATATATATATATATATATATAACAGTGAACATTGAAATCAACACTCAGAGGTAATAGACTGTTTCTAGACGCAATCCTCAGACCACATGTGTTGTTTTTTTTCTCGACTATTTATCTATATATATATACGGGTTCGTGGTGCATTGTGGGTAGTCCATTCTAACAGTTATTTGGCGAGAGTGCTTTATTTATTTGTATTAAAAATTCCGATCTGTACTTATAAATTAAGGAAATCAATTTATTCTTAGCATCGTTTAATAATGGAACGGAACTTTGTATTTTAAGTTTAATTCTTATGATTGAATTTTCATTGAAGTTTCACTTTTGAAACATGGGAATTCCGGTGTTGCGATGATTATATACTTTTAAAAACAATTTATATATATATATATATATATATATATATATATATATATAAAAAGTCAATGAAATAAAGGAAAATTATGTATGTGAAGATTATATAAATATGATTAAAAAAATCGTCGAATAAAACTTAGTATTATTAAAATAAATTTGTGTAATGCTTCACCGATGAATATTTTTTTGGGGAAAAGTTGAAATAAACTTTAATATTTAATATTTTAAAGTTGCATTTTCTCTACTTTCTGATCAATAAGAAGTAACAGTTTTTTGTATTAGGTGTAGTTTTAATTAGCTAAATATTAAATATCATTGACAAGTGTTTTGGCAAAAGTTTCCTCCATAATTTGGAGTTAGTAGTACTTTAGGACTAACATATTTGCCTTCAACCAATGACATAAACTTTCGGCATAACCTTTTATAATAAAAATATCAGTTAAACTTTTAAAGAAAAACTTATCCCCGATGTCAAAAGCCTTAAAGGGTTATTCTAACATAGATAAACTAAATGCAGAGGTTTTATTTTGAAATCCTCACAACCTAAATAAAGATTATAAAATAATAAATTTCGACCAACATACTTATATCTACTCATGAACAAAAGCCTTTTACTTGAGATACGCTTAGTTTATGAACATGTACTTGAGTATGGTCATCTATCTAGAACATAGACCACGTGCCAGACGAACTGGGAATACCACCAAGCGAAACTAGAGTCGCACGCCAAAAACGTAGGCATATACAGTGCTGTTCGATAAAAGTGACTCACCTCTTTTTTTATTTATTAAAAATATTTTCGTCTAGTTTTTTTTATTAAAAATATTTTCGTCTAGTTTTTTTTGTGGTTAAATTTTTAATCTTACTAATATAAAGACCCCTTCCCGACCACCTAGAAAAAAAGTCTATTCACCCTAAGGTATTCTATTGATAATTATAAATTTGGATATAAATGAGATTTAGGAAAAAACTCTGTGCAAAAAAAGTGACTCAGATATCGCACTCTAATGATTAAACTGGTAAATTTAAAGAGCTTTTGACAAAATATTGAAAACTATTTTACAATACACTCAGAACAATATTCTAAAGAATTCTAGAACAGCTTAAATTAAACCTAGAGTATTCCAGAATATTCCAGAAAGCCTCATACAGTATAAAAACAGCTTGAAATAGCCACTCAGAACCACTTAAGGCATCTATTATTGCCCTCGCAAAAGCAGGCAAATCTACGAGAAAAATTGCATAAATTGCTATAACCTTGCAATCAACTGTCTCTCGAGTGCTTAGGACACATAATGAAGCCACTCCTTCTCCAAGGAAGGAAACAAGGGGACGAAAGAAAGAGATTGATGATAGAACTGGCAGGGTAATCAAGAGAGAATTTACAAAGAATAGGACTATAACTAGCCAATAAATTGCAGCCAGTCTAAGCAAAGAGCAAAGTGTTGGTCTTGCCTCTTCAACAGTCCGTCGGTGGGTGTTAGAACAAGGCTACAAATCTTGTACACGAAGGTTTAAGCCGCTAATAGGCAAAGCCAACAAAGCCAAGAGACTTGAATGGGCTCACTATTACAAAAATTTCACCGTAGAAGACTGGAAGAATTTTCTCTTCTCCGATGAAACGAAAGTTGAGATAAAATTAAAAGGATCTAAAATCCGAAGAAGAAGCTTTGAAAGCTCTTTGAATTTAGCAGTAAGTACTGTCAAGCATCCGTTCAGTATAATGTTCTGGGGATGCTTTTCTTTTCATGGAACTGGTTTCTTAAAACATATTGAAAAGACCCTCAGGAGCGAGCAGTACAAGAGAATTTTAGAGATTTGCTCCCTTCTGCTGAAAGGGTGCAAATCGACCCCACCAAGCTCATTTTTATGCAGGATAATGCTCCCTGTCACAAATCAAAATTGATGAAGGAATACTTTGATGAGAAGCAGGTGAGTGTTATGACATGGCCGCCCCAATCTCCTGACCTCAACCCCATAGAAAACGTATGAAGCATTATAAAGTACAGGCTCTCGAGAAAGCAGTTGAGCAACAAAGAGGATTTGATTGTGAATTTCATATCTGAATGGAATCCAATGCTTGGAGATGAGATTTGCCAGAACCTAATCAAGTCAATGCCAAAAAGGGTTGAAAAGGTTATTCAAAATAAAGAAAGACTCCTGAATTATTAAATATTTCGAACTATATTACCTATTATAAATAAATTATACCTCTATTATTCTTTATTTAAAGCTGTTCGGTTGATTACTAGTTGCAGGAAATAAGTGAGTCATTTTTTTTTTTGCACAGAGTTTTTCCCTAAATCTCATTTATATCCAAAATTATAATTATCAATAGAATACCTTAGGGTGAGTAAACTTTTTTTACTAGGTGGCCGGGAAGGGGTCTTTATATTATTAAGATTAAAAATTAGTTTGACCCCAAAAACAATAGGCGACAAATTTTTAAGTAAAAAAAATCAGGTGAGTCCCTTTTATCGAACAGCATTGTATCTTTGCTGCAGGATATCTACCAACCGTGCCATGCGGTCAGATGTGGCACAAAGCCGAATTTAACGTGGGGTATCCGAGCCCGTAGACTCGGTCAAAAATTCTCCGTAGACCCCGTATAAAACGGGGTCGGGTAGCTGTTTCCCGAGACGAGACTCTGCCCTTCGACATAGCCTCATCTGGGGATCCTCTCTACCCGGAGGCAGAGAGTTTGACCAGCACATTTGGAGATGAATCTCTGTCTGCAGTATATTCATTGTAATAAATAGAATTATGGCACAAGGGGGGAATGGGTTGAGGCTGGTCTTCACTGATTATCCTATACCTAGATAATCCGATTCACGACCCATTCACTCATTACAATTTTTACATTCACCACAAGAAGTCATCCGTCACCAATCAGTCCTCCATACACCATAATGCTGCATCCTCTCAGTGGGTGGGGTCCTACAAAACGCACTCCGAGATTTAAAAATTTGATGATGATAAATATTTCATAGATAAAAATCTAATGATTGACAATGAGAGGGGAGGGGATGAACCCAAAAACAAACTAAATATCAACACAAAACAAACTAAACATAACTGATGTTAGTAAAACTTGTCCAACCATCAAAAAAAGAGGCCGCTCTATTCTGCCCATTGGACAAAATCAAGAGGCTCTCTCGCTAAGGGAGAGGGAAAGGAGAAAATATATACGGACATGGGAAATATATAAAGCTGACCCAGTCGAGATGAAAAGTGGGGGCTAAAACAAACTGGGAGGTTGGGAATCTCAACTTGGATCATAACCAAAGATGTACCCGGGAACAGGCCAGGAACAACACTTACTCACATTAACTAGGTACACAAAAACTTGTCTAACCTAACCAAGGGGAAGGCTCTGCAGGAAACCACTCCGATGGGACATAGGTTTGACCTAAAAGAGAAAACCAAGGCTAGCCCCGTTCAAACGAACCAAGCTCGCCTCAGTCACCCATCTTACGCCAAAGTCTATCGAATGCAAGCGTTTTCTATCAGTTCTAATCTTCATCTTGAGCGGATGCTCAAAGAATCGGATTAGATCATGAAGAGAAAGACGGTTGCCTCGCAAGACTTCCTCCTGTCGCGTCGTTCAAATCACCATTCGGGCCGTGGCCAGCAGCGTTAGAAACACCATTCGTTTCACTACAGAATACGGGGGCGACACATTGTCACACGTGTATGCGTGACCAATGTGCACGAGTTTTTTGAGAGCGAGACGACCCGTTAACGCGCCAACATGGTTCCATGGCGGACCCGAGGTCAGTGGTAGAAGGCGTGCGAAGCCGTTTCCTCTATGAGAAGGTCACATCGTTCACAGTCTGGCAAATCATCCAAGCCCCATATGAAGGTCATGTTATTGAGAGATAGCCTATTCCGAATCAATTGCCAGATAAGCGAAAACTCAGGGTTGCTGAGGTATTCCGTCGCTGGCGCCCAAGACCAGAAGAAGCGGAACCACTCCTCCGACAAGCCGAGCCGCTCACGTAGTGGCTCCTTCGCGGCCTCTCTACTAGCCCTCGATAGAAGACTCTCCTAGGACTAGAAAGGTCACTGGACAGAGGAATGTCCCGCAAGGCCGATCGACAGAAAAGGAAAGAAGGAAAAACGATTGATCCCGGGGTTTACGATGACGCTCAACCCGTGAGATGGGAGGACCGATAGTAAGGAATGGGGAAGGCGTACCCGCAATAATCGATTCTCCTGTCAATGATTGGCGTAGGAAAGCCAGCCTCGAGGCGAGTTTGTGACTCTCCAAGTGCGGCATTCCCAGCCCCACCATGACACGGTCGTTGTGCATAGACTCCTCTGTCAACTTTATGCTTATAAATCTCCGACTGCAGACCAACGTACAACATTTACTACTGTATTTATGAGAATAGGGACATACCCATTATCGTCCGTAGGTATGCTACAACTGTAACCCTTCTGGGAACCCTCATATTTCCTGACGTCGTGTTACCATTCAGTTACAGAGAAGCGTCTGGTCAGCAAAGTCCAAATTACTGTTTATAAACACACACCTTCGACGATTTTTCTCAATCGATCATTTCTGTTCACAAAACATAATGTAACATTATTTAATAAAGAATCAGAGCATTTACTTAAATAAATCATATCTATAAAAATAACGTATAAACTGAAAATGTATTAAATAATTGTCGGACTGAATCCATTTCATTATATATATATATATATATATATATATATATATATATATATATATATGTGTGTGTGTGTGTGTGTGTGTGTGTGTGTGTGTGTATGCATATATATATATATATATATATATCTAAAAAGCGTCAGACGAATACATTTTCCGCTTCAAAAAGCGTCAGACGAATACATTTTCCACTTCGTCATGGATTTGCCTAAAATTGTTCAGGATATATATAAATGTATATATCATTTTCCCATATATATATATATATATATATATATATATATATATATATAATTTTTTTAGGTCTGGTTTGAGGTGTAGTATTTCCCAGCGACGTTTGATTATTTGGGATAGTGGAGGCAGAGTGGGATTGAAAGTGGTTACTAGAGGGATGCGGCTAGATTTATTTTTAATCTTGTACATTAGGGTGTCTTCTCTAGGTGTGAAAATTGCTTTATTTATTTGTTCCCTGATTAGGTGTTGTTTATAGCCACGTGTTGTGAATTGATGCTCCAGATTTTCAATGTGTTTATTTAATTCGTCATTGTTGGAACATAACCTTCTGAATCTAAGTGCTTTTTTCTGTAGTTTACTGCTACCAGCAAGCAGAAATATTTCTTCTCCCGATGATGGCCATTTTGGCCGAAACTAGTCGAGGAATCTGAATGAAATAATAATAAAAAAACCCAAAGAATATTAATCTACAACCCATTGTGTCTGAAGATTTTAATTTTTAATATTTTGTTATTGTTCAATATATATATATATATATATATATATATATATATATATATATATATATATTTTGTACTAAATTTAAGCATTTCTTTAAAGGCAACTTAGTGTATATAAGATTTAATATCTAAAACAGACATGAGTTTATCCGTAATATTTATGCGTTATAAACTCATGGCTAGTTTAGATATTAAATCTATTTGCATTTCCTATTAACAAATGGCTATACATATGAGATATCCTTCAACGCGCCCACGTCGCTACCGAATGTGACATAAAGTCGAGGTTTAAAGTGGGATTAACGGCAATACCGTGGGAAAATGGTTCAAAACCCTTGGTACTTCCTCTTTTGGGGACGCCTTTATGCAAAGGGCAATAAACCCAGTCCCTTCCCGGAGAAGAGGTACTACCTGGGTGGGGAGGAAAGGCCCTCTGGTGCATGGGTTTAATACTTTTGATTCTTCCCCGGCATGTCAATCAGTTATGTACCACGCTTAGGCGATCATGTATCAAGGAGGCAGATTTTTTTCCCGCAGTAGGTTGCCATTCCTTTCTGCAGTAGACCAGTTACTATCCAAGGCTATAGAACCCGGTCTGGGGGAGAAGAGGATTCACACCTTTCCCAAGGGTATTAGAACGTAAGTGAATGGATTCGTCTGGAATTCGAACTCGGCTCTCCGATTCTCCAATCCGCTATCCATTACGCCACCGTCAGACATATAAGAATATAAGAATATTCAATAACAGATAAAAAAACTATCGATATAGACACTAGAGAATATCTGTGCGTGTGTGCGTGCGTGCTAATAATAGCGCTCTCAATCATTAATAAGAATTCAGAGATATATGCACGCGCGCTCGCGTGTGTTATGTGTGTGTGTGTTATGTGTGTGTGTGTTATGTGTGTGTGTGCGCGCGCACACCCGGGTGCTTCTTCATCCGCTTCAGAAAAATCAAATATTACGTGTCTCGTCTAAATCTACCCAGAGAAACACACACACACACACACACACACACACACATGACTCTTGCTCATAAAGAACCCGCCTATATCCACCCCCCACTTATTCCCATGTACTATCCCTCCATTTGTCACTCACTTTCTCCCTTCCTTCCCATATTTTGGTATCTCAAATGACGCTATTCTCACCGGACAAGATTTTATTCAACGTTTGTTCTAGTTTTCGGCCAATCGGCAAAGCCCAATTCATAATACCCCTTCCCCGGCTATTTCGTTACTCATTCCTATCTTGCTGCGTTATTTTTTTTTTTTTTTTTTTTTTAACTTTCATTGAAGAGTCCTCTACTCCAACACCTCTTTATACAACCGCTACCTCTTTTAAACAAAACAATCGCTGAATTTTAAAAATACCTTTCAAGAGCCCCCTTCATTCTCCGCTTGGCTTCCCCACTTTTTGCTTCAGTTCAGCAGGTCTTGGTTACACACTATATCTCATTAATAGCCAGCAACGTCTCCACCTATGGTGCCTTCCCCGTCATTTTCATGGAACGTGATCATCGCGCGCGCGCACGCACACACACACACACACACACACACACACACACACACACACACACACACACACACATTAGAAACATTGACGATAAAGCCGCACACAAAAATGCAGGAGGAGATTCAAAAAGCAATCAGATGTATATAAAAGGCAAATGAATGCAGGCACGTAGACTAGAGACGATTTACGGAATATATACAGATGGACATATGACGGCTCGATAATCCGAACCTTGTGCACATGTCATTTACGACACTCAACTTCCTTTCTTTTCTCCCCCCCACTTTTTTTTGTTGCACACCCGTCTCTACCCCCATTTTTTCTTCTTCTTCTTCTTCTTCTTCTTCTTATCGGCCTTACCTCATCGTCAGCTTTCCTTTCCGTTTTTGATTTGTGCGTGTCAGGGCCTGGTGTTGATTCAGGTCTGAATCATAAACGAGGTTTCGAGCGAGGCTCGTCATCGGCTTCGCGTAGACACATTCTACGAGTGGTTTGTTGTAACATCAGACGAATATATTAAAACATAATCT
Organism: Acanthosepion pharaonis; assembly: GCA_903632075.3. Lineage (NCBI taxonomy): Eukaryota > Metazoa > Mollusca > Cephalopoda > Sepiida > Sepiidae > Acanthosepion > Acanthosepion pharaonis. The sequence goes on along the minus strand of CAHIKZ030005455.1, from coordinate 2,048,993 downwards.
CTCTCTCACATTCTCTCTTCACACACACACACACACACACACACACCTAATATGCAGGGTGCGATGGATAAGTTGTCGCCTAAAGTACGCAAACAAGAAAATAACACTGATATCTCATTTTAACAGATATATATATATATATATACCAAAATTACACAGGAATATCTTAAGACTAAAGAGTGAATTTATTAGAATAAAATCGCCATTGGCTTCAACCACGGCCTACAGATGATTTCGGAATCTCCTGCAACTCTTCTGGACGGTCTTCTTGTTTAAATTGCTGAATTCCGTCATAAACCTTGTCATCAGTTTATGTTCCAAGGAGTTTTGCCGGTCTGTCGCTGAATTGCTCCCCACACATAATAATCAAGGGGGGTGTAGTCTGGAGAGTTAGGTGGCCAGATGTAACGGGCGATGAGGTTGCCGAAATTGTTATGACTGGGTTCTCCTGCTTGTGTGGCATGATGCAGAGTCCTGTGGCCAGACATAGGGTCTTCCAGTAGCCACCCTCTTGACCCAGGGAAGCACTACCTCCCCAAGACACTTGATGTAGGTCTCCGTGGTGAGTCTGAGGCCATCTAGGAAGATCAATGGAGACATAACGGCGCTGTCACTAGTGATCACTCCAAACACCTTCGTAATCACCATTAGACTCATCCAACTTTTTTTCTGAATCCTCTGCACTGTCCTCAGATTGACAGCCAAACACAATGAAATGTTCATATTGAAATACGAAAATTTCATAGGTTTCGACTCGAATTTTAATCAGTGCCGAGTGCCGTTTCCAAATTTCTGGAAGAGTGGATTGCGCCATTCAGCTCTTTTTCTCAAAGATGGTGCCCAACTGACCCGACTATACTGTTCAGTCGACAAAATAGAAACAAACAACGTGCAGACGCGAAATAAAAATATAAAATGGTGACAAATTAACTATTGTACCCTGCAAATATATTATTTAATAAAATAAATAAACAAAGTCAGAAATTAAAACATAATAATAAGAAAGAATGTCAAATAAAAAAAATCATTAAAAAAATTAATATTGTTTACGTATTTCGAGGACAAAACTGAATCTAGCAGATATATTTCTTAATATATGACGTCATTTGTTTACATTTGATACACCATGAGCAGTTATGAATGTACGAGATTCATGGAAGATTGAAGTTTATAAGCAGTAAATTCGACTTTGCCTACCGAACGCTCCTTTGTGGCTGAGTCGGTTAAGGCACGTCAGCGTAAATGACGGTTCCGTATAGGATGCAGGTTCGAATCCTGTCAAAGGACGAATATTTTCTATGAAAATTACTCGGACATTCAGGCCGGTAAACGTTATTTAATACTGTTTATTATAAAACAGAGCATTTATTTTATAGATACTTGTATCTATAAAAGAACGTTAAACATAAAATGTCTTTTTTATATATATATATATATATATATATATATATATATATATATATATATATATATATATATATATATATATATATATATATATATATATATATATTATATGTATATCCATACAATATATATATATGGATATCCATACAATATATATATATATATAGCAAAGATATTCTAAAATACGAAATGCTGTCAGTCAGTTGGAGTCTGAAAGAAAGTACATTTCAGGCAAGTAGCAATAAAGTGCTCATTGTCAGCGATAGAGTTTTAATAGGATCATTTATGTGATTGATGTTATGTTAACCATCTCGAATTCAGAGTTTCATAGACGAACCTTTTTGCAATCATTCAGTTTACTCGTCAATAAGGTTTAGACAACATGAACCTTGTGCCAGAGGTATATTGGGAAATTGGAAAGGTTTCACATGAGGGATTTTAGATCCCTTTCTTGAATAACGTTATAGGATCGCATCGCGAACCTTGAAATCTTGAACGGTGCGAACACAATCATCAAAGTTTATCAAGCCATAAGTCCATTAGAATGACCACGTCATCCGCGTGGAACAACATCGATTTCCCAGACGTCTGTTGTACGGAGAGAAAACGACATTAAGTATGTCCGAAGAAATGGTATAAAGATACAATCAAAGCTGACGTGCAACTGAGCAAGATCAGACCAAAGGAGTTTTGGTGTGCCATTGTCCACCAGATATCTGAAAACTTTGAAAAATCCCAGTGTCCAAAAATCAATATTCAAAGACAACAAAGCCACTGTGATCCTTTTCAATTGGTCATAACCATCGACTTCCAGTATTCCTACTACCTGCGCGTTCAGACTTGGTTTGCTGAGTCTCCTTCGGATTCACTGATGAATTTCAAGATGAAGTTTTCTTCGGAACCGAGTACAACTCTAATAGAACACACACACACACACACACACACACACACACACACACACACACACACACACACACACATATATATATATATATATATATATATATATATATATATATATATATATATATATATAAGGAGATCCTGGTTCGAACCTTTAAAGACTCTGGAAAAACACACCGATATTATTATCAGTTATTCTGTTTCAAAAAACGGAGATGTTTACTCAATCACGTGCATCGAGAAAATATAAAATCTATCTATCTATCTATCTATCTATCTATCTATCTATCTATCTATCTATCTATCTTCAAAATAAGGGTTTGACATACACCGGTGCATCTTATACTGCGAAAAATGTGGCACGTTTATGTTGGGTGATCGTTCTTGAAGCATAAACTACTGAAGTCGCTAGAGGGCGTGCCATTGGCAAAGTATAAATTACCAATATTCACAACAAGGAGGTCATTCTATTAGGTTGAGTTATAAATAGTTGTCTGTTTTTGATTACCAGTATATCAACCTCTATGCGTTATTTAATGCCGAAATCTAAATATTTTGAACACAGTTTATGTCTTCAACTAAATATATTTTGAACGAAACTGTATGCCATCAACTACAGATAAAATGTATTGCTGGTAATTTTACTATAAAAATGCATTTTTATACTTTCATAGTGTTTTATTTTTGTTTGTGAGTTCACTATGTACCCATAGCTGGGAACCTAACAGGTGCTACCATCCCGAGTCAGAGTGGACCTGTGAACAACAGCAATTAAGAGGTGATTACACACTCCTCAAAACGTCCAATCTTCCGATCATCTTGCTGCCAGATGTAGTTTATCGTCATACCCAGGATTCGAGTTATAAATAATTTACGTTTTCGTTTATCAGTTTTATTCTTTAAAAATAAATACAATTACAGTTTATTGATAGTCACGTTATTTGTGATGGCTTGTTGCCACTTATGAAACAGCTCATCGATACCGTTTCAGATAGATTCTACAGTTTTGATGTAAAAATTGCTTTCGGCAAACTCTTGAACCCGGTTTTCATTAGAGAAAATTATCCCCATCAAAGTGTTTTGAAACCATTGTAAAAAGGTAAGAATCGGTTGGTGCAAGTTCAGGAGGTCAGATGAATATGGTGGGTTGGGTAGAACAGACCAACCGAGTTCCTAGATGTGTTTTTCCCGTGTCCTTCTTACTGCATGTGGTCTTACGTTGTCATGGAGAACACAATTTTGCTTTTCATCAAATGTGTACGCTGCCACTGCCGTGTAAAAATTAAGTCACAGCCACGTATGCTTAGTAGGATATTTTCTATTAATTCACCCTAAAATAAAAAGAATTTATATTTATTAAAATTCACACCAAATTCTCCCAGAGCGAGGACCGAAATGTGGTCGATTCGGGTGTGTTATTTTTAAGTATGGTGTCTACGTTCGTGATCACCCCGAAAAGCAGATTTTCAAAAAAGATTTTTTTTTTTTAATTGTAAAAATTCCTTGTAAGTAACTCGAATATCAGCCGCACTTACGAAATGGGAAGAACTCTTTGATTTTTGGTAATTTTTTAATTCTGACTTTTATTTGAAGTTGTTGCGAGGCAAGCTAAACAAACTTTGATTTAAAATTTATAATTTCTTGGGGTGAATTAATATTTGCGATGAGAAACTGGACATTATTTGGGTTGAATTAACACAAAAGATCCCGATTAGTATTAGGAGAATACATTCGTCATTAATATTGGTTTTCCAAATAAGGAAATTATTTATGACCCAGCCTATTGTTTCTCGGAGTTACATGAACGCAGCAGTGACTGGAAGCGACTAACAATTTCGTTTAATAAAAAACAAAAGCAGGGCGACGTCAGGACAGTACAGGACTCCGTTTATTTACTAATTCATTTATTTTATCGATGGCATTTGTTTGAAAACCTATTTATTTTTCAATACACTGTGTGCTACATTTTGAAGACATCGCCAAACATCGCCGCTTCAATGGAAATGTAAACAAACTCGAAAAGTAATAGAATGAAAATGTAACTCGCATATAAAACTACTTAAAAAAACAACAAAAAAACAAAGGTAGAGAAATCGATGCATCAATAGCCACCCCGCACTCCACGCCTACCACACCGCCACACACCCCTCCACCAACACATATGGATGGCATGGCCATATTTTAATTTTATTAAATATATAAAGTCACGCATAGATGTGTATAGTATCTATATTTCGTACACAGTCAAGTTTAAATAATTGGGCAGTTTATAAAGCTAAAGCATTATGTGTGCGAAGTTGCACATGCGTATATACACACATGCAGCCATACACACATACTTAAATACAGAGAAAAAGGATTGATGAATATGCCTGGTCAATGTCACACTCATGTGGCCTTCGCAAAATACAAAGCTAATTTAAAACAGTCAGCGATTACGTCATCTTACCCGGGTTGTGGATAAGACTTGAATTTGGTCAGAGAGAGAGAGAGAGAGAGGTGGGATGGGGTTGAGAAAGGAATGGCGGAACAAAAGGGAAGGAAAGGGAATCAGAGAAAGAATGACGGACAGACAGACGGACCGACAGACAAACAGATAGATAGATAGATAGATAGATAGATAGATAGATAGATAGATAGATAATTGTGATGCCTTGATAGTCTCTACTAGTTATTAAACGAAATAATTTTAAGTGAATCACGTCAATCATTATAAAAAAAGTATAAATAGATTGAAATAGATAGATAGATAGATAAACCACAGACTAACAGATTTAAATAGATGCAGAATGAGACAGACAGACAGACAGATAGATAGATAGATAGATAGATAGATAGATAGATAGATAGATAGATAGATAAAAAATGAACAGACTGAGCTAGATAGCTAGATAGATATGAATTTAATAATGGTAGAAATAATGAAATGGGATGAAAAAATTGAATTAACAAATAAAGAAATAAAAGGGCAAAGCTAGCTATGGGACCCAAATGGAAACATTTTTTTTCGGAGCCCCTACGTCAGATCCAGGGTTTATACAATATGAACGCTATAAATAAAGCTTAAAATGTTCTATTCGTAAGTCCTATTTCGTGTGATTTATTATTTTGCAGAAGAATTGTGCATAGTTTTAAATGTGTCAAGTTATAATAATGGACAAATGGAAAAATACATAGTCATTTTTTAAATTAACCACTTCGGTATCCCGTCGCTAGGCTGACAGCCAGAAGATCAGATTTCAAATCTAAATTGTTTGTCAACATAGATACCACATTTATTAGGAAAGAAAAATGCAATTTAAATAGAGAAGCAGCCATAAAATGACTTCAAAGAGCTACGCATTTCGGCGTATCCTCTTTTCCTGTTACCCAGGGATTGTTGGCAAACGATATACTAAAGCTTTCTCACTGTAGATAAGAAAGAGAAAAGATGACTAGTTTTAGTTTTTTCATTTTATTTCACAGCCACACACACACACACACACACAATGCAAAGCCAAATAAAGAAACAGTGAGACGGACATGAAGCTGTTGATAAGTTTTTATTTGCATTTTTTCTTGTCTCCAAAATTATTATTTTATTGCAGGGTAGATATTGTCCAGACTGAATATGAGAGGAATGTATTATTCAGATGCATTACTTATTACTGAAATGTTTTATTTCAAATTCAGTCAAATTTTGTATGTACACATTAAAAGTACAAGCACAAGCACTTTGCACACGACATAAACATACGGGTATATATTACATGAGCGGGCAGTGGGAGCCGGACAGATAATCATATGTTTATATTTTTATTACATAAATTCATGCAGATGCAAAATATAATTGAAAATGACATTGTTTTTTGAATTCCAAATTCAGCCAGAGACAAAACAGAAAGTGCTAAATGAAAAACGATGCTTTTCAATAAAGAACGGTCATTTTCAATAAAGAACGATCCTTTTCAATGAAAAACGATCCTTTTCAATAAAGAACGATCCTTTTAAAAAAAGAACGGTCATTTTCAATGAAGAGCAGCTCTTTTCAATAAAGAACGATCCTTTTCAATGAAAAACGATCCTTTTCAATGAAGAACGATCCTTTTAAAAAAAAAGAACGGTCATTTTCAATGAAGAGCAGCTCTTTTCAATAAAGAACGATCCTTTTCAATGAAAAACGATCCTTTCAATGAAAAACGATGCTTTTCAATAAAGAACGGTCATTTTCAATAAAGAACGGTCCTTTTCAATGAAAAACGATGCTTTTCAATAAAGAACGATCATTTTCAATGAAGAACGGTCATTTTCAATAAAGAACGATCCTTTTCAATGAAAAACGATCCTTTTCAATGAAGAACGATCCTTTTAAAAAAAAAGAACGGTCATTTTCAATGAAGAGCAGCTCTTTTCAATAAAGAACGATCCTTTTCAATGAAAAACGATCCTTTTCAATGAAAAACGATGCTTTTCAATAAAGAACGGTCATTTTCAATAAAGAACGGTCCTTTTCAATGAAAAACGATGCTTTTCAATAAAGAACGATCATTTTCAATGAAGAACGGTCATTTTCAATAAAGAACGATCCTTTTCAATGAAAAACGATCCTTTTCAATGAAGAACGATCCTTTTAAAAAAAAAGAACGGTCATTTTCAATGAAGAGCAGCTCTTTTCAATAAAGAACGATCCTTTTCAATGAAAAACGATCCTTTTCAATGAAAAACGATGCTTTTCAATAAAGAACGGTCATTTTCAATAAAGAACGGTCCTTTTCAATGAAAAACGATCCTTTTCAATAAAGAACGGTCATTTTCAATGAAGAACGGTCATTTTCAATAAAGAACGATCCTTTTCAATGAAAAACGATCCTTTTCAATGAAGAACGATCCTTTTAAAAAAAAAGAACGGTCATTTTCAATGAAGAGCAGCTCTTTTCAATAAAGAACGATCCTTTTCAATGAAAAACGATCCTTTTCAATGAAAAACGATGCTTTTCAATAAAGAACGGTCATTTTCAATAAAGAACGGTCCTTTTCAATAAAGAACGATCCTTTTCAATGAAAAACGATCCTTTTCAATGAAGAACGATCCTTTTAAAAAAAGAACGGTCATTTTCAATGAAGAGCGGTCCTTTTCAATAAATAACGATCCTTTTCAATGAAAAACGATCCTTTTCAATAAAAAGAACGGTCCTTTTCAATAAAAACGAACGAAGTCCTTTTCAAAAAGAACGGTAAATGAACGATCCTTTTCAATGAAAAACGATCCTTTTCAATGAAGAACGATCCTTTTAAAAAAAGAACGGTCATTTTCAATGAAGAGCGGTCCTTTTCAATAAAGAACGATCCTTTTCAATGAAAAACGATCCTTTTCAATGAAGAACGATCCTTTTAAAAAAAGAACGGTCATTTTCAATGAAGAGCAGCTCTTTTCAATAAAGAACGATCCTTTTCAATGAAAAACGATCCTTTTCAATGAAGAACGATCCTTTTAAAAAAAGAACGGTCATTTTCAATGAAGAGCAGTCCTTTTCAATAAAGAACGATCCTTTTCAATGAAAACGATCCTTTTCAATGAAAAACGATGCTTTTCAATAAAGAACGGTCATTTTCAATGAAGAGCGGTCCTTTTCAATAAAGAACGATCCTTTTCAATGAAAAACGATCCTTTTCAATGAAGAACGATCCTTTTAAAAAAAGAACGGTCATTTTCAATGAAGAGCGGTCCTTTTCGATAAAGAACGATCCTTTTCAATGAAAAACGATCCTTTTCAATGAAGAACGATCCTTTTAAAAAAAGAACGGTCATTTTCAATGAAGAGCAGCTCTTTTCAATAAAGAACGATCCTTTTCAAAAACGATCCTTTTCAATGAAAAACGATCCTTTTCAATGAAGAACGATCCTTTTAAAAAAAAGAACGGTCATTTTCAATGAAAACGATCCTTTTCAATAAAGAACGATCTTTTCAAAAAAGAACGATCATTTTCAATGAAAAACGATCCTTTTCAATGAAAAACGATCCTTTTCAATGAAGAACGAACCTTTTAAAAAAGAACGGTCATTTTCAATGAAGAACGTCCTTTTCAATAAAAAACGATCCTTTTCAATGAAAAAACGATCCTTTTAAAAAACGAACGAACGGTCATTTTCAATGAAGAGCAGCTCTTTTCAATAAAGAACGATCCTTTTCAATGAAAAACGATCCTTTTCAATGAAGAACGATCCTTTTAAAAAAAAAGAACGGTCATTTTCAATGAAGAGCAGCTCTTTTCAATAAAGAACGATCCTTTTCAATGAAAAACGATCCTTTTCAATGAAAAACGATGCTTTTCAATAAAGAACGGTCATTTTCAATGAAGAGCGGTCCTTTTCAATAAAGAACGATCCTTTTCAATGAAAAACGATGCTTTTCAATAGAGAACGGTCATTTTCAATGAAGAGCGGTCCTTTTCAATAAAGAACGATCCTTTTCAATGAAAAACGTTCCTTTTCAATGAAGAACGATCCTTTTAAAAAAAGAACGGTCATTTTCAATGAAGAGCGGTCCTTTTCAATAAAGAACGATCCTTTTCAATGAAAAACGATGCTTTTCAATAAAGAACGGTCATTTTCAATGAAGAGCGGTCCTTTTCAATAAAGAACGATCCTTTTCAATGAAAAACGATCCTTTTCAATGAAGAACGATCCTTTTAAAAAAAGAACGATCATTTTCAATGAAGAGCGGTCCTTTTCAATAAAGAACGATCCTTTTCAATGAAAAACGATCCTTTTCAATGAAGAACGATCCTTTTAAAAAAAGAACGGTCATTTTCAATGAAGAGCAGCTCTTTTCAATAAAGAACGATCCTTTTCAATGAAAAACGATCCTTTTCAATGAAGAACGATCCTTTTAAAAAAAAAGAACGGTCATTTTCAATGAAGAGCAGCTCTTTTCAAGAAAGAACGATCCTTTTCAATGAAAAACGATCCTTTTCAATGAAAAACGATGCTTTTCAATAAAGAACGGTCATTTTCAATAAAGAACGATCCTTTTCAATGAAAAACGATCCTTTTCAATAAAGAACGATCCTTTTAAAAAAGAACGGTCATTTTCAATGAAGAGCAGCTCTTTTCAATAAAGAACGATCCTTTTCAATGAAAACGATCCTTTTCAATGAAGAACGATCCTTTTAAAAAAAGAACGGTCATTTTTCAATGAAGAGCGGTCCTTTTCAATAAAGAACGATCCTTTTCAATGAAAACGATCCTTTTCAATGAAGAACGATCTTTTTAAAAAAGAACGGTCATTTTCAATGAAGAGCAGCTCTTTTCAATAAAGAACGATCCTTTTCAATGAAAAACGATCCTTTTCAATGAAGAACGATCCTTTTAAAAAAAAGAACGGTCATTTTCAATGAAGAGCAGCTCTTTTCAATAAAGAACGATCCTTTTCAATGAAAACGATCCTTTTCAATGAAAAACGATGCTTTTCAATAAAGAACGGTCATTTTCAATGAAGAGCGGTCCTTTTCAATAAAGAACGATCCTTTTCAATGAAAACGATGCTTTTCAATAAAGAACGGTCATTTTTTATGAAGAGCGGTCCTTTTCAATAAAGAACGATCCTTTTCAATGAAAAACGATCCTTTTCAATGAAGAACGATCCTTTTAAAAAAAGAACGGTCATTTTCAATGAAGAGCAGCTCTTTTCAATAAAGAACGATCCTTTTCAATGAAAAACGATCCTTTTCAATGAAGAACGATCCTTTTAAAAAAAAAGAACGGTCATTTTCAATGAAGAGCAGCTCTTTTCAATAAAGAACGATCCTTTTCAATGAAAAACGATCCTTTTCAATGAAAAACGATGCTTTTCAATAAAGAACGGTCATTTTCAATGAAGAGCGGTCCTTTTCAATAAAGAACGATCCTTTTCAATGAAAAACGATGCTTTTCAATAAAGAACGGTCATTTTCAATGAAGAGCGGTTCTTTTCAATAAATAACGATCCTTTTCAATGAAAAACGATCCTTTTCAATGAAGAACGATGCTTTTCAATAAAGAACGATCCTTTTTAAATCTTGAACGATCTTTTGCAGTGAAGAACGGTCCTTCTCAATGAAGAACGCTCCTTTTCAACAAAGAACGGTTGCCAACTGTAGATGTGCCTGTATATAACAATTAAATATTGTGGTTTAATAACGCGATACTTGACAATTTTATAAATTTAAATGCTGTTAGCATCATGATTTACAATTTGTCATTTTAACCTTTTTTTTTTTTTACAGGATTTTTTTCTTTTTAATCATTTCACCCCAAGTAATGTAGGAATGCCACTAGTACGCAGATGTTTACAGGAAGTGGAAGTGAGAGAAAAGACTGGGCATAGGGAGGATTGAGGAAAGAACAAAAGATGAAAGAGATTCAAGAGGACAGAAGATGGCGACTGACGTTACATTTAAGGTTTTGAAGATTGTAGTCATCAGGGAAGCAAGTAAACAGTGAATAGGTGGGAGATGCTTGTCTATCTTTTTGAATTGTTCAATTGAGCCAAACCCGTTCAGAAAAAAATCTAAACAGTCAGCTGTATAGAACCGATTTCTCAGGTCGATGGTTAAAGGTAGCTTTGAGCGAATGAATCCTGTAAATCTTGAAGAGAATCACCTTTCTTCGAGCCTTGTGTGCCTCGGCGTTACAAAATTACAAACAAAGAACAGTAGCAAGTAACAGAAACATATCAGTTGAGGATTTTAGCAAAAGCAACAACAAGAATGGATAGAACATGTAACTCGAATAGAAAATAATGATATAATCAAAATGTTGACGTTCCACATTACTTCAAACAAAACGTTACAAACAATGCTCTTATCAATACTGGAAGAGCAGTAACATTAATTGGACTTGAGAAACCTGTTCTCCTGAAAAATGTTTTAAGAGAAAGGTTCCATAAATTTCAACCGATAGTGATACTGACTACTAGTCATCGAATGCTAAATGTTTCTTTATAAGGAAATAGTGAATATTACAATTACCATTACGATAATTAATTAATTAATTCGAGTATATTCCAAACAGTTTAAAAAATATAAATTGTTTCAACAAACGCGACTGACTTCTTAATGAATTCAGAATAAAATGAGTCTTGCTTTTTTTTTTTTAATAAAACCTGCAGTGTATTGTGTGTATTTGACAAGGGTAGAGTATATTCCACTAGCAGAGCGGGGAGATTATTGGAAGCAATGGGTTCGATTGACTTAAAGTCAGCCCTGAGAAACTATACAGATAAAAAAAATAATAAAAAGACAAAAATACCAAAAGGAAATGATTCGTCCTTTATAGGTCGTGTCGCTACAGGTCGTGAGCGATCATGGCTCTCTACAGCTTCCTATACTTAGTTCCTCTAAGAAATGATTATCGCCTTACTATCCCTCCCAGTCGCTGTTCTGTCATAAATGTACACAAGTGGCTTACTCATATTTTCTCCCCTGTCCACATTGTGAGTGTTAAATTCTCCAAGCCCTCTTTCCTCGTTATGCCTCCCAGAAAATTTAATTCTCTCTTTCTGATTCTATGTACAAGTGGCCTTTTTGTTCCCTAAAACTTCCTTTTTGTTCCCCAATAACTTCTGAGTTGCTTTTTGACCTGATCGAGAATGAATATTGGATGCTTTTATTTCCGAAATGAAAGCAAAAAATCATTACACTTGCTTTAAAATATTGTCCCCAAATCAGGGAATTCAAAAGAAATTTTCACTACTTATTCATTAATGAATGCATTCTTTACTGAATAGGTTATGCTATAAAAATACTCAGAGGGTTAGGGGATTAATATATTATGAGGGTATGTTTAACTCCCCTCCTATGTATATCTTGTGCGTAGTTTTTAATTTGGGGGTAGTGTTTGTCCATTTGTTTTTACAGTTATATAAAGTAAAATCCCCGTGGATATTATTATGACACAAATAATAAAATAAGCACAACAGGAAAACAACCAACAAGCCACCCTCACAAATCAAACCCACGTATAACTGTAGAAGAAGGAACGAATGTTTCTTAAACACAATTGCTTGCAGAACAATGTAATATACTAAGCCACTGTAAAATCAAAAGATAACACAGAAAAATATACATAGGCGTAACTGAAGGTGAAACTACACACACAAAACATCCTTTATAAATAGTAAATACGTGAACAGTACAATACTTTCTAAACATATCTGGGAGATAACAAACAAAAACGAAATCACACCAAAAATATCATGAGAAATAAGGTAACCACCATCAGCCTACAGCAATAAATCCCAAAACTTTAAAGTCTGTCTGGAAGACAAAATAGTTAGAATTACCTATACCAGACCAACACAAACTACTAAAAAAACGATCAGAACTCATCTCAAAATGCAGACACGAAAACGAATTTTTACTACGTTACTTTAAGCATGAAACAGAATGTCGCCTCTGAATTGAGCACTTTATCGCATAAATATAGCATAACTTAAAACTATATATATATATATATATATATATATATATATATATATATATATATATATATATAGAGAGAGAGAGAGAGAGAGAGAGAGAAGAGAAGATTCAATTCAATTGTGAGTTTTTTCTCCTGATGAGAATGATGTTTATTTAACTCCGGGTTTTAATTCTTACTTTCTCTCTCTCTCTCTCTCTCTCTCTCTCTCTCTCTATATATATATATATATATATATATATATATATATATATATATATATATGATAAAAATATAGTTTTATGGTATGCTATATTTAGGAGTCAGTATGATCAGTATCAAAGATAGAGCGTATGTAAATATAAAAGTGAACATTGGGGTCAACACCCAGCGCCGACAGTCTGCTTCATGCTTAAACACATATATTTTTAAGCATATATATATTACATTAAAAATCAATTTAATTTAGGACACACACACACACACACACACACACACACATATATATATGAGATAATCATATATATTTTTCATATATTAAGAACAGCATTGGGGAAATTTTATGACAAAGTGGAAAAAGTTTGTCATAAAATTTCCCTATATATATATATATATATATATATATATATATATATATATATATATATATATATATATATATATATAAAAATTAAGAATTAATTAATTGAAATAAGAAATTCATTCATTCACTCATTAATATATTCATTTTCTTCAAGGAGAAAAAATCAATTGAAACCAAAAAAAAAAATAAAATAGATTTGCAACGAAAATGAATATATTAATGAATTAAATTCTTATTTTAATTAATTACTTAAATAAGAGTAAATTAATTTTCAAGATCAAGAAAGAAATATAAGAAAGAAAGGAGGGACAACAATTAAATGCAGATTACTGAAATTAGGAAAAAACAGAAATAATAAAAAAAAAAAGTCTTAAACGCACAAAATGTATGCACGTGAGGAAAAGGAACCAGAAAAGAAAGAGAAAATGGCGTGTTTCTCATTTTGCTTTTCAGTTTCTGTTTACTCTTTCGTCACCGCTCTATTTTTTTTTCAACAGACCCCGGATACTCTGTGCCTCAGTCAAGCCCCTTTTCATTTCATCATTTTATATTTAAACACTAGCTCTCTTATTCAAATTCTCCTGTCAATGATTTGAAATCCGCATTACCTATCTGTCGTTGGTTTTATATCCACAACGGGTGGAATAAATTTTAGATGACACGATTTTAAAATCACCGCCTCTGTTAGTTGGCCGACGTCGGCAGCTTTGATTTGGTTTGAAAGTTATTAAAGTCTATAAACGTGGAGGTGTAACTCATACTAACTAGTTGTTTAATTGTTGCTCTGGAAGTATGTGTGTATGATGGGCGATGGGTATGTTGAGGTGTGTGTCACTGTATATAGACTGAAGAACTAATTATTTATGAAGTAATACAAAACGCCGTGGTTACTAATTGCTGCTAGTTAATTTAAAAAGACTTTGAAAACGGTTATATACCTATTTTAAGGCATATGTAAATCGACAGAGATGTTTGGGTGTCAAGTAAATGCAATAGTTTATTTGCTATACCATAAGGTATCTCCACGAAATCGTAAAAAAATCAGCACACCGCGATGAAAAAATGCTCCAAACTTAATGAAAACAAAGTTTTATCGTCAAAATGTTTATGTTATTATTAAGAGGAAAAACCAAAGTATTTTTTGATTGTTTCATTACATTTTTTAATCCTTTCTAGCACGTTCGAAATTTTGGTAAAATTTTGTATTTTTTTTTTTCGTCAGCGCATCGGCCAAGGATTAGGAAATTTTTGCGTCTTTTTTGGCATTAAAATACATTGTTGTGGAAATTCTTACAAAAATCAAATAATCGTCGGATTTTTATGAAACTTTCAGAACTTATTCACAAATGAATTAAATTATTTCAGACGTTTTTTTTTGATAATTTTTTTTTTTTACATCCGTAATCACCCAACTCTTACTTAATTGTGTGAAAACTCGAGAAATTCAACGGCATAACTTTTACTGATTATATCAGTTAAAAGCAGAAGTCTTTGAAGAATATAAATCATCGATTTTTTTGTAAAATCCCATTATCCCGTTACTGAATATCAATTCTGAATTATATCATGCAAAATCAAATAAAACTAAGACATTATTTAATTAGAAAGGCTTTTAATGGCTTTTATGAATAATATACGTTAAGGTAAAATGTCAGAAGCCAAAATATTTTTCCGATGAAAAATGAATTTTTACAAGAATTGTTTTCTTTTGTTTTCAATTTTAAGTACAATATATGATGAAATTGTTAAATATTTAAAAATTAATTTTCAATCCGTAGAGTTTAGGGAATGCTGTTATTAAGTAGTTTATCTTTACAGATCATCATAAGTTTGAAAGCTTATTACAATCTGCGACTTGTATGTATTTTAAAAAAAGAATTTAATATTGTTTTTAAGTGTACATAAAAACATTTTTTCCAGATATATGGACGATCGGACATGACATTAAAATGTCATGCATTTTAAAAACTGTTTACCACGGCGGCAATAACGTGCACTCAGAAAATTTACGTTTTCGTTCTGCGAGTCAGTATTGAAGAAATCTCCGACTAACTTTGACCATCATCGTCACATTTTCAAAAATTATTTTACGTCGTTTCACTAAATATTTTTTAATTTAATTTTTTAAATATAATTAAATAATTGTTTTTCAGTGAGAGACATACTGCAATTATTAATTGATTATTTTCTTTTTGAGTTTCAATTCTGGAGATGAAAACAAAGGGAATCACATTCTTCCGGATTTAGATATCTGAAATCATTTACATAGTTTTTTATTTTTATTTTTACACTACTATCGTTAGTGACTATGATTAAATAAAATAAGTGTAAATGATTACATAATTACTACAAAAATTCAGATTTTCATAACTGTCATATAAAAATTAATATTAAAAATATGGAAAAAAGTTAACACATAAAAAAATAACATTTCATAAATGAATGAAATATCTCATAAGATATCTTATTATCTTAAATATATCATAAGGTATATATATTATTCATCGTAACTGAAATAACATAAAAATGAATAATAAATAAAAATAATACCATAAAATTTCATAAAAGATGTACGTCAAAATTATAGGTACCTGTCTTTTATCGCACTCTTAGTTATGAAATTTTCAATTTATTTTATTGTTAGTATTTTAAATCTTATTTTTCCCGAAAGCGTCTTCAAGCACAAGGCTATAAAAAATAGCAATAAAATAGATTGCTGAAAGTATTTGTAAATTTTTTAAAATTATGAGTAGTTAAATAAGTTCACTTAAAATTCGAAAAAATTATGTCACTTCTGTTTTTTCGTCCGATAACTTCCGCCTGACCTAAGCTGTCAATACATCAATGTAACTGTCAGTTAATATCTCTAAAACAAGTCATCGCAGTTAAGACATACTTCTCTTATTTTCAACGACATTTTTCTGCTAAAAACAACAAAAAAAAAATATAAGTAATGTTTGTTTCCAGTTAGATTAAGTAAACTTTAAATTTTATAATTTTCCTCAATAACTTTTCAAAAAGGTATAATTTATTTTTACAAGATTTTTACACTGAGAATTTAACTTTTTGTTTACAAATTTCTCAAAAATGTGCTAGACAGGATTAAAAAAATTAATAAAATGATAAAAATACTTTGGTCTTTCCTTTTAATAAAAACATAAAGATTTAGACGATAATTTTTTTTCATCAAGTTTGGGGACTTTTTTCATCATCGTATATTCTTTTTTTTAGCGAAACAGTGGTGATTCCTACCACAATGTGATACTTAGTCATTTTATTTTTTTCCTGGGATACAGGCCCTCACCTCAAGGTCACATATAGGATTCATTCAGAAATTTTCAGTACAGGCATCGACGGAACTCCTGATCCTAATTTACTTAGCTGGTGAGGAGAGGAGCTGGTGGGTCATGATTAACAATTAGATCTCATTAACCTTTAACAGTTTTAATTCTCACTGGCAGACCCAATATTGTGAACTCGTGGCAGAATAAAGTCGGCAAAACACTGTGGGCTGATGGCTTCTTATTTTATAATCCGTGTCCTTTGGGGTCTTGGGTGATCATGACTCTCCACATCTTCATGTCCTTTGAAGCCTTTAGCATTATTTATACTCTTACTATCCCTCCCATTCCATTTTCTGCTATTTATTTACAAAAGCTCATTAGGTAGATTACTCAATGTTTCCTTCTACCCATGTTGCCTTCCATATGTCCTGTGAGTGTCAAATTCTCCAATTCCTCTATCCTCATTTCGTGTCCTAGAAATGTCAATTGTCTCAATAAGTGTTATGGGGTCCACCCCTTTTTCATATAAGTGGACTCAACCAGAGTGTTAGTTGGACTGCTGACGTTAAATACCCAGAGTCAGTCAGTATACAGAAAAGACTGAGTGATTGTGATTGAGTTGGAGGTAGAGTAATAGTGTGAGGTAACCGCTTGTAGAAGTCAGTTACAAGCACGTAGACTCTAAGGAAGTCCTACTTCGAGACTGTATATATATATATATATATATATATATATATATTTGCTACTACTAACTGCGTTGTTCCTGGATTTACTAACAGTATTACCCATTGTATTATTGTGTAAATACATTTAATTTCTTATCTTTAATTCCTGCCTTTGTCATTCATTGGAGACCGAATTTCATCTCGGAATCCACAACAATAAGTATCCTTACTGTTTCCATTTTCCTTAAAGCTTCCTCGTTGCTCACATCGTATTCTCAGCATCCTTCTGTAGAATTACATCTGTGTTGCCTCAAGTCTCCTCTTCATCTGAGAAAATTGTCCAGCATTTACTGCCCTATGAGATATATCTAATATCAATCCTTTTATAGGGCAGTGAATGCTGGACAATTTCCTCAGATGAAGAGGAGACTTGAGGCAACACAGATGTAATTCATTTCAACAATCATTTCTTTCTTTCAAACGAATGGTCTATCCATAGTATTCCAAGCATCCTTCTGCAGAATCACGTTTCTGGGGCCTCAAGTCTTCTCTTCATCTGTGAGAAAATTGTCCAACATTTAATACTATAGAAGTAATAGTGTTTTGAACTACATATTAGTTCAGAATTCTTTTTCTTTTCCTAACGAAAATTTTCTGTTAATATTTTGTTTAAGGCATCTTTCACTCTACCGAAGCACCTTGGGATTTCTGTGTCATATTTTCTATGCGTTCTGGGTAAGACGATAAACTACATGCAACAGCAAGGGCTCTGATCAGGAGGTTTTGAGGAGCATAAAACTACGTCTTAATTGCTGGTGTTCTCAGCTCTAAACATCATGAAAGTGTAAAAATAGTTTTTAATATCAGCAATAAATTTTTTAAGGAAAAATTATTACCAGCAATACATTTTTGAAGGAAAAAATATTGCCAGCAATACAGTTTTTGAAAGAAAATATTATAGCAATACATTTTTGAGGAAAAAAATATTACGAGAATAAAAATATTGTCAGCATTAAATAACCCCTTGAGGTTGCTATGCCGTAAAATAAAACAAACTAAATACCATTAAAACCCTTCCTATATATAGTTAAATTTCTGTACTTGTATAAATTTGATGTCTACAATTTGTAGATCACATCTTGGATTGTTCTTCTTACTAACGAACATGCCTTATATCTTTTTACAATTGATGCTTAGTCCTTTCTTCCTTCTTTCCTTTACTAACTTGTCTAGGCATTCCTACAGTTTCCGTTCTGTGTTCTCTATCAACGCTAACTTATCGGAATATCTCATGTGAAGATTGTGTTCGCTAATATCACCGTTTAACAGGATTTTTCTCTTTGGGTAGCAACTATTATTTCATAATTGCCTACGCTTAGAAAGTATGAAAGATATTTCGTTTAAACTTTGCTTTAATGACCAGGAGAGTGATATTTCTGAAATTTACCTATTCCCACTGGGAAAACTGGCGAATGTGAACATTCTCGTTCACACAAAATAGAAACAATACGACATATGATTCAAAAGTAGCATTTATTTATTCTAGAATGACACACACACACACACACACACACACACACACACACACACACACAAATGAAGTGAGTTGCTTTTCACGACTTACGCTTATTCTCTAACTTACTTTCACGCATCAGCCCCCAAATATAGTTTCCCATCATGCTTTCGTTATATGATCCTTGGTAGCAAGAAATTCTTGAAGCTTTTAGAAACTTCTCAAAAGTTCTTGAAACGTCTAGAAAGATCTAGAAAACTCTCCTTCAACAACTCAGCGCTGAATCTGTCTAGAATGGAAGTGAGATTAGGCTAGTTTCAAGACATCGATGTTTACATCACAAAAACCAAAGTTTGATTGGAATGCTAGTCGTTCTCTTTGCTTTCGAGACAAAGATATTAGGAAATATTACTCACTGGCCAAAGACGAAAAAAGCCAAAATTTTGTTACACAGTGTAATAAATCCTGACAGAAATATTAGTTATTTTACTATCACCTCGTTATATAGGTTAAATAAATCCAGCGAGAAGACACATCCTTGTCTGATGCCCATTTCTATTTTGTGTACTAGTAAATTTTTGGTTTATTCTAATAACATTCTCAAATAAATAAAGTTTTCCTAGTAGTTCAAACAAATCTTTGTGTTGTTCCTTATCAAATGCTTTGACGAAGTCTATGAAATATAGGTATCTATTAGCTGTATTTCGTCAGCCAAAAGCTAACGCTACTGTAGTGATTTAGGTCCTCAAATGCTGTTGCACGTCTGCGGCCTTAGTTTAATAAATATGGATATACATATATATGCATGCAGTTCTAACATTCATATTAGACTACATTAACTCTTACTTCGCTTTATCTTTTTTACTCTGGCTTTGGTTTTGATATATTAAATGTTACAAACCGGTTTTTTCTCCGTTGAGCCGTTAGAACTTGGTCGGATGAGAGATCAGCTGTCAGGGACTTGGTCTTTTTATTTTTATAATAATATACAGTGGGCTATGATAAGTTTTAGCCACCCTTGATTACAGCAATTTTGGCTTGTATAATAACGTCTCTTCTTTCTTTTTTTTCAGACAATAACGTGTTAGTATCAAGCTACTTTCATCTATGAACGATAGTTCACTTATATCTTGCAATGAAAGTTCGTGGAAGTAAGGAACTTAGTAAATTTCGACAAGGGCAAGTAATAGAATGGTATCTATGTGGCAAGTCAAATAGAGAAATTGCTTGGTTTTTCCAGGTTAATCATCAAACGGTTAATAATATTGTCAATAAATTTAATGAAGAAGGCCATTGTCGCGTGGAACAACGTTCAGGAAGACCAAACATCGTGTCTGAGTGAATGAAAAGGACACTGAATAGGGAAGTCATCAGAAACCGTCTTCAGAGCGTCAAAGATGTCACCAGCAGCATGGAAATCTCACCATATGCGGAGAGAAAGACTCTAAAAAGCTAGGCGTTCAAAAAAGAGTTGCAAGGAAGAAGCCCTTCATTTCAGAGATTAACAGGAACCTTCGTATGGACTGGGCGAGAGCAAATATTATAAATGTTGGCAGTCTGTAATTTGGTCAGATGAAAGTAAATTCTGCCAATATTCTAATTCGAGATTGGTTTATGTTTGGAGAAATCAGAATAAGACTTGGAACACTGAATATCTGCAGGCGACCGTGAAACATGGAGGGATTGGAGTAATGGTGTGGGGCACTGTCTGATTTGGATTGTTGATGAGTGGTTTAATGGTGCAAAATACTGTCAAATATTAGAGAAAGGACTACTCCCACTATTTAAAAGCAATCAGATTGACAAGAATGTCTACCATTTTTAAGAAGATGGAGCGCCATGTCATACCAGTAAAGTAGCAAAGGCCTGGAAGGAATCGCAAGGAATCAAGTCACTGCCATGGGTATCCCAAGATCCTGACATAAATCCAGTAGAGTACGTTTGGGAGCACCTTATCCGAAGACTTCCACAGCGTGCAACCAAAGTCACGTCAGTGGCAACCCTTAAAGAAACATTGCTAAAAAAGTGGCAAAATATGGATCAGACGATTGTTGATAACTTGATCAAATCCATGAAAAATCGAATATAAGAACTGAGACTAGCAAATGGAGGACCTACTCTATAGTAGTTCCAAATACTGTTTATTTATGTTGAGAAGGGATAATGTAATTAAATTTTGAAATTGAATCTAGTTTATTTCTCCTGGCTAAAAACTTTTTTTAGACCACTGTAGGCACACAAGATTATGGGGTTCATTCATAAATTTCCAGTTCTTGTGAGTATTGCCGGAGACATCAGCGGGCAGTTCTGTTCCTGGTTCACTTTGTACAATAGAAGAATGCTGACGGGTCGCTAGTCACCAAGTAACAATTAATTACTGTCTTTCTGGACATTAATGACTGAAAAAATGATTCGTTATGCGAAGACTAGCCACTTTGTCCCGGAGACCGGGCCCCTTGTGCAACGGTTCCGATTTTCACTGGCAAACCCATTATTGTGAACTCATGGTAGAATAAATTAAGTCTGTATAATTCTATGGTTCAATGGCTGCCAATTGTATTTCAGCGGGCAAAGCACATGTGACTGTAGTTAGTTCGAGTCCTAAATGGTTCTGTACGTTTGCGGTCTTGTGCCGTACTAAGATTATTTAAATATATATAGACATACATAGATATGCTTTCAGTTAATTCATTTCAAGCACAGTAGCAATAGATCACGCAGACCCTCTGATCTAGTATTTCTGTTAGTAGGAGCTTGTAGGTTTGAATTTCAAAATACCAGATCATTTTATTCCATTTATTTTCTAAAGCGTTTTTAATATAGCATTTATTTTCATGATTAAACTCAAAAGTTTTTTTGCCGTTTTCAGAGCAGAGTTGTTCCTATCCTATCAAGTTTCCTTTTTACATTCATTTGAGCCATCTTACTGAATTTATTCATGATGTCATTTGCAGCAACGCGGTCCCTTAGGTCCGAAAGTGGGCCTGAGAAATATTTTAAATGGGCTTGGAGACACAAGGAAGAGTTTAGTCGTTAGTCAGGAATTTTCTAGTACATTTTGCTTTTGTAAATAAAATGTATTTCCTGTTACATGGAATTTTTATTTGTGCTGATGTGAGCCTGAAGTTCTTTTGATATCAAAAATGAGTCACGAGAAAGAAAAGGGTTGAAAAATACCGATTGACATCGTTTATAAATGAAGCGTTTCAAAAATAGATTGTTACTAGCGCGTGAGGTGAGAAAACTTCCAGGTGACGAATTCTGATTTTCAATTCATGTGGAATAAACGCGTTCAATTCTTTTGTTTGCTCATTTAGTTAGATTTTCGAAAATGGATTGGACAGAGAACTGTAGAAAGAGTTGCTCATTCTTTTTTCATTAACCTTTAATTCTAAAGATTATTGCATGTACACCTTATGTACGATCTATATTTCCATTCTTCTTCTTCTTCTTCTTCTTCTTCTTCTTCTTCTTCTTCTTCTTCTTCTTCTTCTTCTTCTTCTCCTCCTCCTCTGTGGCAAGTGTTCATCTAATAAATCAATAAAGTGATATAAAAACTGTATTCAACACAAAATTCGCAGTTATTAGAACCAAATCCTGCAGATCTCAGAATGGCGTCTTTTTCAATCTTCAATACTTTTGGACGAGCTACCGAGACATTAGAAGGAAGGCTAGAAAAACGAGGAATATTTCTAATCAAGAATTTGCTCCTCGAAACATCTGTCCAGTGTGTAGTCTGGTTCTTCTCTCTAGAGCAAAGCCTTGTTAAAGTGGGCCGGGGAAATATTTTTGAGAGAATCAGGAGATATTTTGAAGAGAATTTGAAGACATCAGGAGCGGTGTCGTCTTTAGTCAGGATTTATATTTTCTTCTACATTTTGCTTTTGTTAATTAAAATGCATTTCCTGTTACATGGAATTTCTATTTATACTCATGGGGGATGAAAATGATTTTGGCACCAAAAATTGACCACAAAGAAGAAAGGTTAACAAAAAAAAAACACTGGTTTAGAATCTCATTTTTACAAGAAGAACGTTTACTGTTCGTCTAGATTTTGTTTATTTTCATTTTGATACAATTTGCTATGATACAAAGGTGAATAGATTTTCTTTCTTTTTTCAAGTGTCCTCAGCGTAACCATAACTGGTTACTGGATAGTTTCTATTTTTAAATTCTCACTAGAAATTATTCTTTTGCTTTCCTTTCCTTATTGTTTCTCACTATTCTCCCGTTCGCCGCCCTTTTCACCATTTACTGAACCGTTACGAATAATCTTTCTGTTTTTCATTGCAAAACGCATTTTGTCCATCTGGACACAGTTCTTAACCTGGACAGCGAGATGATTCGAAGAAAACTAGAAATCCAAACAGGATTTATTAATGGTGGACGTAACCTTAAAGCAGGCCCTAAATCTGATGCCCTCTCGGCTGGGGCTTCGGAATACGTGGACTGCATCTCTGCAGAGGAGTAACCCCCGCCACTCCATAACATGGCGTCCTGGGTATGACTATAAACTACATCCGGCAGTAAGACCTCTGATCGGGAGGTTTTGATGAGCGTGGAACCACCATTTAATGGCTGGTGTTTCCAGGTTCACCCTGACCTGGGGTGGTAGCACCTGTTAGAGTCACTGGTAAATAGTTAACCTCCAAAACACAATGAAAGTATAAAAATAGGTTTTGATATCAGCAATACATTTTTTTAAAAAATTATTACCAGGAATACAACAAATTTTTGAAAAAAATTACCAGCAATAAAAATTTTGGCGTTAAATAACCCGTTGTGTTTAACAAATCAAATCAAAGCAAACCAAACCAAATCAAATCAAATCAAACCAAACCAAATCAAATCAAATCAAACCAAACCAAACCAAACCAAACCAAATCAAATCAAACCAAACCAAACCAAATCAAATCAAACCAAATCAAATCAAATCAAACCAAACCAAATCAAATCAAACCAAACCAAATCAAATCAAACCAAATCAAATCAAATCAAACCAAACCAAATCAAATCAAATCAAACCAAATCAAATAAAATCAAACCAAACCAAATCAAACCAAACCAAACCAAATCAAATCAAATCAAACCAAACCAAATCAAATCAAATGAAACCAAACCAGCAATACATTTTTGAAAATAAATATTATCAGTAATAGCTTTGACTCTCGACAAAAACCCTCTTTACAAAAATACGTCGATGAAACCTGATCTACAAACTGATTTCTTATAAACAATACATATTCTATTGATACAAATCTATTCTAAAAATCTTGTTGACATTAAATAACCCATTGAGGTTGATATGGCGTAAAACAAATCAAACCAAACCAAACCAAAGCCTCAATCTGCATTTATCCTGATGAGTGGGCATACCTGCAAAGTGGCTACTTGCCTCGAACGCCTACTGGGTTTAAAGTTCACTCCTAATGTCAAATGGGACGCGTATATTCGCACCATCACAAAAGATACTGGAAGAATGGCTGATTGTATCAATCAAAAAAAAAAAAACTCCTACTGGCATTCTTTGTCTTTACAAGAGTCAGATCAGGTCAAGAATGTATTATTGCTGGGCCGGTGATGCCCAATCCTCACTGTCCAACCTCGACAGTGTTCAAAAGTGTTTACGCAGTCTTGCGGGTGATGAACTATTCCTCACTTTGCGACCTTTATTCCACAGACGAAATGTTGCCTGTCTCTCATTGCTCGTTTGCTGTTACTATGGATAATGTTCTAACGAGTTACCTCCCTTAGGTTCACTAGCTGATACTTTCACAGATTGGACTCCCACCGCGCCACTGCCCTGTTCACGGTGACAAACCATCCTCATTCCCTTCGTGTTCCTTCGATAAGAAGTCAGTTCCACTCAGCTTCTTCCGCAAAACTGTAGAATAAACTCCCGAAACGATACTTCTCTGGCAATTACAATTTTGGTCGTTTTAATCCCAGGATCGACCGATATCTATCCTACCCATTGTCATAATATGCATTTCTCCCTTCTTCCCGTCAGATTGCAACAATCTCACTCGATAATCCTCTATCCTTGTATTAGGTGAATTAACAATAAATTAAATAAAGGACTTACGCCTATTTACAAGAAGACCGAATGTATGATGAGAAAATGGGACCAGCTAAAATGTCAGGAAATAAGGTCGGAAATTTAAATAACGGACGAGAGAAAGTGTGACATAGATATTCGAAGGTACATCAGTCAGTTATGTGCCATGCATGATACACGCTTAGGCGATCATGTATCTTTTGATACGAGGCAGATTTTATTCCGCAGATTTTTTTCCTGGTTGCCATTTCTTTCTGCGATAGACCAGTTGCCATCCAAGGCTATAGAACCCGATCTGTCCTGCTAGAAGAAGAGGATTCATACCTTTCCCAAGTAAGTGAATGTAATGAGTTCGGCTAGAATTCGAACTCGGCTCTCCGATTACTCAATCCGAGCCGCTATCCATTACGCCACCCTGCCGAAAGAGTAAAGTAGTGAAGTAGTGAAGGCATTATAAATGAAGACTTCAATAAATACCTAGGGTAAAAGAAAGCTGGACGATTTTCCGTCATAAATTAAAAAAAGATTTGATGCAAACGGTATGTCGTTTTACCAATGAATATTGAGAACACTGTGGACAGAGCATGCGATGAATGAGGAATCTCTATCTATAAAAGGCAGTGTGCATGTGCGTGTAACGAATGCACGGCCGCAATTTTCGACGGGAAAGCCGACTTTGCATTTCCCAACTCCTATCGATAGTGGAAATAATCGATTTTTTCATACTTCTACGGCAGTTTTCATGTAGTTTGCGGCAATTTTATACTGGCCACAGTGAGAGCCTATAGCTGGCTGCTACGAATAGGCAGGGAAATTCTATTGGCTAGCGTGAGAGCCAACAGCTGACTGACACGAATGCTAGCATGCAAAAAAAATCGATAGCTGCATTCGTCACAAGTGGAAAAAAATTTAAATCTGCATGGCACTTTACTCCAACTGGCTCATTCACTTGCTTAAACTCAATGTTGATTCTGATTCCGCAGAACTGGGTTGGGTGTGAAAAAGTATTTGTTGTTAACATTCTTTTTTCATTCGGTTTTTCCAGTTACGAGTCCTTTTTTAAAGCTGATCGTTTTGTGTTCATTTGTTTAGTTCTTTTTCATAACAGATTTAATGTTTAGTATAGAGCTTAGAAAAAATTCGCAGTGTGAGATAGGCAAGAAGTAAGGCATGTAGCAACATTAGCACGGCAAAGGGCACTCCTTTAAAGGCAAGGAAGGGCAAAAAGTCAAGTGATAGCGATCGCTGTATGAATCGTACGATTTTTGAATCAAGCACGGGCAACGCCGGGCCATGCTGCTAGTATTTAATAAGAATAGAAATTACATAGAATCTGTTGGAAAAAAAAAAAAAAAATTAGAAAGAGACGATTAAAATTTGACGAACACTTAACAAGAAAAGCAAGCATGGATAATTTAACACTTATAAGATACATTCAAGGTAGGAGTAAAACAGAGAGAATGTATTTTTGTTTATTTACATTGTTCGGACTGTTGTCCTCATCTTTATTGCCATATTCACGACGTTTCAACCGTTGTACTCTCCGGCCTTCTTCAGGTGATTAGAATTTTGAACAGAACGCTTTATTTTGTCCACTGGGGTAGATTGATCTCGGTTCACGTGCCACGCCTCATTCGGATGTCTCAGTTATTTCCCTTTAACTTAACCCTCTAAGTTTTTGTTCATCACTGCAGTAGCCAGGAATTGAACTCACAACTCTTTGGGTCAAGTCACTGGATCCAACCAAATATATTCACGTGTGCATATATTCATGCGTGTATGTATTCATGTGTGCATATGTGTTTATGTATTCATGTCTGTATGTATTCATGTGTGAACGTGTGTGTATGTATTCATATTTGTATGCATTCATGTATGTATGTGTTCACGTATTCCTGCGTGTATCTATTCCTGTGTATATATATTGATCTGTGCATGTGCATTTATGTATTCCTGTGTTTACGTGTGTTATGTATTCATGTGTGCATTTATTAATGTGTATATGTATTCCTGTGTGTATGTATTCATGTGTGCTTGTGTGTGTATGTATTCATGTTTGTATGTGCGTACGTATTCCTGTACGTATGTATTCTTGTGTGTATCTGTGCGTATGTATTCATGTGTGCACTGTTTTGGGTTCATGAATCTGAAAATGTTTTCGCGCGGTTGTCATCGTCGGTTGCTTCTCCTCGGTGTAAGAGATCAATGTTCGCGCCCAGATAAAGGCAAAGATGTTGATTTTCTTGACAAATAGCTCCCCACGAAAACTAACGATCTGAAAAGTTATCAGCTTCAACCAATTGCCAAAATCAGTATTTCGATGACTAAACATTCTGGGAAAATTTCAGCCCCCTTCTTGTAAATATCTTAAGGTTTTTTGATGCCAGTACATATTGAAGGCAAGCGGAACAGTGGAAAGCAACTTTAACAAACCAAACTTGTGTAAATGATTGGTAGAATAGGGATTCGGAGAAATAGCAAAAAGACAAATTTTGTTAAGGGTTACAAAAAACCTTGTAGATAGCCATGGTCGTCCACACCCTGAAGCGACATTTTACATAGAAATGAAAATGTAGATATATAAGATTGGCTCTCTATTCGTCGAAAAACCTGAATGAATGTGCGTGTACTTGCGTCCAAATGATAGAGTCGAGCCCGTATCTAATTGCGGCTTCCCTTCGACATGCGTATGCCAAGTTCTGTAGGTTTACGTGTATAAGACAGCGAAGTAATCTATACATTGCGTGCGTATTTGAACAGCCTCTGGTGTCACCCTGCATATTCGTCGTGACAATTGAGTGTTATCATCTTCAGTTTATCATTCTTTACCTCCCGGCAGTGACGGGGAAAGACACAATGTACAAAATGCGTTCTCCTTTGTCCATCCTGGACAAGAGAGGCAAACAAAGGAAAGAAAAGCGAAAAATTAATTGATTTTGCAACGAACGCAAGGAGCCGCTTGTGCTCTCGTAAAGTTGTTACCGCTGGACGTGATGTCATTTTATTACGGCCACGCCCACAATGTCTCAGTCATTTTCTTCTTAAGGATTAAGCGTCGTCGTTTCTCGTTTGTCTCCATTTTTTTTCTATGCGATACGTTTTTGTTTATGTTGTATTTATTCCTTTAGCTGACTGACCAAAAATATATTTTCGTATTATATCCCTAGATAAATAAGTACTTAATGTATTTTATTTCGGCATACAATAAAAAAGAAATCGAGTGATTAAAATAAAGAAAAAAAAATTATATATCTGTTGAAACTTGACTAATGCATGGAATAATAATACAACACAAAATGTACTTAGAACAAAATGTATTGAAACAAGAAAGTGTACACAATATTTACATATAGTCTTTTGTATATTCTTGGGAAGACCGTTCCTGGAGAATGTGTTGACTGAGTCGCAGTCGGGCAGAGTCTCTGGATTGAATCTCTTGATTCCTCACTCGTCTTCCCGGTACCACCCATATTTATATGGTCGGTACTCCACTATGCAAATTAGGTGGATCCTGCCACAATAATATCCTTGTTTGAACCGGCTTCTAATACTCCGGAAGGAGTGGCTTGGGGATGGAAGACGTGATTCGTGGAGGCACAGTCTGGTTAGTTAACCTATTCGTCACCGAGACTCGTTGGTTCAGTGGGTATAACGCGTGCGTCGTATCGTAACGGAACGGGTTCGGTTCTCGGTATAGGGTGCACACTGCTGATTAGTCCCCAAAATAGGAGGAAACGACCGTCCAATGCTTTCTGCATTCTGTTGATGATTCTTCTAGCCTGAATGAATTATCTATCTATCTATCTATCTATCTATCTATCTATCTATCTATCTATCTATCCTATATATCTATATATATATATATATATATATATATATATATATATATATATATATATATATAACTATACATATATATATTATATATATATATATAATTGTATTTACATTAGTCAGACTATTGTCCTCATCTTTGTCGCCATATTTGTCACAACATTTCGGCCGTTGTACGCTCCAGCCTTCTTCAGGTGGTTGGAATTTCGAACTGAAAAAAAAAAAATTCGAAATTCCAAACACATGAAGAAGGCCAGCGTACAACGGCCGAAACGTTGTGACAAATATGGCGACAACGATGAGGACAATAGTCCGACTAATGTAAATACTGTACATAATACCTCATCTCAGAAATATAGACATATATATAACTATATAACTATATATATATATATATATATATATATATATATATATATATATATATATATATATAAAAGAGAAACATACCCAAATAATAGTGCATCTACTTTGCTTTACTCAGGGGAAGTTTTTTTTTTCAAACATAGGCATATCAGTCTTTTCTACATCCATGGTTAGCTGGGTTGTCTTCAAAAATTTGAAGTTTTCTTTCATCCAAACAAAGAAAATTCTTTCATTTTTTTAAAGTTTCTCTAGATGCTTTGCCATAAATTTTCAATTGGAGTAAAATCAAGAGATTGTCTCAGCCATTGAATCAGATTCTCTAGATTCTTGTGAACAAACGAATGGCTGTATTCTTCCAGTCGTTATCCCTTTAAGCATAAATTACTGCAATGAAGAGAACAAAATTTTGTTTCTTCGTTCATGTTAAATGTTTCTTATACGGGTGAGGAACAACCACAAATCATAATACTTCTAACTCTCCATACTATATTGTGAGGATGATGTTATCTTTTTTAAAAATAGCCATGTAGTTGACACAGTGTAAACCGACCGTCACTATGCAATGTTGATTTTTATGTCCAAAAGTCGCCCTCTCTTTCTTTCTTGATCTATTATCTATCTATCTACATTATATCAAGCAGTTTACATTTTTATATTATAAAGAGGTAATCATACAAAGAATTAGTAATATTAATGTAATTAATGTCGAAATCTCTTCGCTAACAGACTGAAAAACCATTAACTTACTAACAAACCACTGAATGATGCGATCCTTTTGATTATCCTTAAAATTCTCCCTTGAAATATTTGAACTCTAGCGTTGCAACTTGCACATTCCAAAATTGTATAACCGTTAATAAATAAAACATTCTTCAAAACATATTTCGGTCTACAATACATTTATTTCGTCTTGGAGTTTATTTGTAAATAAAGAAATTACAGCCTGATGATGAAAATATGAAATTTTCGAAAGTACTCGCTGCTCTAAAACACCAGTTTCATTTGACAACAATTTTATACATAAGGATCGCGTTATTCAATGGATTGTTAGTAAGATAATGCCTTATTAAGCCCGTTAGAGAAGAGATTTCGCCATTAATTACATTAATATTACTAATTAATTCTTTTAATGATTACCTCCTTATAATATATATATATATATATATATATATATATATATATATATATATATATATATAAAAAGAAAGAAGGTGGAAATATATATATATATATATATATATATATATATGTATAGAAGGCGGGAAAAATTCCCAGCGTGTCTAGTTCGTGCGAATGTGTAGTTTCATCACTGTAAAGATAAACTTAGTCTGATGAAGTCCTAAAGAACGGAGCGTGTCACGTAAAAAAGTTTTTACACTCTTAAATTGTTCTTCACACACACACACACACACACACACATATATATATATATATATATATATATATATATATATGAAAATTTCTCCGATTTAACCAGTAGAGAAGACAATATTTATAAATCAAAATGACAATAGGAAAACTAGATTTTCATATTTTTAACTGAAAATAACGTCAGTATTTGTCAGATGTGGAGAATATTGTCATTATATCTGTGTTGATGTATTTAACCATTTTCTTTTGATTTTATGAATCTGTTGTGTATATTTGTTTGTGAGAGCAGTAATTTTGTTAAGAAAGGTGAAATGAGGAAAAAACCTGGGCGTAGATTAGTATTTGGGTAATTTTCTATGCCGGCACTCTCTAGAATTTTCCTTCTGAGTGAGTTATTTTCTTTGAGTTTTGGCAATTTATTTATTTACAATAAAATTTCTGAAGCAGGCATTTATAAAATAAATTGCCAAAAACTGTTCCTCTCAATATATTGGAGAAACAAGTACAAGTTTGAAAAAAATGCATTTATGAGCACAAAAAATAACTTAGCTAATGCACTAGTCATAGATAGAAATAAATTCAACCATAATTTTGATTTTAAAAATGCTACACTCATAAAAAAAGAAAATAATTTCGTATTTTGCTTTCCACATTTCCACATTGGACGAAACGCGTCAGCAATTACTAGTTTTCCTATTGTCATTTTTATTCACACACACACACACACACACACACACATATATATATATATATATATATATATATATATATATATATATATATATTTATGATGTACAAAAGGATACCGAAAATTTTTCCAACTTCTACTTCTCAGCCCAAGCAAGAAGGAATTCCAAAGCAAATTTTGGTGTATGAAATTTTTGGGGGAATTTTCTTTTGCATTCATTAAAGTTTTAGGAAGAGAATCGAGCCAAGAATTTTCGGTATCCTCTTGTACATCATATATATATATATATATGAATAAAAATGACAATAGGAAAACTAGTAATTGCTGACGCGTTTCGTCCAAAATTCTTGGCTCGATTCTCTTCCTAAAACTTTAATGAATGCAAAAAAAAAAAATCCCCCCCCCAAATTTCATAGACCAAAATTTGCTTTGGAATTCCTTCTTGCTTGGGCTGAGAACTTTTGAACACTCCCTGATATTTACAGTTTTGCATCTATTTATATCCAAGCTACAGCTTTGATTTGGAGACATAAACATAAAATATAAACAATCAAAAGAAAACTTTCGATGGCTGTGATATTCATTATGTAATGAGGACAATGACTCAGGACAAAGAGAATAACCCGAGATGATGACAACATTGCCGACAATGCTGACTCATGCAGACACTGAAGAGGATGATGTTAATGAAGCATGTGCTGTTCTGCATGTATTTCAAGCTTTCTCTTGGCATGACCCTTTGCATATTTCCGCTCTTCTAAGTTTAATGAAAACAAATCCAAAGTTCTGTAAATCTACTTACTCGATCGAACGCTAAACACTGCCCAATAATAAATGCGCCTCGCGTGTATATTTAAAGAAAAAAATAACATTTTTAAAAGTAAAAACTAGATTTGAACAAACTACAATATCACAAATACACACAAATAAATATATTTGTGTACTGTATCTCTTCTTGGGCTATCATATATTTCGACAGCTTCCTAATCTTTGTAGCTTGTAACGATAAATAGATAATTCGCATTTTGCACACACCTGACATTTTACCATAATACAATGCCTGTAAACAAACAATTCTTGATGAAGGAAACCAAACAACTGATTGATCAGTGAGTCATTCTATTCATTTCATTGTAAATATTGAGTCGTTTTTTACGGTTTATCAAACCTTTGCAGATTATTTAAAGCTAGAAAATATATTTGTAAGATTTTTAGATAATAATTGTTTAGTCATACAAGTCTTACTACTTAATCAATAGCCTGGGGGAGAAGAGGTAGATTCATATCTTCCCCAAAGTGAATATAACAAACCCAACTGGAATTACAACTCAGCTCTTTGATTAACGATTCCGAGCCATTATCCATTTACATTACCCGCAGATCCAGGATTACGGCGGTGACCCAGCTAGATCCTGACCAGGATTGACGTTGCTTAACTTCGGTGATCGTACGGGAACGGTGTTTCAACGTGATATGGCCGTAACCTCATTGTGCGAGCTTCGACTGAAACGTTCACAGGCTGACCAAGATATAAATGTAAAGAGACACACCAGTCGGTCGATTAAAAGACATACAAGTGTGCCATCATACAACAGCTGGTCAGTGAACTCTTGGGCCTTGCATTGGGAGAATATTTGTAAAATAAAGTTTTATTCGTCATTAACATTTTAACAGTAGCCCTCTCACTTGAGGTGCTCTCGAGCCTTGTATTATGCGAATTTCAGTATTAAAAAGCATAAACTCTTGCCAAGAACCAATCAACTAATCGACGAATTTTTTTATTTTAATGTATGTTACTAAGTTGCTCAATACCGGACGGAATTGAGAAAGAAGCTATCTATTTATGTTTTATGAGTCTGCAGTGACAAAGATGCTCTGTGTGAACCCATGGCCTTTCCCGACACACATAAAATACACAAGTGAGAAAAAAGATGTTAAGAAATACTGACTCACTTCTCTTCTGCATAGGACGATGTCATAGACTTTTACAAACATATTTGTCGGTCGGCCGTATTATCACCCAATCAGAGGTTGCTTCTGCTTTCACTTTCACTTTCACTTTCACTTTACCCTATTCTGATTTGGGTTCCCGCCCACCGTTTTTCTTTTTAAAATTTATTTCTTCTAACCTCAATTTTCTCACTTCGTTTGTCTTTGTTACTCCATCTGAAACAGGTGCTGCATTCATACGATACACTGTGTGCTTTTTCATATGCACAAACACACCTACACATATACACACATATTTAGACAGACACACATAAAACCACTTTTTAAAAAAATGACTTGTCTCTTCAGGGTGGTGATTATGTCTCAGCCTAGATTCCTTTTATTTATTATCTGAGAATTAATATGACTTCTGTTGTAAGATAGCGGAGTGATTTCCCGCTTCTTTCTCTACAGTTTTGAATTGTGTTGTCCTGTCTGCTATATCTATTCAGGACGTAGGCAATCATGGCTCTCCACAACTTCCTTTTCTTAAATATCTGCGAATTTCTATGATTCCTTAGGAAAGACAATTCAGTAATTTACCGTTTTCTTATCCACAGATTCGATTTCCGTATAGTCCTCTCTGCTATGTATATTCAAGACGTAAGCGATCATTGTTCTCCACGGTTTCCTTTTCTAAATTATCTGCGAATTTCCATAATTTCTTAGGAAAGACAGTGTAGTAATTTACCGTTTTCTTCTCCACAGTTTCGAATTCATTTTAATCCTTTCTGCTATGACACTTCAATAGACGATCATGACTCTCCACATGTGAATTGACATGGCTTCTGGGGAAAGATTCTGGAAAGATTTCCCATTGCTTTTTCAACGCTTTTGAATTCAGTTAGGCCCTTCTTCTGAACTTGCTGCCATCGAAAACTACACTCCTGTTTGATACCGAACCGGCGGAGAAAAGTTGAATTCATGAATTCTGCTAGGAAAATGATTGATATTTGAACTCGGATCACCGATTCCATTATAAGCGCTGATAACCGCTACGCTATCCGCACAATCTACACGTATAAATAAAATATCAATTTTATTATAATGCTCATATTCTGTCAGTTTGAAGCGCATTTAAAACATGCAGTGGTTATTTTAAGTTCAATTAATTTGAGGCGAATACAATTACCGTCGACCGAGAAGAGTGTTTCAAGTACTATTACCTTCAGACTATACAAGCAGATTTCGATTTAGAACAAAAAATTTCGAAAATACTTTTTATCTCACCGTCTTTTGGGCGCTCCAACGTGGACAAATAATTAACGATCTTAACAGGCTGACCATTAATAGTGAGCATTGCGTTTAGTCGCCACTATATGCTTCATAGTTGTGGCCTAGTGGTAATGTAAATAACAACAATGTGTGATATCCTAAGCGTCCTATAACTTTTATCAATGGCCGATTAAATTTCAAGCAGTATATCAGAGTTGGATGCTTAACAATTAAAAAGCTTACAATAAGCAAATTTCTTTTATTGATGTTCACTTGCAACCATGAAGAAGAAAACCTGAATAATTCACAGGAATGATGGAGAGTCACTAGTTCTACGCCATTTTGTCCGACAGACGAAACGTTGCTAACTTCACGCTGCTTATCCGTTATTCTCTCCGACGAACGAGTCGTTGCTAATCTCATGCTGTGCTATCGTTATTTCCATGACAAATTACTTCTCACCATACCACCCACTCCCCACAGACGAAACGTTGCTAACCTCTCGTTATTCTTTCGCTATTTCCATGGAGAGTTCTCAGATGAACTAGATTCCTTAGTTCTACCATTTCTAACCTTCATGGTGAAGACCCACCATACCCTGTACATTGTAGTGAACCACCTTCATTCTCTTTGTATTCCATTGGTGTGATGAAAGTTCTATTCAATCAGTTTCTTCCCACGAACCACTGCTTTGTGGAATCGATTTCCAAGAGGATGATTCCCCGATCACTACAATTTTAACCTGTTCATGTTTATGGTTAACCGTAATCGAAAGTATGAAGCAGCCAGTGAGAATCGAACTCTCTATTCACTACTACGTAATTCATATAGCGAGACAAACTTGCTAACTATTACACCATTTTCTTTGATTTAATTAATTCCTATTAAGCTAGGATATTGAACCTATTTAACCCATTAATGGCTGCTGTTCAATTTTTTAGAGAAGGTGAGGTGGATTACGTAAAATTGAAAATCCGCCAGCTCTAAGATTACCATTAGCCAGTGAAATAGATTAGTCAAGAAGAGAGAAACATTTAAAGAAGCTTAACACTGTAATCAGTTAATCTCGTTATTATTATTATTATTATTATTAGTAGTAGTAGTAGTAGTAGTATTAGATATATGATAAACTCTGTTAGGAAAAGAAAGGCCCTTTCGCCCAATGTGAGCTAGTAAATTAGTTTTGAAGAAGGCATGTAACCATGAAAATTTAAGGAAATACTTCAAAATCCAGAGCTGACCTGAAACTTTTGGCCTTTAGTATATATATATATATATATATATATATATATATATATATATATATATATATATTCAATAACTCATGAAAAATTTAAGTGACTTGTCTTGATTTATTGAATATTATAGCTAGAATATTCAGGCCGGAAAACAGAAATAAATAAATATACTGCTTAATAAATAAATGGGGCGTCTACTCAAACATGAGTATCCATTAAATTAACGTTTAAAATGATAAATATAGATATGTATGTATGCGTGTGTGTGTGTATATGTGTGTGATGGCCGCTTTTTAGCGTGATGATTTTTTGATATTTCAACAGTGTGTCGTACGAAGATGGTCTTTAAGCCTCGAACCAGGGCTCCACACTCCCTGCCACATTATTATTAACTTAAAGTACCTTTATTCGGCTACGGCTAAGTATCGTGCGTGTGAATATGCAAATCCTCTAATTTTTCAATGCAGTTTTTTACCTCTAATTTTTGTCTTTTTTTCTTCTTCATCCTTCATGTATTTTTTCTTCTGGACATCATTCATTCCATTTCTTTCCTTTGCCCTAAAATGTCTCACTCATTCTGCCTTTTATTTTGCCTGTTTACTTCCCCTTTCTTTTCATCCTTGTGAACAAGCCCCCCGCCCACCCCCGCCAGACTCGTTATTGTGTCGTTTTTGTCATCTGGTGCTTTAAATATTCACCAGTTCAATTGCCTGTAGCTAAAAGACAATACTTCCTTTATGTACAGAATTGTTCATGTTTCTGATTCCAATTCTCCGCCTGCTATACAACGAGGGTTCATTTTTTTTCTTCGGTATTCATTGGAGAAATGGACCGGGAGTAGACAGAGTTAAAGGAATACACTCAGTCCATGTTTGTACCTTTTAAAAATGGGAGACAAAATCTAGAGAGCAATTTCCTTTATTGTTACAAGTGGGTGTGATTGGCAATAGCGAATGGTGATTGGATGTGCGATGAGTGCTGATGACGAATAGGATTGCTTTTCGTTCAGGTGTTAGTTTAAGTGTTGCTATTGACGTGTCGCGTGAAGGCGAAAAAGGTTTTAGCGGACATGTTCTGTTAATGCTTATTTCTGTTAATTCTTCTTATTATTGTTCAGGAACATGGAGTCAGTAGGACTAGCGATATTTTTTGTTGTTGGGGAGAAGAATAATGTCTAGCAAGAAATGAAGGGATTTCTAAGCAATTTAATGGGTTTTTAATTATAATCCGACATTATTCCTCGTTATTATAAACGCTATATTTAGTGGATGCATTAGATATCCTTTTTTTAAACAATGCTATTCAATGTTTTTTTAATAGTGTTAAAATGGCTTTACCAGAAAATGCGACACCAAAGTTTGGGCACTCATTGAACGAAAGAGGCATTCCAAAAACCGTTCTACTTTCATAGTTACCTCCACGAAATCGCTAAAATATCAGTATACCGTAATGAAAGCATGCTCCAAAAGTAAGGAGAACATAGTTTTATCGTTCAACATAGTTTTTGAATATTTAATTAATTTTTTTTTGCTCCTTTTTAGAACATTCTTAATTTTAATTAAAAACTTTCATCATAGCCAATTTTAGTCTTTTTTTTTGCCGTGACAAACACGTTAATCTGGAAATTCTTGCAAAAATCAAATAATTGTTGCATTTTAATTAAATTTTCAGAACCTATTCGCAAATGAATTACATTATTTTTTACATTTTTTTATTAGAAAATCTTCGTAAAAATATATTTATTTTTACATGTACATTTCACTTGAGAAATTCAACGTGTTAATTTTTAGTGACGATATTAGTTAAAAGCAGAATTCTTTGAAGAATTTAAATCACCAAATTTTTTTTTGCAAAAATGAAACCCGTCTTACCATTCTGAACCGAAAAATAAAAAAAACGCAATAAAACTAAGACATTACTTAATTAGAAAAGCTGTTAATTGTCTTGTGAATAATATATATTAAAGAAAATATTGTCTAAAGAAAAGAATTTTAGAGGAAAAATAAATTTTTACAAGATTTGTTTTAATTTTTTACGATTTTAAATTAAATAATTTAGAAAGTTTTAAAATCTTTTGAAATTCAATTTCTATAGTGCAACTTTTTGGTTATATTGATATTAAGTAAAACTATATTTACTAATCATCTTACTTATTATATAACGCAGATTGTGTGTGTGTGTGTGTGTGTCTGTGTGTCTGTGCGTTTATATATTGGATCGGATTTCCTACATTTTTCAACCGATTTCAACAAAACTTCACAGGACTACGTAAAATTACCTTGAGGTGGTTCTGACAGCGCCAAAAATTGAAAAACATAATTGTTTTTGCACGAAACTAATTTGAAAACACGATTAAGAGGCATTGATGAAAGGGGGACAACTCATATCGAGTTATACTTATTAATATCGAGTTGTCGAGTTATAAAAAAATAAAGTTATAAAAAATAAAACTAATTAAGACATGCATGTCCGTCAACCTTAAACAATAATCTTTGTCAATTTTATTTTTCAGTCTTTATGATGGTCGATACTTGATCTATTTCTTACTGTTACATCCCCGGGCAACGCCGGGCTCTACTGCTAGTATATTATAAAGCTTATTACAATCTGCCGATCCCGAATATTTAAAAAGAATTTTGATTTTTTTTGTTTAAACGTTGTATATTTTCTAAATATGCGAGTTCGTACATGACATCATCATTAAAAGGTCACGTGTTTTAAGGGTTGTCTCCCCTTACAGAAAAAACCCTTATATAAAATTTATAGTTTGCTATGCGTCACCATTAACACATTATGCTGTCGGCAAATCGATTAACACGTCAGAAAATCAAGACCCCGTGCTTAAGAAATGCTTGTATACAACATTTTATGCAATAAGTAATATCAATTTTAAATCAGATTAAATTAACTTTCAATTTTCTAATTTTCCTCAAATTACGTTTTAGAAATATATATTTTAATTTTACAAGATTTTTAAACCCGAGAATTAACTTTATTTAAAAATGTGTCAAAATGGTCGATTTTATTGATTTTACTAAAAAAAAAAAAAAAAAATCAATCCCGATCAGTATAATTTCTGTTTGAAACACGACATAGAGTATTTTGCTGACTGGAAATAGTAAATTTTAAACCCTTTAGCTTTCAGTTAGAGTGAAAATAAAAACTTCAAGAAGGTCTTTCATTTTTAAAAATTCATTTTAAACATTACGTATACCGACTTAATGGAGGTATGTATACTTTAGCACTCGGTCTACCGTAGTTTCAGATGCGCTGTGAAATGACATTTAGCGGATTAATTTAGTGTGTGCTCTATTAAGTCATTTATAATTTCCATACAATTAATCATACAAATCATAATCATCAGAATCCCAATAATCAAAAAAGGCTAAATAGTACATTAATGGTCATCATTATGGCGAAATTCATTCATGTAGGAATGACAAAAACAAATCTGCTTCATTTTTTCTCAGTACTTTCCAGCAAATGTTATCGAAGTTTGACACACATTCCAAGGACAACGATGTATACAGACACTACAACATCAATGGCAAGGGGTGTCTTCTTCTTTTGGGCTACTCAGAAGATTGTTTTCCCGTAAAAATGCAATTGCTGTTTACTTTGTTAAAATGACACGCTTATAGAAATCTTTTAACAATATTGTAGTGAATAAAATGTGTTATTTTATGTTGACTGGTCACGAGCACTGATGTCAAAAGAGATATAAAAAGTTAAACACCGGTAGTAAATTCATATCATGAAATGCAGACCCCATGCTAAAGTTCATTTCACAGCGTAGACTGCCGAAACTGCGATAGATAGCATGTTAAAGTAGTACCATAAAAGCTAAGCTGAGAAACTAAAACAATATTGTTAGAAACAAAGAAAAAGGTGCTGGATTGCTATGTGATATGTGATATCCATCCTCTTGTATAGCAGGGAATATTGGACAATCTACGAATGAGGAGAAAACAAGAGGCGGCAAAAATGTGGCTCTGCAGAAGGATACTGAGAATTCCTTAGACGGTGTGAAGGAAGTCTTAAAGAAAATGGTAACAGAAAGAACACATATCAGGAAGTGAGAGATGAAATTCCTTGGACACGTAATGAGGAAGTACGGCTTAGAAAACTTAAGCCTCACAAGGCAAAAGAGATAGGGGATGTCAGCTAGATACCAATCTTGTGTGAATGGATGGTGGAACAGGCGGGAAGTTTAGCAAAGGGAGAACAAAGTGTCACAAGAGATAGGCAGTTTTGGAGAGCCATTATCGACCATGTCATGAAGGAACGCAGCACGTAGAAGAAGAAGAATTCAACGTCTACCGGCCTGTGTTTATGAAGTCTTTAATAAAGTATATGGGCCCATTGGCAGTGTTTGAATCTACGATCCGAAATTCGGTGTTTTCTCCTTCATAAACGTAGGGCAGCATTATTTTAACTCTGTCAGCGTTTTTGCCAGATTAAATGCGAGTTTTATTACGTAGAATTAGTCACAACTGATCAAATAATAAATAGATTTAAAAAAAAATGTACATCGATTTGCTTAACAATGCACCACTAACCCATATATATAAATAGTCGAGAAAAAATCGAACACTCGCAGCCTGACGATTGTGTCTAGCATGAAACAGCCTGTCGCCTCTGAGTATTGACTTCAATGTTCACTTTCATATATATATATATATATATATATATATATATATATATATATATATATTTTTGTCACAGCAAATTGTCCAATAGTTAGATTAATTTTTGAACCGTTGTTTTCTTAGAAATGATTAAAAATATTTACTGAATTCTCCGAGGTTTTTATAACACTATTGGACTCTACTTGGAGCAATAAGAATGTATAATTACTTTCTAAGCTTAACAAAAGAATCGTGATGAAATCGATCATAAACAAAAATTACATGTTCATCATTAATTAAACATAGCGAAGGATCGGAAACTCATGAAGGATTGATTTATAGTTAAAATATATATATTATTCCAGGATCATTTTCCAACTTATTCAAGATGATTTTCGCCCTCTCTAACCTTCTGACTTTCTGTTCTGGAGTAACAAGGCATCTCACAGGTTTCACGTACGATTTCATTTTCAAATCTTTTTTCACTGCTCTTTGGACTGTCATAGGTGAAATTCATCTCTCAAGTGCCAAACGTCCTATGGATTGAGTTGAATCTTTTCTAATTGATCTCTTTAACTCTAAGTTGAAATGATGATCCCTCTTGCTGTTGTGACCTGATCCAGTTTTCCTCTCTACTGTTCCCTCTTTATTAAACTTATTCACCGTTCTCTTGATGGTTCTTGTATGGACTTTGAAGATAGAAGCTAGAGTACGAATATTGTTACCATTACTGAAGGCCTGAATGATCTTTTTTCTCTCATCATTGCTCAGTTGAGAAGACATAGTGGAGCTGACACAAGATGATTTTAACCTGTTCTCTCTCTAGTTGACTAACTGAAAGGGTTTTTCAGTGATTCTTACGACAAATAGTATCAAAATGGTTAAACGTCTAGTGTGTGTGTGTGTGCGCGAATGGAAAAATACAAATTAAATCCGACAAGATGTTTAAATAAGAAACAAATACGAAAACCCTTATAAATTTGATATCTGTTCCCACTTTCATTGGAGATTCATTAGAATTTTATTATTCTTAGTTTATGTTGAAAGTTATTTCTCCCAGCTTTTCTGTATTGAATTTAAGGTAAATCCTCATCTTATTTTCAGAATGGCTCGAAAGCAAAATATTCAAATATACTTTCCTGAAATTAATTAAAGGTAAATACTTAACCAATTTTTCAAAATGGTTTGAAATTAAAAGATTGATATGATTTTAGGTTTGTCCATGTGTTTTCCGTGTTGACAATATGTGTATAAAAAAAGAGTAATAGTAAGAATCTCTCTAAGGATTCTCCTGGGTTCCCAGTCAAAAAGCGGTAAATTTATTCTTCGAGAAAATACATCGCCTCTAATTGGTCCATCTCAATGGCTCTCTAAAAGCCCAGATCTGAATGTTATAGATTACAGTATCCGGAGTATATTTGTAACTCACTTTCAAAACCGTCGTCGTGACATTTAATTGGAATTTAACTGAAGCTTAGAATGAATTTTCTCTTGACATTTTCCTGTTTACCACGCTTACAACTTTTTGCTGAACATTCATGCAAATATTTCAAAAGTCTACGAGGAATATTCAGTTTGTACATGGATTTTGATGTATAAATAAATTTCTTTCTGATTTACCGCCTTTTTACTGGGCTCCCTGTATATCTTATTTTATATCCAGAAACATCACGAGAAACGCAAGCTTAGAAAGAAATTCAGCAAAGAAAGGACAGAAAAATAGCGTCATTGGCAGTGAGTCATTTTGAAGTGTTATTCCTAGTCTAGTAGTGAATGAATAAATTCGGAAAATCGTTGATGGCAAGATCGATTTCGATTGGATGTTCTCAAGGACGCAACTTCATTTCCGGAATCGTTGAAGATCCTAAATGTCGCTCTCAGATTTTGATGCTTTTGATAATCTTGATGACAACAGAAGAAAATGGCTGAAGAGAGAAATGCAAATGAAAATGGCAGAAGAGAGAAATGTAAATCATTAAAGACGATCGCATTCAATTTACTTTCCGAAAGAAAATGTCTAATGAAAATTCCATTCTCCATAGTTTCGTTCTCTTTATTATTTGTGAATTGCCATGACTTAGGAAAGATAATGGAATAGTTCACTGTTTCCTTTTCCACGCTATTCAATTCAGAATATTCCTTATCCTAGATTGATTACTACTCAAAGATCTAAGCCATTTTGCTTTTGTTATTTAGCCAATGGGGAAGAAAAGGTGAATGCATATCTTTCTCAAGAACTATGATATAGAAATAAAGTGTCGCTGCCGACATTTGGGTTTGAACATGAATCACCAGAGAGCAAGCACAGTCGATTTCATCTTGAAATAATTAGATCACGTGACGGCTAAAGGAATATATATATATATATATATATATATATATATATATATATATATATATATATATATATATATGGAATTGGCGGCATCTGATCAAGTATTGTTTAAAGACATTACTATTATTGTATTTGTGATTTACAAAGTCTCTCCTACAAATGGGCATTACAAAAGTAACAAGTATTCGTTGAACTTACATGAGGAAAAAATAAAATATATGTATCCTACAGGTCGTAATAGGATATTTAGTAATATTTATCACTTCACTAAAGAGATATCATATTTGCAGGAATACAGAGAAATAACCAAGCGAAGTTATTCAAAAATTAATTTACAAAATATTCAGTGGCGTAAGCAAAATGGAAGAACTAAAAGCTATCACGATTCAAATGTTGGCGCTACAAAAGCAACAACAGGAACAATAGTTGCAGCAACAAAAACAACAACAGGAACAACAATTGCAGCAACAAAAACAACAACATGGACAGCAATTACAATAACAACAAGAACATGAAGGCAAAATACAAGGCAGAAATTTGAACCCAGCTCTCTGATTAACATTTTCCTGAGTAAATAGAATAAAATAAAATATGCGCCTTCCGTAGTGCGGTAGCTACTAAGCTAGTCTGATACAATAGTGTAGGGTGTTCAATTTTACCTCTGTCTTTGCACTAGAGCAAGCTAATCTTAGTCAATGCTGTGAATTGAAATACTGCGTAAAATGAAATTTCAATATTCAGAAGTACGAAGCCAATTTTGACCAGGATATTCTGATAAAAAGTCTCAAGTCATTTTGTAATGTAGCAACACTCATGCCAGTGCACAGTCTGTGCCTGAGTTTAGACGTTGACTGAAGACGCCGGTATGGAACCATTTGAAACCTCATCAATAGTATGACAAGGAAGAAACGAGAGTCCCCAGTACATTTAATCTCTTCTTAGACTATGCCGTGCACATCTAGAAACACAGATGTGAAGTGATAAACACTGACCCTTTAAGCATTCTATACCTCATCCCAAATGAATCAAAGACAACAATCCTGCTTTCCCGCCTCATGATGAAGGGGGGGGGGGTCTATGCTGATGATATTATAGGTATTCATAGTTCAGATAAGAATGAATTTGAACGGAAAAATATCCTCTACCAAGTGTTCCAAGCAATAGAACTCAATATAAACTTGAACAAAAACAAAACAAAACAAAAAAAACCCCAAAACAATCCTCTGTTTTAAGAAATAACTCAAAATAAACTTTTCCAAAACAGAAACTATTATTTTGAATTAGAATAAAAGCAATGATGGCATATATTCTGAATCCATCAGAAGAATTCAAGAGGTGGAATTAGTAAATACTAAACACTTCAAATACCTTCATGTACAAATTAGGAATAAAATTGTACCTAGAATCGGTTGGGCTAAAGGTAGTTTTGCCCAATACCACAAATTGTTACAAAATCAAAATATCAACGTGAAAACTCAAGTCATGATATCAAATAGCCTC
This sequence comes from Acanthosepion pharaonis, assembly GCA_903632075.3. NCBI lineage: Eukaryota > Metazoa > Mollusca > Cephalopoda > Sepiida > Sepiidae > Acanthosepion > Acanthosepion pharaonis. The sequence continues at coordinate 2,004,999 of CAHIKZ030005455.1, read as the reverse complement.
ATTAGATCAAGACTTTTATGCATGGTGTCAAACCCATTCAGAAATATCTAAAATTTCAGCAGTATACAACTACTTTCTAAGATCAACGAGTGACTAAAGCCTGCAGGTCTTGGCAAAGATCATCCTTTTTGAATATTGTGGACTGACACAACAGAATCACAAAGAACTGTACCAAATAACAGAAACCAAATCACTTGAGGACTTTCAACAGCAGCAACCGCTAAATTGAATAGCACATGTAACTTAAAGAGAAAATATTGACATAATGAAGATGTTAACATTCCACGCCACCTCAAAAGGAAAAAAAAGGATTCAACCGCATTTGGTATCATCGAAAATGATCCTTTCCTTTAATTGCATAAAATGTGCTTCGCCAGGACTACATAGAGTTTTTGAATTCAGTGTTTTCATTCTCCTAGACCGGTTGTTATCCAAGGCTATAGAACCCGGTCTGTCCTACTATTTACCCATAGCTGAGGGGAGAAGCATCATTAGCATCGCACACATTTTCAGTGGTATCGCAGGAGTGTAATTTGTGGGTGGTCAAATGGCGCACTGTAGCGCGTTCAGTAATGAGAGAAAGTTCGGCCTTCATGCAAGTGATAGTCGATTGCGTGTGCTACGTAGACTCGGACAGTGACATATTCCATAGTATATTTGCCAACGGTACACAAGTCCAACTCCAGACGATACGTGTAGTTATGATAGAACCTTCAAAATACGTATAGTGGTCAACCTATTCTGTTGCTATTCATGTCTCATGATGATTGTGATGCTTATGCCCTGCAAGATGTTCGATAACTTCCCGACTAAGTACGATTACCAAATATGACCTTCATTAGGCATTTACGGGATTTGATGGCACGATACCTGACTCATGCAGCTTGCCCACCTACAACACTTGTTGTCTTGCGTCGAGAAAAACGTGTGCAGTTATATGCCGCATGTTGCATTCGTTCATTTCTAAAATGGTGTGCATGTGAGAATACAAAACCCGCTTAAAGCCAAAAGATGATATACAACGAATAAAAACAAAAGGAAAACTATTCTTTACTAATACGGTCCGTCCTCTCGTGGACTTTGTCAAGACAATTATAACGATTTTTAGCAAAGGTATTTATAGGCAGAAAAAAAAAAAACATTGTCAGGTTTTTAATTTTTAAACATTTAAGAACACTTATAAATATAATTCGCGCTAACCCATTTTGCCTTGTAATTTAACCCATAGCTAGGGTGGGGATGAAGAAATGAGAAGTCAAGGTAAATTACGTGAGATGCTAAGTAATGTAAAGTAAAAAGTAAATAAAGATTGTTATTAATGTTGAATCTTTCTTTATTCTCTCTCTCTCTCTCTCTCTCTCTCTCTCTCTCTATATATATATATATATATATATATATATATATATATATATATCCACCTCAGCAGTATACAACTACTTTCTAAGATCAAAGAGTGACTAAAGCCTGCAGGTCTTGGCAAAGATCATCCTTTTTGAATATTGTGGACTGGCACAACAGAATCACAAAGAACTGTACCATGACCCCCACCTCAGAATTTTCCCCTCCTCCGAGCACTCATTAAGAACAACAAGGACAAATCTATGCCCCTCGGGGATTTGAGAAATAGACACACATAGACCCGTGTATGACGATATATATATATATATATATATATATATATATATACGATATATACGCACCCGGAAAATTTAATTCCGGTCGCGCACTCTGTCGAAAAAGCGCGAATTGGTAAACAATAACTACTAATGCTAATACTGAATTGAGCCATCTCTGTCACTGGCGTGTTTATTCGAAGAATAGATACATAAAAATTCGCCTTCCTCTCTACTGGGCGCTGAGAGCTCAGGGGTAAAATCTCCGACTGATGCCAAATTAGTTGAGTTTCGATCCCGGCAATCGGATGTCTAGCCCCACTGATGAGCTGTGACACAACGAAACATTCTGTCTGTGTATGACGATATATATATATATATATATATATATATATGATAAAAATATAGTTTTAAGGTATGCTATATTTATGAGTTAAGATACTCACTATTAGGGATAGAGCGTATGTAAATATAAAAGTGGACATAGAATTCAACATCCAGCGGCGACAATCTGTTTCATGCTTAAACGCAATCTCCAAGCTATAAAAATTCCTTTCATCCGCAGTGTGCGCCTATAGCCTAGGTTAAGAGTCACCGATTGATGTCAAATCGGTCGAGTTTCGATCCCGCTTGAAGCAACCACGTGTCAAGCCACACTCATGGACAGTGAAATAGTCTGTCTGTTGATGATTATATATATATATATATATGCAACAAACAACTAGCAAGACTTACTCATTTTCCGTCAATGTAATTTTCCGCATAGTCAACTGAGTAATGGAAAACCTGAGTTAGTAAATGCGTACATCATACTTATTATAAAACACAGGTTGTGTGTGTGTGTGTGTGTACGTTTATATATTGGATCGGATTTCCTACATTTTTCAACCTATTTCAACAGAACTTCACAGGACTACGTAAAATTACCTTGCGGTGGTTCTGACAACGCCAATAATTGGAAAAACACAATTGTTTTTGCACGAAATCAATTTGAAAACACATTAAGAGGCATCGCTCTCGCGAGAATGAAAGGGGAACAACTCATATCGAGTTATACTTATTATAAAACCCAGGTTGTGTGTGTGTGTGTGTGTGTTCGTTTATATATGGGATCGGATTTCCTACATTTTCAACCAATTTCAACAAAACTTCACTTTTTTTGGCATGTAGTGTTTCTTATTGTCTTGCACACTTTTTTCTTTATTTTTACATTCAGAATGCTTTAAAAATTCCATTTACAAGACAATTGTTTATAATAAAATTCTATTCAATCGATAGACTCATAACGATTGAAAACAATGTTTTTGTTTGAGTTTGGGATTTACCAATTCGTAAAAAAAAAAAAAACTAATTAAGACATGCGTGTCCGTCAACCTTAAACAATAATCTTTGTTAATTTTATTTTTCAGTCTTTATGATGGTCGATACTTGATCTATCGCTTACTGTCCTCGGGCAACGCCGGGCTCTACTGCTAGTATGAAATAAAACAAGTCTATGTAACCTTTACTAAATGTGTTGAAAGTGATTCTTCAAAACTTGTGTACATGATTACGTGTTTTATACATAACGTATGTTTTCTTGTGTATGTGTATTTATAGTTAATTTGTGGTGTGATTTGCAGTTGTGTTTGAGCCCAGATTTGGTTAGAAAAAGGAGGATTCATTCCATAAATGCTTATCTGAAAAATTAGCAGTTCCATGATTTCCAGACTGATCTGTGGGTCTATTTCTCAAGTCCCCGAGGGGCATAGATTTGTCCTTGTTGTTCTTAATGAGTGCTCGGAGGAGGGGAAAAATTCTGAGGTGGGGGTCATTATAATGGCAGTGTCAATAAACATTGAAATAATGATGAAGAAAGAAAAAAATGACAGGAAGGAAGGAAGGAAGGAAGGAAGGAAGGAAAAGAATAGAAGAAACAGGTAGAAGTTTATGAAAGAGAACAAAGAAAAAGAAAAAATAGGAAAAAGGAAAAGAAGAAAAATCAAGATGACACAGAAAAGGAAATGGATTAGGGAAGAATAAAAAGAGGATCAAGAAGAAGAAGAAAGGTAAAATGACATTAAGAAAGAAATGAGAAGAAGAAGAAGAAGAAGAAGAAATGCAAAAAAGGTGAAGGTAAGAAGAAAACGGAAGATAAAATAAGAATAAGAAAATGAATATGTGAAAAGAAAATCTGAAAAAAGAAGTTTGACAAAATGGATAAAAAAATGAAGAAAGACGCGGTAAAAATGTTGGAGAGAGGAAAAAAAAGAAAAGAAGAAGAACAACAAAGACAACAACAATGAAAAATGTAGGAGAGAGGAAGAAAGGTATGAAAAGAAAGAAAGAAAGACAGAAGAAGAAGAAGAAGAAGAAGAAGAAGAAGAAGAAGAGCAACAAAAACAACAACAACAGCAAAAAAAAAGCATCGCCACAACGATGAGGAGAGAGGAATGACAGGAAAGAAAGGAAGGAAGGAAGGAAGGAAGGAAGGAAGGAAGAAGAAGAAGAAGAAGAAGAACAACAACAACAACAACAGCAAAAAAAGCGTCACCACAACGATGAGGAGAGAGGAATGATAGGAAAGGAAGGAAGAACAAGAACAAGAACAACAACAACAACAACAAGAGCAACAAAAAAGCACCGACACAACAATGACGACAAATGTAGGACAGATAAAGAAAGCAAAGAAAGAAAGAAAGAAAGAAAGAAAGAAAGAAAGAAAGAAAAGAAGAAGAAGAACAACAACAAGAGCAACAAAAAAGCACTGACACAACGACACATGTAGGAGAGAGGAACAGAGAAAAGAAAAAAACTAAATAAGGAAAAGGTTTAAGAATTTTCTAAAGAGGAAATTTAAAAAAAAATGTTTCGAATATAAAAGAAGACAAAGAAAAAGCGAAGAAAAAAAAATGTTAGAACGAAAATGGCGCATGCTGTTGGGTGAAGTAAATGCGACCAGGTGGCAGCCAAGATGGTGGGAATAAAGTGAGACATGGGGCAGGAAAAAAAATGCAAGTCTGGTGAGATGCGGGATGCAGTCGACAGAAGAACATAACTTGCTTAATGATGCCAAGTGGGAGCAAAAAATCAGAGAGTGAAGTAAGGGATGTCAGTTTTAATGTCCGGACAGCCGTAGTTGTCCAACTGAGGCGAGGATGAAGATAATTTGGAGAAAAGAGATGCGAGCGAAAAGGAGAGATGTCGAATATAAGCACCAATGATAATTACGGACTGAGGAAGTCTGTGTGCAGAAACTTGGAGAAAATTATACGGTCTGTTGAGATTCTAAGAAGTGAGGGTGTAGTAAGCAGTGTTCGTCCTAATCTGAGGAGAAAGAAAAAGTCCAGTCTTTCGAGTTTGGTAGTAGGAGTGGTGATTGAAAACCCTTACAGTTGTGATGCTCTCGTGACAAATATTTTCAAGTGTGCGAACAGCCTTACTCCTCAGACCTCAGTGCATCAATGGCCACTTTGCCTCAGAATGATACATATGACATCTATCTATCTATCTATCTATCTATCTATCTATCTATCTATCCCAGCAATGTTCATATCTATCTATCTATCTATCTATCTATCTATCTATCTATCTATCTATCTATCCCAGCAATCTTCATATCTATCTATCTATCTATCTATCTATCTATCTATCTATCTATCTATCTATCTATCTAATCTCAGTCTTTTCATCTCTCTCTCTCTCACTCTCTCTCTCTCTCTCTCTACACACACACACACACACACACACACACACACACACACACACACATATATATATATATATATATTTATATTCGAGGTGGTTGCAGAAATCTTGTTCCTAGCCACATCTCAAATTTGACCATTTTCGAAAGAAGGGTATCTTGATCGGGTGGAGATTTTTTTAACACCACATACAGACAGGCACACACACACACAGACAGGCACACACACATACACACACACACACACACACACACACACACACACACATATATATATATATATATATATATATATAAAAGAAGAGAAGAGAGGTGCCGCAAACGTTTTTGGTTGCAATGTGGATTTCCTTTAAAAAAAATATTATGCTTTATTTTCCATAAATTATTTTTAATAATATGTGGAAATCCCCGCCTTTTATCTGAAGACGGTCGCGAGACCAGAAACCCGTGTAGTAAAATTATGGAAAATAAAGCAAAATATTTTTTTAAAAAAAATACCCATTACAACCAAAAACGAAAAGTTTGAATTTTAGATTTTAAGGTTGTGCGTTTTTGTACAAATATAGTTCCAAAACAATAACACATTTCTGATAGCATTTTTTCGGATTACATCTATATTGTCGTTGTCCTGTTATTACCGAGAAGTAAAAAACAAGAACAAATCTATTTCCATACCTGAGGATGTCTGTAGGAACAGACGAAAGCTTGTAAAAACTAAAAAATACCTTATGCAACTGGAATTTATAAACAGAGATCATATTATTCATATACAGGTTCGGGGTTAGTGTACCTTATTGAAATTGTTTGCGAAGATGTATTCTCGCCATTTAAATCATTAAAGCCTACATTTGTTTTTGGTATGAATGATTCATGTAATTATAAATTGAACTGCACCTATAATCGATATATATATATATATATATATATATATATATATATATATATATATATATATATACTGAGTGTATATGGGTAGTATTTTTCACTTTATGTACGTTTGACCAAAAAGTTCCTTTTGATTATTTTCATTAATATCTTAAATATTTCTAATAATTATATTTTAAAATTCCGGTTGGTATTGGTAAATAAAACTCTTCCCAAAAAGTGGATATATTCATGTTTTGTTTTGCGATTTGCCTTTCACACAAAACGAGATTTTGTCACAGTTCTTGAAGCAACATAAATTTACAGAACATCTGATGCAGACAAGCTGTAAAAATAGGAGTACTGGTGGAGTTGATGCAAAGAAACATATGGTGTAACCCTTCTGCATTTCTCAATCCCAGCCGCTATCCACTACTTTCGATGCTTGCTTTTTCTTGGCAGATGCACAACAATACCATCAGCTTTCACCCATTTGCATTTTCATTTTTCAGAACAGAACTGTTCAGAAACCGACAATGGTTGTGTTAGCACAAAGTCACAAGTCCTCGTGACTGAGGCTTTGAGCGTACAGGCCTTGTTTCAAATGTTCATCATACTAGATTATGTGCTCTCTCTCTCTAAGAAAATGTAACTAAAGTCACACGGCGCAGTTTCGATATAAACTACAGGATGCGGAAAGAATACAAGATTTTGTTCCACCCTAAAAATACAAAAAAAAAAAAGGACAATCAGAATATTTTATGGAATATAACACAAGCAGTTTTTGTAATTTTTGAGTTCGCTATCCGGTTGTATTCGACGTATGAGGGTCAAGAACCAACAGCCCAGCCCAGATTATAGTGGTGGAGGCTTTCTGCAGAACCAGTCACACTTTTTTTGAAGGGTCGAATACAGAGACCTGGTACACTAGGTGCCACAAGGTCCCCAAACAACGCAATTTTGAATTCAGAGTTGTCCTTCTCCTAGACTAGTTACCATTCAAGTCCTGCTATTTACCCATAGCTGGAGGGAGAAGAAAGGGATTCATACCTTTCCCAAGGATATTAGCACGTAAGTGAATGTAATGGATTCGACTGGAATTAGAACTCGGGTCTCCGATTCCTCAATCTGAGCCGCTATCCACTACTCCACCTCCTTATCCAAATGCCAATGATTGATAGGTGTGTTTATTAAAAGCATTATTACCAACAAATAAAACTGAATGATCACTTATCTGCTCGTATTCTGAGTTTCGTGGTGGTCACAGGGAGATATAAACGAACATTTATTTTTATTTTTCATTATATATAGATATAAAAAAAAATTACATAGAAAAATCAGAACATCGTTACTATAAACGTTATATTTGTGTGGGGGAACGTTTGATTATTTCCTGTATTTTTTAATAGTGAAAGTAATATATCAAACACGTAAGAAATATTGCCGGATTAAAAATATTTTCTCTCTCTCTCTCTCTCTCTCTCTCTCTCTCTATATATATATATATATATATATATATATATATATATATATATATATATACAAATGTAAAAGAACGAAAAGAATATAAATTCAAACGCTCATAGCATTAATTTAAAAAGGGCTCAATACAAGAGTAAAGCAATAGTTAACCATCTGATGAGATGTCTAAATTAAACATCAAAACAAATATATATTTTTGTTGTGGTAACTTGTATGTTCCAGTGTAACAGTTTATAATATATATATATATATATATATATATATATATATATATATAAATGTAAATGGATATATCCAGACGAATGAAGAAATATTTGGAAAAAACAAACAAAAATCCTTAAATGCAATTATGTTGTTTAAAATGAATGAAATGTCGACGTCTGACGTTTCGCTTTAATAAACCTTCTTCACGACAATATTCATTAAAATACAATTCAGTTCAATTTGACAAAGACGATGGACATAAAAACAAGTCTTATCCAAAACAGATAGCGAGATTAATGCTCGACAAGCATACACATAAACATTTTAGATCCTAATAGAATTCTTTACATTTTCTTTTTCATTCAAAATAATCAAAAATTTTTTAGGAATACGTTTTGAAAGCGTCGCCCATATGACGACAACGTGACCATGCTAAACGGAAAGCTGATCGTTTTAAAAATTTTCAGTTATCTGTTTTGGATAAGACTTGTTTTTATGTCCATCGCCTTTGTCAAATTGAACTGAATTGTATTTTAATGAATATTGTCCTGAAGAAAAAAGTTTATTAAACCGAAACGTCAGACGTCGACATTTCATTCATTTTAAACAACATAATTGCATTTAAGGATTTTGTTTGTTTTTTTTCCAAATTTTTCTTCATATATATATATATATATATATATATATATATATATATATATTTATATATGGAAATTTTATGAATAAAAATGACAATTAACTAGTAATTGCTGACGCGTTTCGTCCAGTGTGGCATTTATCAAAGCAAAATACGAAATTTCGTATTTTGCTTTTGATAAAGTCCATATTGACGAAACGCGTCAGCAATTACCAGTTTTCCTATTGTCATTTTTATTCATATATATATATATATATATATATATATATATATATATATATATATATATATATATTTTCATTTCAACCGTTGATATATATATTTCATTTCAACCTTTGGAAGTAAAGTCTGATGATCCAGAGCCCTTTAAAAGGGCTGTAGTGAAATGATTTATTACATGGAACGTTAAAGTGGTCTGGATTTAAAAAAATACATATATATATATTATACTTTATTTTCCATATTTTTGCTACACGGTTTCCAGTCACGCGACCTTCATCAGGCAAAGAGTGGTTATTTCCACATATTAAAAGGAATTAATTTTTCTTATGTTTTCGATGTCAAGCCATTGTCTTTTGCCTGTAGTAGTAGCTCAAATGTTTTTCTTGGACTAGTGGTGAAAGTATTCTTCTGCTTGAGAAATAATTAAGATTGGTCAGAGAAAGAAAGGCGGTATTCGTTCTTACCCTTTTTTCAACTCCTGTATCTTTTTACACCTATCTCCATTTGTGTGTATTGCGTGTGTGTATTTGTCCTTGCTAGTATAAGGAATTAGAATATACATAGTATTATAGCTGGCCACTCGTATTCAAGGATACCCGTCTACTGTGGCGGTTAACCAATCCGTATTGTAAGCAACCACAGAGCCCACCAGTGGTTTATATTGCATCTATGCTGAGCAGACCTTAGTTACAGTTTCTGGGAAAAAAGCGTGTTATCTAGCATAATCAATAATTTGAACAAGGCCAGCACGCTCAGGACCTCGGCCACGATGACTTGTGACTTCGTGCTAGCACAGATATCAATGGCACCCAACGGTTCTGTCTATCCAATTTCACTCACTTGGGTCAATCCGTGGTATGGTTTTAAGGCACTTTCCAAAGGTGCCGCAAAGCCATACCCCCCCTCCAGTCCGATAACATCAGGAAATTTCCTTCCTGACAAATCGACCAAGGTGAGACCCGAAACCAGGTCTTATGGTCAGAATGCGAACATTCTAACCACTCGGCCATATATATATATATATATATATATATATATATCTGTGTGTGTGTATAGGCAGCAAATCTTCATTCTAACACGTTTCATTGAATAATATAGATATATTGTGTCTATTTTTATACTGATCCTTTCTAATCAGTCTCTTGATGTTGTGTAAAATTCATATATATATTAATTCATATATATTTACAGCATTATTAAAAAGTACGAACCAATTTCATATACGCAATATTTTTTTATAAGGAATAACAATAGAAAACTCCAGCCAAGTCACAAGTATTCTACTCACAATCAACTTTTATTTCCTGTCTTACAAGCATTCAATGTGGCCACCACCTGCAGCACGGGCAACATCAATGCGATAAAAGAATCCCCCCACCCCCAGACGCGTATCAGCATATCACGATCCACTGATTATTTACATCGTTCGGACTATCGTCCTCATCTTTGTTGCCATATTTATCACAACGTTTCGGCCGTTGTACGCCCGGCCTTCTTCAGGTGGTTGGAATGTCGAACTGAACCCTTGTTTTGCTCGCTGAGGTAGACTGTTCTAGTTCCACGTGCCATGTCTAATGGATGTCACTTATCTCCTGTTCATTCCCCTTTCCAAATTCTCCACTGCCTTAACCAGGTATTGAACTCACACTCTTTGGATCCTGTCACTGTATCTAACTAACGCCTTTATCCACTGTGTCATGTGTCCTTGAGAAATATAGACAGATACGATCCACTGAGTTGATCGCTGTTCGTATTCGATGTTTAAAGTCATCGAAGTTAGTGGGTAGCGGTGAAACACGATCTTTTATGTATTCCCACAAGAAAGAATCATACACTGTGAGGTCTAGGGATCTTGCAAAGCCAAACACAAAAAGCATGTTTTTGGTAAGTGCCTGAAAGAAGCGTAGTCTATAAGGTTTCAAATGTAGACGTCTCCTTACCACATGCCAGATAGTGGATTGAGAGATCGCAAGCTCACGTCTAGCACGATTTGTAGACTTCCGTGGACTCCTCTCAAACGCAACATGGATTCTTGTCACTTGTTCCTCCAAAACTCGTGGTCGTCCTGGACTTTTTCCTTTACACAGACACCCACTCTCTTGAAACTGTTTAAACCACCGTCGAATATTCTTAGGAGAGGGCGTATTAATGTCGAATTGCCTTCGAAAAACAGAATTTGTTTTCGCGAACCCGAGAACGCTGAACGCCTTTTGCTGAGAAGACGTCATTCTGAGGGCAAATAAACAATTGAATTTTTCCGGAGATACGACTACAGCACCCCTGAGACAGCAATTCAAAACTCCTCTTTCAAATGGTCACTGACTCATTACATGGCGATGCTTGAGAATTGAAGCAATGCGTCATGAAATCGGTTCATTCTTTAATAGTCCTGTATTATATATCAAAATAGAATTCATATTATATCTTAATTTCATATATATATATATATATGTTAAGATGAAATTCATATACATATTATATCTTGAATTTTATATATATATATATATATATATATATATATATATATATATATATATATATATAAAGATAAAATTCATTTATATATATATATATATATAATTTATATATACATACATATATATATATATATATTCCGATTCATTTTATATATATATATATATATATAAATGAAATTCATGAATGAATACATCTATATATATATATATATATATATATTAATGAATTTATGAATGAATACACACACACACACACACACACACACATACACACATATATATATATATATATAATGCGTGCCAAATTATTATCGAGATAACTTTTTTTCTAATATTTCAAAAACCGTCCAATCAATTCACACACATATGATTTTAACTTCTTCAAGTTGAGGGCCAAACATTATCTATCCTACATATTCTCATAAAATATATCATATATCATAGATACCGATTTAAAAAATAAAATATAATATCTATGAATAAATTTAATTGATTTATAACGATTTTCACACTAGTTGGCAACACTGAGCTGCGCAATCACTGAAATTTTCGTACTGATCTGCGCAATGTAAACAAACTGGCGCCATATTTGTTATCAGCACGGTGATTTGAGCGTGCCAAATTATTAGAAAGGTTTAGTAAAATTCCCAGAATTGAGCAAACAAAATGTTGAACGTGAATGTTTATGATCAAAAGAAGCTAATAAATAAGATAATCAAACAAATAACAGATACAAACAAAGGCACAGTTTTAAACAAAATAATAGGGAATGTGCTTTCAATGTTTTGAAATTACTTGAAAAAGTCGACGATCCATAGAATTTGTTAATTGTAGGATGTCATCTGCTGTAATGCCGCGAGATATGTCAAGAATTGCTTCACACAACTCAGCGTTGCTCCTGAATTGTTGTCCGTTGGCGTACAGTCTTCGCTTCATGATGCTCCAAAGGTTTTCGATTGGGCTCAAATCCGGAGAATTTGCTGGCTACTTCATTTTTCGAGATCCATCGAAGCCTAACTGTTTCAAATATTCAGTAGTCTTATGAGCAGCATGTGAAGGAGCATTATCTTACATAAAAAACAATGGCCTTTCTGAAGGCAACTCTTTGCCTTTTCATCCACGGCTCAAGATGCTCCTTCATAAACGCTATGTATGCATCAGCAGCCATTTAGACGCCATCTGGTACTGTCCATGGGCCCACTAATGTTTTTCCAATAATACCACCCCAGATCATTATGGCTCCACCGCCTTCTTGGCGTCTCAAACACTGATGGCGATTCTGTCCGTTCATTACCCAGCCTTTGCACCATCTACCTGGCCCATCAAGTGTTGCTCGAGTTTTGTCTGTGAACAAAACTTTAGAGAAGTCAATTTTCATATTGTCCTCGGCCCATTTCAATCGATTTTGAATGTGATTTTTCGTCAAAGGAAACTTCGATACAGGTTTGACTGCTGTTGCTATTTCCCTCAGATACCGACACAGAGTACTTTTAGACACAGTAAGATCCCAATACGACTGACTGGTAAGTCCAGGGTTCTTCATGGGCTCTCGTTTAAGTCGTGACATGAGACGACGTGAAATAACCTTTGGCTTGCCTTTATATGCCCCTTTGCGTACTTGTGTAGGGTCGGTGTGAATTTTTCACTGTTTGATGACACTTCGCTATCATTTTAAAAATTTCTAGGGTATATTTACCTTTTGAGAGTTCTGAGGTAATAGTTTTCTTTTCAGCATCACTTAAACTGCTTTTACGGTCCATCTTTTCACTAAATTTTTATACTTTTCTAATAATTTGGTACGCTCAAATCACCGTGCTGGTAACAAATATGGCGCCAGTTTGTTTGCATTGCGCAGATCAGTACGAAAATTTCAGTGATTGCGCAGCTCAGTGTTGCCAACATTGTGTGAAAAACGTTATAAATCAATTAAATTTATTCATAGATATTTTATTTTATTTTTTAAATTGGTATCTCCCCATGCAAAAGTTACAGGGTGTGGGAGACTTAAGAACAAAATGAACGGGTAGAGAAAAGGGTAATCAGCTTTTTACTTACAAATCCTGCTAATGTTAAAAGAGTTTTCTTCCAGTCGACGGCTTTTATTTTTGCGAAACACAATTAAGATGTAAGCGCGTAAAGAAGGGAAGTAAGATGGGCAATTTTATGAGAATATGTAGGATGGATAAGGTTTGACCTTCAACTTGAAGAGGTTTAAATCATAGTGTTCGGAGAAGCATACTCTCGGGAGTGTGTTTCTCAGTGGAATATGAATTGAATGAAGATCCTGTGTACGTGGCATGGCGGGCCTGAGAACCGAAAATATGAACTGACAGAACTAGAAAATGTAGCTCATCTGAAAATTTGCCATAAAACAAGCGGTAGATTAGCGAGAGGCTAGCAACGTTGCGGGGAAAGGGGTTGTAGGAAAGGGGTTGTAGGTAAACGCTTTCGAACTCTGTCAAAGTTGAAAAGTGAAGATTAGGTAGCTCCATTTGATCTACCTAACTTTTTAAAAACCATTTCATCCCCAAGCAAGACGATAATGCCGCTAAGACGCAAGGGACTACTGGGAGGGAAAGAGAATGAAAAGACTTTAAAAGGAGCCGGAAATCCAATCCTAAGCAAGGGATAAACCTCTATTCCTATTCGATAGACCGGAAACGTGTGTGAGCCGAGCGACAGGGGGTTTAAAATAAAAATACTAACGCTCAAATTGCGACCGTTAGTTTTATTAAAAGTTTTCATTTCTTCGCATCTGTAAGAGCAAAATTTACACATAAGTTTTTTTTTCGGTATGGGAGTGAGAACATATTTTGTAAAAACGTGTAGCCATCTTTTCCCATTCCATTTGCCAAGTAGCAATCAGTTATACTCCCCGAAAAGCAAATGACTGAACTGTCTTGATCAATCTTAATTCCAACAGATGACGACTAGAGTTGTTAGGAAACAAATGGAACGTTAACCAAATACAGACAATGACAGGAATGAAGGGAGAATGACGGAAAAACCCGAAATAAAATTCTTGTGAATACTTTTCCTGGTCACTCGTTTCATTTGTCTACGCATAGACATATGAGTGCAGCTGAACTACGGTTTTGATTGAAACATTTATTGAACTTCTTTTCCCCATACCTTGATATTTTCAGTGACATTTCTTTTAACTATTTCTTTTTTTCTTTCTCTCTCTGGCCCAGATTATATTTTCTTTCTTTCTTTCTTTCTTTCTTTTTCTTTCTTTCTTTCTTTCTTTCTTTTCTTCGTTCTCATTATTTCTATCTTTTCTTGGTTTCTGTGTTTTTCTTTATTTCTTTATGAGAAATGAAAGACGGAAAAAGAAAAAAAATTAAATAGAACAAAGAATTAAAAAAGAATGAAGAAAGAAAGAAAGGGAACGAAAAAAGAAAGAAAGAATAAAGCGAACACAGTTATTTCATTCGTCATTAGTCTTCGTCGTCATTCTTTTTTCGTCTACCATTTCCTGTTCTGTTGTCGTTTTCTTTGTTGTTTGTTTTGTTGGTTTGTTTATTTCTTTCTTAAGAAAAAAAATAAATGACAGAGACAGAAGAAAAGAAAGATACCGATGAAAGCAAGAAAGAAAGAAAGCGAACAAACTTATTTCGTTCTTCATTCATTCATTCATTCATTCATTCTTTCTTACTTTCTTTCTTTCTTTCTTTCTTTCTTTCTTTCTTTCTTTCTTATCGTTCTCTATTCGTTTTTTCTTTTTATCTTTCTCTATTCTTTCTTCGTTCTCATTCTGTCTACTCTTTTCTTTGTTTCTCCTTGTCTTACTTTTTTCTTTTTATATTTTTTTTGGGGGATGAAAGTAAATGAAGTACAGAAGAATGAAAACGAGGAAATAAATAAAGAAAACAGGATTTTTCTTTCTTTCTTTCATTTCTTTCTTTCTTTCTTTATTTCATTTCTTGCTTTCTTTTTTTTTTTTTTTCTTTCTTTTATTTCTTCCTTCTTTTTTCTTTCTTTTCTTTCTTTTCTTTCTTCAATCATTCATTTATTCATTCTTTTCTTTTCATTTCTTTTCTTTCTTTTTTCTTTCTTTCTTTCTTTCTTCCTTCTTTTTCTTTTTTTTTTTCTTTTCTTCAATCATTCATTTATTCATTCTTTCTTTCATTTCTTTCTTTTCTTTTATTTTTTTCATTTCTTTTTCTTTTCTTTTTTTTTCTTTCTTTCTTTCTTTTCTTTTTTTTTTTTTTCTTTCTTTTTCAATCATTTTTTTTCATTCTTTCTTTCTTTTTTCTTTCTTTCTTCAATCATTCATTTATTCATTCTTTTTTCATTTTTTTTTTCTTTCTTTTTTCTTTCTTTTTTTTTTCTTTTTCTTTATTTTCATTCTTTCTTTCTTTCTTTCTTTTTTTTTTCTTTCTTTCATTCTTCAATCATTCATTTATTCATTTTTCTTTTTTCTTCTTTCTTTCTTTTTTTCTTCTTTTCTTTCTTTCTTTCTTTCTTCAATCATTCATTTATTCATTCTTTCTTTCATTTCTTTTTTTCAATCTTTTTTCAATTTTCTTTTTTCTTTTTTTTCTTTCTTTTTTTTTTTTTTCTTTTCTTTCATTCTTTATTCATTTCTTTTTTCTTTTTTTTCTTTCTTTCTTTTTCAATCATTCATTTAATCATTCTTTCATTTTCATTTCTTTATTTCATTTCTTTTTTCTTTTTTTTTCTTTCTTTCTTTCTTTCTTTCTTTCTTCTTTTTTTTTTTTTTTCTTTCTTTCTTTTTCTTCAATCATTCATTTATTCATTCTTTCTTTTTTCTTTTTTCTTTCTTTTCTTTCTTTCTTCAATCATTCATTTTATTCATTTCATTCTTTCATTTTTCTTTCTTTTTCTTTTTTCTTTTTTTCTTTCTTTCTTTCTTTCTTTTTTTTCCAATTTTCATTTATTCATTTATTTCTTTCATTTCTTTCTTTCTTTTTTTTTCTTTTTTCTTTTTTTTCTTGCTTTCTTTTCTTTCTTCAATCATTTATTTATTTCTTTCTTCCTTTTTTTTTTTTTTTTTCTTTTTTCTTTCTTTCTTTCTTCAATCATTCATTTATTCATTCTTTTTCTTTCTTTTTTTCTTTTTTTTTTCTTTTTCTTTCTTTTTTTCTTTCTTTTTTCTTTCACTTTTTCTTTCTTTTCTTTTTTTTCTTCAATCATTCATTTATTCATTCTTTCTTTCTTTTTTTTTTTTCTTTTTTTTTTTTTCTTCAATCATTTCATTTATTCATTCTTTTCTTTCTTTCTTTCTTTTTTATTTTTTTCTTGCTTTCTTTTTTTTTGCTTTCTTTCTTTCTTTCTTTCTTTCTTTTCTTTTTCTTTCTTTTCTTTCTTTCTTTCTTCAATCATTCATTTATTCATTTTTTTCTTTTTTTTTTTTTTTTCTTTCTTTCTTTCTTTCTTTCTTTCTTCAATCATTAATTTATTCATTCTTTCTTTCATTTCTTTCTTTCTTTTTTCTTTCTTTCTTTCTTTCTTTCTTTCTTTCTTCCTTCCTTCTTTTTCTTTCTTTCTTTCTTTCTTTCTTCAATCATTCATTTATTCATTCTTTCATTTCTTTCTTTCTTTATTTCATTTCTTGCTTTCTTTCTTTTTTCTTGCTTTCTTTCTTTCTTTCTTCTTTTTCTTTCTTTCTTTCTTTCTTTCTTTCTTCAATCATTCATTTATTCATTCTTTCTTTCTTTTTTCTTTCTTTCTTTCTTTCTTTCTTTCTTCAATCATTCATTTACTCATTCTTTCTTTCATTTCTGGCTTTCTTTCTTTTTTTTGCTTTCTTTCTTTCTTTCTTTCTTTCTTCCCACTTTTTCTTTCTTTCTTTCTTTCTTTCTTTCTTCAATCATTCATTTATTCACTCTTTCTTTCTTTTTTCTTTCTTTCTTTCTTTCTTTCTTCAATCATTCATTTATTCATTCTTTCTTTCATTTCTTTCTTTCTTTATTTATTTCATTTCTTGCTTTCTTTCTTTTTTCTTTCTTTCTTTATTTCTTCCTTCTTTTTCTTTCTTTCTTTCTTTCTTTCTTCAATCACTTATTCATTCATTCTTTCTTATTTCTTTCTTTCTTTCTTTCTTTCTTTCTTCAATCATTCATTTATTCATTCTTTCTTTCATTTCTTTCTTTCTTTATTTCATTTCTTGCTTTCTTTCTTTTTTCTTTCTTTCTTTCTTTCTTTATTTCTTCCTTCTTTTTCTTTCTTTCTTTCTTTCTTTCTTTCTTCAATCATTCATTTATTCATTCTTTCTTTTTTCTTTCTTTCTTTCTTTCTTTCTTTCTTCAATCATTCATTTATTCATTCTTTCTTTCATTTCTTTCTTTCTTTATTTATTTCATTTCTTGCTTTCTTTCTTTTTTCTTTCTTTCTTTCTTTCTTTTTTCCTTCTTTTTCTTTCTTTCTTTCTTTCTTTCTTCAATCATTCATTTATTCATTCTTTCTTTCTTTCTTTCTTTCTTCAATCATTCATTTATTCATTCTTTCTTTCATTTCTTTCTTTCTTTATTTA
This sequence comes from Acanthosepion pharaonis, assembly GCA_903632075.3. NCBI lineage: Eukaryota > Metazoa > Mollusca > Cephalopoda > Sepiida > Sepiidae > Acanthosepion > Acanthosepion pharaonis. The sequence continues at coordinate 1,987,316 of CAHIKZ030005455.1, read as the reverse complement.
TTTCATTTCTTGCTTTCTTTCTTTTCCTTTTTTCTTTCTTTCTTTCTTTCTTTCTTTCTTCCTTCTTTTTCTTTCTTTCTTTCTTTCTTCAATCATTCATTTATTCATTCTTTCTTTCATTTCTTTCTTTCTTTCTATATTTCATTTATTGCTTTCTTTCTTTCTTTCTTTCTTTCTTTCTTTCTTAAATCATTCATTTATTCATTCTTTCTTTCATTTCTTTCTTTCTTTCTTTATTTCATTTCTTGCTTTCTTTCTTTTTTCTTGCTTTCTTTCTTTCTTTCTTTCTTCCTTCTTTTTCTTTCTTTCTTTCTTTCTTCAATCATTCATTTATTCATTCTTTCTTTCTTTTTTCTTTCTTTCTTTCTTTCTTCAATCATTCATTTATTCATTCTTTTTTTCATTTCTTTCTTTCTTTCTTTATATCATTACATTTCTTGCTTTCTTTCTTTTTTCTTTTTTCTTTCTTTCTTTCTTTCTTTCTTTCTTTCTTTCTTCAGTCATTCATTTATTCATTCTTTCTTTCATTTCTTTCTTTATTTCATTTCTTGCTTTCTTTCTTTTTTCTTGCTTTCTTTCTTTCTTTCTTCCTTCTTTTTCTTTCTTTCTTTCTTTCTTTCTTTCTTTCTTTCTTCAATCATTCATTTATTCATTCTTTCTGTCATTTCTTTATTTATTTATTTCATTTCTTGCTTTCTTTCTTTTTTCTTGCTTTCTTTCTTTCTTTCTTTCTTTCTTTCTTTCTTTCTTTCTTCCTTCCTTCTTTTTCATTCTTTCTTTCTTTCTTTCTTCAATCATTCATTTATTCATTCTTTCTTTCTTTTTTCTTTCTTTCTTTCTTCAATCATTCATTTACTCATTCTTTCTTTCTTTTTTCGTTCTTTCTTTCTTTCTTTCTTTCTTTCTTTCTTCAATCATTCATTTATTCATTCTTTCTTTCATTTCTTTCTTTCTTTATTTATTTCATTTCTTGCTTTCTTTCTTTTTTCTTTCTTTCTTTCTTTCTTTATTTCTTCCTTCTTTTTATTTCTTTCTTTCTTTCTTTCTTCAATCATTCATTTATTCATTCTTTCTTTTTTCTTTCTTTCTTTCTTTCTTTCTTTCTTTCTTTCTTTCTTTCTTTCTTCAATTATTCATTTATTCATTCTTTCTTTCATTTCTTTCTTTATTTCATTTCTTGCTTTCTTTCTTTTTTCTTGCTTTCTTTCTTTCTTTCTTTCTTTCTCCCTTCTTTTTCTTTCTCTCTTTCTTTCTTTCTTCAATCATTCATTTATTCATTCTTTCTTTCTTTTTTCTTTCTTTCTTTCTTTCTTTCTTTCTTTCTTTCTTTCTTTCTTTCTTTCTTTCTTCAATCATTCATTTATTCATTCTTTCTTTCTTTTTTCTTTCTTTCTTTCTCTCTTCCTTTCTTTCTTTCTTTCTTTCTTCAATCATTCATTTATTCATTATTTTCTTCCTTCTTTTTCTTTCTTTCTTTCTTTCTTTTTTCTTCTTTCTTTTTCTTTCTTTCTTTCTTTCTTCAATCATTCATTTATTCATTCTTTCTTTCTTTCTTTCATTTCTTTCATTTCTTTCTTTCTTTCTTTCTTCAATCATTCATTTATTCATTCTTTCTTTCATTTCTTTCTTTCTTTATTTCATTTCTTGCTTTGTTTCTTTCTTCCTTCTTTTTCTTTCTTTCTTTCTTTCTTCAATCATTCATTTATTCATTCTTTCTTTCTTTTTTCTTTCTTTCTTTCTTTCTTTTTTTCTTCAATCATTCATTTATTCATTCTTTCTTTCATTTCTTTCTTTCTTTCTTTATTTCATTTCTTGCTTTTTTTCTTTTTTCTTTCTTTCTTTCTTTCTTCCTTCTTTTTCTTTCTTTCTTTCTTTCTTCAATCATTCATTTATTCATTCTTTCTTTCATTTCTTTCTTTCTTTCTTTATTTCATTTCTTGCTTTCTTTCTTTTTTCTTTCTTTCTTTCTTCCTTCTTTTTCTTTCTTTCTTTCTTTCTTTCTTCAATCATTCATTTATTCATTCTTTCTTTCTTTTTTCTTTATTTCTTTCTTACTTTCATTTCTTGCTTTCTTTCTTTTTTCTTTCTTTCTTTTTTCTTTCTTTCTTTCTTTCTTTCTTCCTTCTTTTTCTTTCTTTCTTTCTTCCTTCTTTTTCTTTCTTTCTTTCTTTCTTCAATCATTCATTTATTCATTCTTTCTTTCTTTTTTCTTTCTTTCTTTCTTTCTTTCATTTCTTGCTTTCTTTCTTTTTTCTTTCTTTCTTTCTTTCTTTCTTCCTTCTTTTTCTTTCTTTCTTTCTTTCTTTCTTTCTTCAATCATTCATTTATTCATTCTTTCTTTCTTTTTTCTTTTCTTTTTTCTTTTTTCTTTTTTTTTTTCTTTCTTTTTTTTTTCTTTCTTTTCTTTTCTTTTCTTTCTTTCTTTCTTTCTTTCTTCCTTTTTCTTTTCTTTCTTTCTTTTTTCTTCAATCATTCATTTATTCATTTTTCTTTCTTTCTTTCATTTCTTTCATTTCTTTCTTTCTTTCTTTCTTTCTTTCTTCAATCATTCATTTATTCATTCTTTCTTTCTTTCTTTCATTTCTTTCATTTCTTTCTTTCTTTCTTTCTTTCTCTCTTTCTTTCTTCAATCATTCATTTATTCATTCTTTCTTTCATTTCTTTCTTTCTTTCTTTATTTCATTTCTTGCTTTCTTTCTTTTTTCTTTCTTTCTTTCATTTCTTTCTTTCTTTCTTTCTTAGAACCAAACGCACACGGCATATGCCCATATGTATGCATAGACATTTTCCTAAATTTACTCTGACGCATATCTATAACGGTGGTTTGTCCGAGTATATGAAAAAACTCCAATCAGACATCACCTGCGTCTAAAAGTCTCTAGCAACAAATTTATGTCAGCGCAAATAATTTACGGGCATTCGAAATTACATTTAAAAAAAAAATTTTTCTCCTTATTTTCAGGTTATTTATTAATTCTCTAAGGTTAACAATTCCTTAAACGTTTCCATTCGATATTTGCCACAAACAAGTTTTACGAATATTTTTACACTCATTTTGATATTCGCGAAACAAAGCAGTGGCTTTTGGGAAGAAACTGTCCGAACTGGACTTCCTCCTTACCAATGGAATAGAAAGGGAATGCAGATGGTTCACCAATATGTACATGGCATGACAAGGCTTAGTTGTAAAGGTCTGAACAGTTAGAAATAAGGAATGCAGTTTGCCTGCACATCTTGCATGTAAATATTGATAGAATAACAAGAAAGGTGCTGTAGAAAATAATTAATCTCCTACAAGGTTGCATAAATGTTTTTGAACTTTGTCCAAGCTGGAAAGAGAGGATTGGGCAGCTTCAGCTCAATACTCGATTTTTGGTCTGACTTATGGAAGAAGACTTGAAAGGAAACCTTTTTTTTTTTTTCTTATCCTTATTAGATAACAAATTATACAAACTGTCATTGAGCATTTACAATATGCTGACTGTATCCTTTGCAAAGGGCTAAGAATCACCCTCACCAAAAGGGGTCTCTTACCAAGTAGTTGTTGACTGCATCCTTTGCAAAGGGCTAAGAATCACCCTCACCAAAAGGGGTCTCTTACCAAGTAGTTGTTGACTGTATCCTTTGCAAAGGGCTAAGAATCACCCTCACCAAAAGGGGTCTCTTACCAAGTATTTGTTGACTGTATCCTTTGCAAAGGGCTAAGAATCACCCCTACACTAAAAGGGGGTCTCTTATCAAGTAGATGTTGAAAGACTCAATTATAAATGACAATTATTTATTCATTGTTGAACCAAGTAGATGTTTACAGAATTAAATACACGGTGTTTAAAAAAATAATTGACATTTAAATTGTGAATATCTGATTCCGAGGCTAGCAAAATTAAATCTGCTTCATGCTGAACAATAAGAGAACAGGAATTAAAATAACGAAAGATAACAATTGATATTGCAATTTTTTTATAATGTATTAGTTCACTGCATTGTTATTAATTAGAACCAATTAAAAATTTCTACAAAAAGCAAAAAAAGCAAAAGAAGAATGCTAGTCTCTCTTGTTTTAAACTTTTACAGTGTCACATGTGACAAGATAAAGCAATTTCGTTATTTAAAAAAGTGATTCAATTCTATATTCACATGTTAAATAGAAAAACTGATTTTTTATGATATTGTTCACCTACTACAAGAGCCACTCAAGTTAGATGATTATTGACTGAATGGGGTTGTTTTATGGACATAAGAACTGTAGATTATGAGGATATGTAGGATAAAGAATGGTTGACCCTAGACTTGAAGAGGTTAAGAATGTATTGGTCATGGACATATCATCTTTGGAGTCTCTTCTGCAAAGCAGTGGCTCTTAGCAAGAATCTGTCTGAATGACATTTCCTTACTAATGGAATAGACAGTGAATGAAGATGGTTCGAACCGTGTGTACATGGCATGACGAGTTTTAATTGTAAAGGAACTAGCGTACATTTTCAATGTAAACAGCGATAGGGTAGCGATAAGGTTTTTGATGTTACGGTTTGGGGAGAAAGGTGTTGTAGGGTACAAAATAATCCATCGCCTTCAGGGCCGCGTAAACTATTTTGAACTTTGTCGAGGTTGGAAACTGGGCTGTTGCAACTTATATTTGAACTGATCCAACCATTGGAATAATAGAGCACTCTCAGGTGGAATGAATTGTATACTGCGGCAGTATAACAAGCCAACCACCATTTTCCAGCGCCTTTAGTGATGGATCAAGGTGGGGAGATGAAGATAGATCAATATCTATTTACTGACCGAGGTTAGAGCACTGAATACAGTTGCTAAACCAAAACTATAATAGGTGCCATCTAAATCTACTTCTTCAGAGCAATTTATTTGATAAATTTTCATTTTAACACCCGAACGCTAATATCCCTTCAATTTTTTCACAAATAGTCTTATTTCCGTGCAAATCTATATGCTGAACTCAAATCAACAATTAGATATTAACCTACCTTTTTGGATGTTAACGACCCGAAAAAAATCGGACTTTTTCCTGGTCTTTCGTCAACCATTACCGGCTTATTGATAAGTAATTCAGTGCTGAATTCTGTCGGTGGACGTATACAATTTGGGCCTATTTACTCCCTTCACAGTAATTCCTTGTAGTTAACTTTCAAATTAGGTGTTTTTTGTGTTATTTATTGGGGGTTATTCTTTTATTTTTTTTTTAAAGAAGAAAGTTAACTTTCTAATTAGGGTTAGGTGATTTTTTTGGGGGGGTATTCTTTCATTTTTTTAGGTGTTTTTTTTTCTTTTGTTATTCTTTTATTTGTTGATGTCTACATATATTTGAAAGTTAACTTTATTCTTAAATTAAGTACAAAAAAAATTGCTTTACAGAAGCGCATACTAATTTCTGAAAGAAAATAGTTCAGCAGTAAATGACGCTCGGGTGTTAAAATGAAAATTTACCATTTATTTTCAAATCTTATTTATTTATTGTTATGTGAAACCACTTTACAAGTCATTGGCCCTGACTTGGCATCTCGACTTCAGTTACTTTCACACTGCCACAATGTGTCTCCCCTCTGCAGAGAGAGAGAGAGAGAGAGAGAGAGAGAGAGAGAGAGAGAGAGAGAGAGAGCGGGAGAGAGCGGGAGAGACAGTAGATAGATATGTAGGTGTGGGTGTGATGAGAAGAAAAATCGACCCACCTAGTGGTTGAAATAGTTGCGTGTTTTCTCGTCTGTGTCCGTGCCCCTACTGGGAAAAGTGATCACGAGGTATGGCTATACATAGCAGTGATAAATTTTTGATACCCTCCTTCCCAGTGGCATTAGTGAAAAATAATATTAAACAAAAATATTTCAAACCTTTTTGTTTACTGCTCTAAATCGATCGGCCCTTCTTTGTGTTTGTTTGTTTGTTTGTTTATTTATTTGTTTGTTTGTTTGTTTGTTTGTTTCTTTCTTTCTTTCTTTCTTTCTTTCTTTCTTTCCCAAACATACATTTATGTACTTCATTGATTCATTCTTTCCCGTAGATCATCTCTTTCTATTTCTCTTTCTTTCTTTCTTTGGTTCCTTCGTTTTTCTTTCTTTTTCTATTTCTTTTTTTGTATGCACTTTCTTTTTTATTTCTCGAAAGACACTTTGTTTCACCATTTCTTTCTTTCTTTCTTTCTTTCTTTCTTTCTTTCTTTCTTTCTTTCTAGCTTTCTGTCTGTCTGTCTGTCTTCCTTTCTTTCTTTCTTTCTTTCTTTCTTTCTAGCTTTCCGTCTGTTTGTCTGTCTTTCTTTCTTTCTAGCTTTCCGTCTTTCTTTCTTTCTTTCTTTCTTTCTTTCTTTCTTTCTTTCTTTCTTTCTTTCTTTCTTTCTTTCTAGCTTTCCGTCTGTCTGTCTTTCTTTCTTTCTTTCTTTCTTTCTTTCTAGCTTTCCGTCTTTCTTTCTTTGTCAAATACAGATGTATGCGCTTATATTATCTCTTGCTTGAAATTCATTCATTCGTTCACACTTTTTCTTTCTTTGTCTCACACACACATGGATGCACTCATTGCTTTTTCATTATTTTTTCATTTGTATTATTTCTTTTTTCTTTCTTCATTTATTTATTTATTTTTAGTTTCTTTCTTTTTTAGTTTCTTTCTTTTCTTTTCGTCCTTTTCCTTAACATGTTTCTTTCTTTTTCTTAGTGTGTTTTCTCCTTTCTTTGTTTTTAGTATCTTTCTTTCTTCTTTCCCTTCTTTCTTTCTTTCGTTCTTTCTTTCTTTTTTAATGTTTTTCTTTCTTTCTTTCTTTTATCTTTTTCTTTTTCCTTTGTTCTCATTCTTTTTATCCTTTACCGTTTCTTTCTTTCTTTCTTTCTTTCTTTTTCTTTCTTGCTTGCTTTCTTTCTTTCTTTTCTTTTTCTTTCCTCCCTTCTTTCTTTTTTTTCTGTACTTTCTTTCCTTCGTTCTTTTACTTTCTTTCTTTCTTTCTTTTCTTTTTTGTTTTCTTCCGTACTTTCTCTTCTTCGTTCCTTCTTTCTTTCTTTTTCTTTCTTTCTTTCTTTCTTTCTTTCTTTCTTTCTTTCTTTTCTTTGTTTGTTTGTTTGTTTGTTTGTTTGTTTCTTTCTTTCTTTCTTTCTTTCTTTCTTTTCTTTTTCTTTTGTACTTTCCTTCCTTCGTTCTCTTTCTTTCTTTCTTTCTTTCCTTCCTTCTTTCTTTCTTTCTTTCTTTCTTTCTTTCTTTCTTTCTTTCTTTCTTTCTAATTAGAATCTTCTTAGGTGTACTCTCTCTTATTTGTTCTTTCTTTTCTATCCTCTCTTTTTTACTCCCCTCCCTTTCATCACGTTTTATCTTTTTGTCATACGAGATAAAATTTCCCCAGTAAGTTGTAATTCTGTTTGATCAGAATTACAAATAAATAAAATACTGTCTTTGGAAAAACGTCGATTTTGCACTAAAAGATTTTACAAGATTCACACCGACAAGAATTATAAGATTTCTTTTCCTATCTTCACGAATACAGAAAAGGCCCATTTTAAACGGTAGCCATATTGCTCAATATCTCTATATTTTCCAGATCCTGAAATCAATTCATCTTGGCTCGACGTATCGTCTAATATTTGTTTTATATGTGTTAAAACGAACACTCTCCGCTATCTGACTCCAGCAACTCAGCTCGTTTTTCTAGTGTAGGGTGGATCGCTTAAAACTCGACACCAAGTAGATTTGGCGTATTGTTTCCGCTTAAAGAAATATAGAAAAATGATACTGCTTTTTGCAAAGGAAAACTATAACGCAACGTACATGTTAAATGATAATTACACACTTACTGGAATTGTAGCGTTATTTTTAACCAAACACTAACGTGTCAAATCATAAGAGTTTAGATAATGAGTAGCAATAATTTTAGCTTTAAATTAACATTTCACCTTTATTTGAGTTGATATCTGTTGATAATTTTTTTTTCGGCGGAAGTTCAATAGGTACGCGGCCCAATGGAGTAAAAAGCATTTATTGGGGAGCATATGAGAATAATTCAGAACCTCTGGTTGCAAACCGCCTGCATACGTTTAGAAAAAGAATTTACATTGTTCGGACTGTTATCTTCATTTTTATTGTCATGTTTACGACGTTTCGGCCCTTGAACGCTCCGGCTTTCTTCAGGAGACTGGAATTTCGAACTGTGCCCTTTAATTCGTCTATCGGACTAGATTGTTCTAGTTCCACGTGCCATGCCTCTTCCGGATGTCTCAGTTATCTCCCTTTAACTCAACTTTCCAAGTTTTTTTGTTCACCATGCAGTAGCCAGCTATTGAACTCACAACTCTCACAAATCTACCCCGGTGGACGAAATAAAGGGTTCAGTTCGAAATTCCAGTCTCTTGAAGAAGGCCGGAGCGTACAACGACCGAAACGTCGTGAAAATGACAATAAAGATGAGGACAACAGTCCCAATTATGTAAATAATGTAAATAATTACAATACCCGATCTCAGAGATATAGACAGTTAGAAAAAGAATTCTGTAAATATACAAAACAAAATAAATAGAAAATGTTGTAAGACAAGGATGCGACATTTCACCTACACAGTGGGGTGATTCTGAGGGAACTATAAATGCTATCAGGATACATTTGCGTTTGTCACAATCTTAACGACATAAGATATACAAATGACACAGTGTTGATTGCAGGCACTGAAAGGAAAGTAGAGGAACTTCTACATAACGCAGTAAAGGAAAGCGAGAAGAAAGGACTAAGCATCAATTGCAAGAAGACATAATGCATGGTTGTCTGCCAAAGGAACAGTCCAACATGCAAATTACAAATTGAAGATGCCAAAACTAAACAAGTGCAAAGATTTCTTGGAAGCGTTTTAAGAGAGGACAGAAAGTGTGACATCGAAATCCGAAGGCGCATTGCGATAGCGAAAGATGCCTTCTAAAACCTAAGCAAAGTATTAAGAAACAGGAAAATATCATTAGAAATAAAGAAAAAAGTACGGAACTGTTAGGTAATATCGATCCTTCTATTTGGTAGTCACTGCTGGATAATCTCCTCGCAGATGAAGAAGCAACAGAAATGTGTTTCTACAGAAGGATGTTGAGAATACCATGTGAGCAACGACGAAATTTTAGAGAAAATGGAAGCAAAAGGGATACTTAACATAAGGCAGAGACAGTTGAAATTTCTAGGCATGGGAACTGCTCTGACGAGATTTATTCGCCGGTTACCCGACAGCATGAATTTAAGCGGGTTACTAGATTGGCAACTAGGTCCCACGTTTTACTGTTGAAATTGTTAAATGCAACTTTCACTTCTGCTCTAACAGATTCTTTTCTCTCATTTATAACCTGTGGAACACCCTTCCGATTTCTTGCTTCCCTGTTAACTACACTCTTCAAAACTTTAAGTGCAACGTCAATCGACATGTTCTATCTTCTTTTCTGAAAACCCGTTTATTTTTTGCCCTTCCCTCAGTCCCTATTCTCAGTCTTCTCATTGTCTTTCACTTTCACTCCATGTAACACTTTGTGGCATTACCGACTTGCATGGGATGAAATGAGTAAAAAAAAAAAAACAAAATAAAGAAAAAGATGATATTTACATTATTTACCTTTGTTCGAACTGTTGTCTTCATCTTTATGGTCATGTTCACAACGTTTCGACCGTTGTACGCTCCGGCATTCTTCAGGTGATTGGAATTTCAAACTGCAATTCCGTCCAGCGTGTTCTAGTTCCACGTGCCATGCCTCTTGCGGATGTCTCAGTTATCCCCCTTTAATTCAACTCTCCAAGATTTTTGTTTACCAATGCTGTAGCTAGGTATTGCACTCACAACACTTTGAGTCAAGTCACTGGATCCAACCAACGCTTTTATCCACTGATCCATGTCCTTGGAACGGAACAACCTCCTGATCGATAACCAGTATGGATTTTGCCTTGCTAGATCCACAGCTGATGCCACCTATCATTTCTCACAGAATCAGCGAGCCACTAGACAATGAATTCAACATGGAGACCATTGACCTGAAGATATCAAAGGCTTTTAACAAGGTTTGGCAATGGGGGCTGCTCCATAGACTTTCCAGCAAAGGTATTGCTCTCTGAATTATCAAGTCCTTCCTAACAGGTAGGTTTTTGAAGGTCATTGTTAATAGTCAGTTATTGGAAGTCCATAAGGTCAATGCCAACATTCCTCATGGTTCTCGTCTCGGTCCTACCCTCTTCCTATATTATATTAATGATCTGCCTCCGAGCATATGCCGATCATCTATGTGGATATGGCAACAGTCTAGAGGTGCACTGCCAAGAGCAGAACCTAGCAGCTCATCTCTCCTCTGACCAAGCTAAGGTGGCTTAATGAGGAAAGGACTGGACTGTAAAATTTAAAACTGAACTAGTAACAGTCCAATACCTCCAAGCAGACCTTGAACCTACACAATGGATGTTTTTTTCCTCAAGGAGGCTACTTGCCTTGAACACCTGTTGAGATTCAAGTTGACCCATTGTTAGAGATACTAGAAAAATTATTGGTTCATTGTACTGACTTTAAATAACTTAATGGTTTGATAGGCCATAAAAAATGAAAAATGAATCAGTCAATTCTATAATCAGCAAGAGGGTTGTTGAACACCTCAACAAGAACAACCTCCTGATCGATAACCAGTATAGATTTTGCCCTGTTAAACCCACAGCTGATGTCTTAATTGTCATTTCTCACAGAATCAGTGAGTTACTAGACAATGAATTCAACATGAAGACCATTGACCCGAATATATGAAAGGCTTTTGACAAGGTTTGGCATCGGGGATATCTACATAAACTCTCCAGCTATGGAATTTCTGGAAGGGCTTTCATAATTATCAAGTTCTTCCTAGCAGGTAGGTCCAGTCTTCGGAAATCCATGGGATCAATGACAGCATTCTTCAAGGTTCTCTCATTGGTCTTTCCCCTCTATATTAATGATCTGCCTAAGAACATATTTCAATCTTTAATCAATATCTATGCGGATGATACAACAGCTTAAAGGTGCACTTCCCAAAATCTGTATGATCAGAACCTGGCAACTCACTTCTCCTGACTGAACCGTAGTGGCTCAACAGGGGAAAGACTATTCAATAAGGTCAAAACCAAACCAGTAATGTTCCATCATCACCGAGCAGTCCTTTGAACTATTATAATGGATGCGTGTTCTCCCAAGGAGTCTACTTGTCTTGAACCCCACACCTCAAATGAAAATCATATGTACAATCATTTGCTAAAAATTCTGGAAATGTGGTCGATTCCTTATAATGTTCAAGCATCTGACCTCCTACCATACTCTATCTTTAGAAGAACCAGATCACACCAAATATGGTACACTGCTGCCATATCTGGGCTGCAGCTACCCAGTCATGACTTGCCTGGCTTCAAAAGCAACTACACAGCCTCGTGGGTGATGAATAATTTCTACCCTAAAACACCTTACCTACAGACGAAACGCAGCAAGCCACTCGCTACCCTCTCGCTATTTCCACGGCAAATGTTCAGACGGGCTACATTATTTAATCCCACCAGACCTGACTGGAACCCGTTATACCACGTAAACGGGGATGAAACATCTTCATTTCCTTCGTATTCCGTTAGTAAGAAGGCAACTTCTTTCCAATAACTGCTACTTTGCGAAACAGACTCCCGAGAGATTGCTTCCCCGATCACTACAATCTTGTCCTCTTCAGGTCTAGGGTTAACTGTTATCTTTTCTACATCTTCGTAAACTGCACTTCTTGCCTTTTCTCAGGTACATACAGCACCACACAGTAACTCTCTACATCGAGTACCTCTTGAGTCTTGTACTGACTGAATATAAATAAAAAAATCTTTCCAAAGAAATTATGAGTGTTCCCAGATTATAAAGTAAGAGTAGCAGTGAACAACTATCTACACCAATGCATAGAAAATATAAAGGTGCAGATATACGGGAATGGAATAGTTATAGGCTGGAACAACTTCGCAAAATATGAAGAAATGAGCAAATACTATCTTTTGGTTAATCTTCTTGATCGGATCGAAAGATTTTCAGCACCCCCTCATACAGAAGGATCAGTCCGAATTTCAGGTATCTAAATTCAAAATATTTTAAAAGATGATAATAATAATAAAGGAAAAGATATTATTTCGAAAATATCTGTCAACAACTGATCTGCTTTTTTTCGCACTAATGCCCTTGGAAAAGGTATGAATATATCTCTTTTCCAACTATGTGTAAATAATAGAGGATGTAGCAGATTGTCTACAGTAATAACTCTGAATTCAAACACTGGAAAAAGCAACGGGAAACCATTTCATTATCCTCCTCAAAAGGTCATGGAAATTCACTAATAATAAAGAAAAGAAAGCCGTGGAGAGCCATAATTGTCTACATTCTGGCGTGGGATGACATTGAATGTTATATTTTCTCCATAATCTCCTTCCTTGCACTTAATCCAAAGTTTCCCCGTTAATCAGAGAAAACGAACATTATGCAACGAAAATTTCAGATCAAAACTCAGCTATTAACAGTGCCACACAGCGGACTTATTAATATAATCTGGAATGAATCGTCCGACAGAAAATTAAATTTAAAAAGTTACTGGTTTGGTTATGAGTAATGCACGAGGAATATTTGTCTAGAAGGCTGAGTTTAGAGTAAATTACAAGCTATTAAATTCATATCAATACTACACCATTGTTTGATACAAGAGCGACGGTAAGTGGTAAGATATATAATACAAGTCACTTGGAATTGTATTAACCATGGCTGCCTAGTTTTGGAAGACGAGAAAATAAAAGCAGACGTACAATGAGAAGACTGGAGTTGTGTTACGAGAACAGCATTAACGTTGGTTTTCCCTCGCTCGAGTTTGTTCATAATTCCCTCGGCAATTTCTATAAATACTTTCATGGCAATGGTACCTACTTTCCGCTATGGTACCAAGATTTTATGAATTTAAGCGCAGTACTACATTGGCAGCAATGTCTCGCCATTTTATAGTTGAAATGGCTAGATGTGACCGTAAGTTCTATGCTAACATAGCACTCCTCACTTGTGAAACTCTCTTCCGTCTTCTTGCTTCCCAGTCAACTTTTCTTCAGAAATTTAAATGCAATGTCAATCGTTATCTTTTGTTCTCTTAATTCCTGTTCTTTATTGTTCCTCTCTTTAATAGTACTTTCTCTCATATTCTCTGACAACCAGTAACCCATTGTCTCCAAGTGGCTTTATTGCCTTGCTAGGGGTGAAAAAAAGTAGGTTCGATCTAGTGTGACCATAACTCTCCACATATTGCTCTTGTAATGAGTTCTTGAAAAAAGATAGTGAAGTGGTTTCCTGTTGCATTCTCCACTTTTTTTTTTAAATTTAGATTTTTCTTTCTCCCTGACTTGCTGCCAACCAGGGATAGAGTTGCCTTGCTTGGGGTGAAATGTTTTTTTTTTAAAAGTTATAAATAGATATTTTTTTCAGAATTTTAAATACGATGAATTTATCTGTCTATATTTCTGAGATGAGGTATTATGTACATTATTTACATTATTCGGACTATTGTCCTCATCTTTGTTGCCAAGAAGGCCGGAGCGTACAACGGCCGAAACGTTGTGATAAATATGGCAACAAAGATGAGGACAATAGTCCGAATAATGTAAATAATGATGAATTTATCATTTTTTTTTGTGCTTCTCCGAGGGACATGCTCATTTTTTTCTGTCTTCGTACTTTCCTTCTTTGTCTACCCTGCTATTTTATCTATAGCTGGAAGAAGGGTAGAATAAATAGATTCATGCCTTTCCCAAGAGCATTAGTGTGAAAAGTGGACGCAAGGGAGGTGACCGAAATTTAACTCGGTTCGCTATATTAGATCACCGTCTCAGGTATGACGATACACTACATCCGCGTCCTGGGTATAACGATACACTACATCCGCGTCCTGGGTATGACGATACACTACATCAGGCCTATGATCAGAAGGTTTTGAGAAGCTTATAACCACGCTGGTGTTCCCAGGTTCACTGTGACTCGGGGTGGTAGCACCTGTTAGGGGTCCCAGCTATGGGCAAACATTTAACCTTCAAACTGGGGTTAAAACACTATGAATGTGTAAAAATAGGTTTTAATACCAGCAATACATTTTCGGAAGAAATTACCAGCAATACATTATTGCCAGCAATGCATTTTTGAAATAGGGGTATTACCAGCAGTACATTTTGAAAAAAAATGTGTTACCAGCAATAAAATTCTTAAGTATCTGTCTATATTTCTGAGATGGGGTATTATGTACTCTATTTACATTACTCGGACTATTGTCCTCATCTATGTTGCTATAACGTTTCGACCGTGGTACGCTCCGGTCTTCTTCAATTGTTCGGAATGTCGAACTGAACCCTTTATTTCGTTCGCTGGAGTAGACTGTTCTAGTTCCACGTGCCATGTCTAATGGGTGTCAGTTATCAGTTATCTTTCCACAGCTGCACGGGATGACGTACACACATCCTTTAGTCATGTTCTCTTCTATGGGGGGGGTCTTACTCGGGAGAGATATCTGGGAAGTGTCATCCAGCTTTTGAAGGTTGTCCTGATGTTATATAGACCGCAGATCCTTATTTTCTCTGATAACCCCTTCGCATAAGGCAGACTGTTTTCTGAGTGTTGTTGTCCTCCTCTTGTGTCGGACTACGCCAGTTTATTGGTGCTGCTGCCATGTACCCAGGGTAGTTGTCAGGTTGTAGTGTACTGCTTATACTGACCAATTAATTTTCTGATGTCTCTGGGTCGCCACTTATGACTTTTGCTCGGTGTTGTAAGCATCGGACGATCCCTTTCTTTACGCTGTATGGATGGTGGGAGTTGAAACTGAGGTACTGTCCGGTGAATGTCGGTTTACGGTATACGGATGTCTTGAACCCATGCTCTGTTCGAGATATTAGAACATCCAGGAATGGGAGTGTGTTGTTACTCTCTTTCTCCATCATGAACTCTATCGATGGTCTTGTTGAGTTCACATGGTCCAGTAGAACCTGGACATCTTCCTGGTGTGGCCAGAGTATGAAGGTGTCATCTATGTATCTTAACCAGAGAGTTGGTCTTAGAGATATAGATTCTAATGCCATTTCCTCAAAGTATTCCATGTATACATTCTTGTTGGCATTAAATAACCCACTGAGGTTGATGTACCGTAAAACAAAACAAATCAAACCAAATGTATTAAATATTAGATCATTGCAAAAGTTTGTGCTCAATTAGAAGATTAAAAACAATGAAAATCGCGCATAAACTTTTATATTGATCCAATAATTTCCGTAATAATAACTCTTGCAGCACGTACATTACATATAGATGTAATTTTTTAAAAATGTCATGTCTCGTCAATTCGTTTAATCTCTTTTTTCGTCTTTCTGAATTGCAATGTTTTCTTATGGAAGATAGTGCAGTGGTTTCCGTTACATCTTCCACCGTTTGGACTACAAAATATTCCTCCTAGACTGGCTAACATCCAAGGCTAGAATTTCTGTTCTACCCTACTACTTAACCCATAGCTGGAGGAGAAGAAGTGATTTCATGTCTTTCGCAACGAAGTAAATTACACAAACTAGGATGGGATATTGACATCAGTTCTCCGATACCATTTTTTGCGTCAAGAAACTTTGCATTAGGATCGCATCTGCATGCAGAACATAGAGCATTATAGTTGAAGATCAAAGTCAGAATGAAATCGGTTAATTGCCGACCCATATACTGTGATCTTTTAGATAGAAAATGAATTTCCCTCTGTTACGAGGATGCATTTCTATAGTAAGGGATTCTACTGAGTCCTACTTGTTTATACAAAAAAGTTTTCATTCATGAAGTAGTTGTAAAATAGAGAAATTAGAAATAGAATGTTTGGAAGATTCTAGATCATTCTAGTATAGTCGAGAAAAATCTAGATGATTCGAGAAACATCTAAAAATATGCTAATTAGGTGCTAGCCCCTATCAAAATAGTTTTTTGGAAAAGGGTTGTCAGTTGGTGAAAGGAAATTTCTGCTAGTATCAACTTCGGCTTTTTGATTCGAGGATTATTATATCCAGCCGAAATAATCTCTATGAAAAGTTGCCGACCAACAAAAACCCCAAAAGAGAACCCCGTGGAACAAATTTGACTATTTTCATTGACCAAAGTACCAATTATTCAATATATACTCACCTTTGTTAGATTATTCAATATATACTCACCTTCTTAGATTACTTCGCTAGCCCTAACGTGGTAAAGACTTGACTCCCCTTCCTTCTCCCACGTAACATTTCGCCCGTAAATTCTGTTTTCTGTGTTTGTATGCCTCAATTGTATATCTTGTATATATTTTATGCTGTGTTTTAGAAAATTAAATATTTGTGATTTAGCCCTGTGTTTTGGGAAATCAAATTTTTTCCTTTGTTACAATTTCCAACACGTAACACCTCGTTGGTACCTCGACGTCACGAATTTAAGTGCAGTACTAGATTGGAGATTGCATTCGGGTTTTCTAATATTCACTTACGCACAAATTCCCTTGTAAAAAAGCATGGATCCATCTCTTCTCCTCTCAGCTATGGTTTAAATAGTAGGACAGACTGGGTACTGTAGCCTTGGTTGAAAACCAGTCTACCGCGGAAAGAAACGTCAACCTATTGCGGGTAAATCTGCATAGTCAGTCATGAACTGGAAGAGAAATAATCGTTCAAGTGTGTTACTCGCGTATGACACTTAACTCACTGACTGATATGTCATTCATTATTGGCAGCTCGACCTCACAATTTTACTGCTGAAATTGCTAGTTGCAAACATTAGTTCTATGTTAATAATTTCTTTGCATTTTTCGCTTTTTCTGTCAACTAAGATCGTCAAAGATTTAAATTCAGTGTTAATCGTTAATTCTGTCTCCTTGAATCATATTATTTTATTGTCTGTTCTGTTCACTCTCAGTAACTCCTTACATTCTAGTAGCCTTTTTATTGCTTTACTTGGTGTAAAACGACTAAAATAAATGGGAAAACGTATTCCACTGGCACCCAATTTTAATCAGTCATCGCGAACAATCGAAGGTTTCCCTCTGATGTTTTGCTAAAAGCAACTCCAACTAATATATGAACATTACCGTCGCCACTTCATTGGTTACAACTCTCAATCGATTCGTGATTGTTAGTTTGTGAATGGCAGGTCGTAACACCGTAAATCCGGTCATACCTTTGTGATGTCTGTAGAATGAAATGTGTTTAAAATTATCGAAGATTTGATTTGCAACAGCTGAAGAATTTGGCGTAAACTCCTAACTGGTTTAATCAGTGCCGTTTAACAATGCATAAAACAGGAATTTCATGACACCTAACCCCGGCCATTGTAGGACGACATAGTTGTGTATTGAGATTACTCCCAATTGTAGTATCCCTACGGATAGGATTTACTGAACAAATACGCCAGAACTTTCTATTCATTCTTTAATGCAGGGGTCGGCAACTCATTCGACCCCGCGGGCCGGATCATGTTATAATGACGGGTCGCGGGCCGGACGAAGGACATTAATGAAAAATTAAGGAAAATTACATATGCAGACCCCTGTCAACCTAAATATTTAAAACCATAATGAAAATAAACATTGAGAAATCAGAAAAACAAAAGAAAATCTAAAATTAAAAAAACACCTAACAAAAATTACTTTTCCTCAAGGAACGTCAAAATACTTCAAAGTAAAAAAAATCAACCGAAGTGAAATGGATGAAATTATGACGTGTAGGTTTGAAACTGTTATTAAAAATTGTTCCACAAACGAACCACACACACACACACATCAAACAAAAACGAAGCACATATACCCATACATACGAGTACAAATAGTTGCAAACATATACACTTACGTACGTACACATGCGGTATCATCCACACATTCATGAGGCATGTATGTATAATGCGCGTATGTCATTAGATTTCTGCTACCTCGCATGTCAGTCTCTCCCTGGCCTCTTTCACTTTATCGTTCCTTTCGCTTCTGTTATCTTTTAATGTAGCCAAGGGTCATAACAAATATTAAAGCCTCGTCTCTTATGTTAAAAATCTGAAAGCCTCGTCTCTCATGTTAAAAATCTGAAAGCCTCGTCTCTCATGTTAAAAATAGATTCATTGGTAACCAGGCTCGCGGGCCGGTCAAAATGCCTTCGCGGGCCGGATCCGGCCCGTGGGCCGTAGGTTGCCGACCCTTGATTTAATGTCATGTTCCTTTAGGAAGGAGGCGTTTATTTATATATACAGATTTCTTTTTTTTAATATCTATTAATTGATATACAGTTTGGGGAAAGATAGTGGAGTAGTTTCCCGTTGTCTTTCCATGGTAGGAATTCAGAATAGTTCTTCTATCAGATTGTTTGCCAGCCAAGTCGAGAAACCCAATTTTACGCCGCTATTTAACCATAAGTGGGGAGAAAAGTCATGTTCGTACCTTCCCAAAGATATTTTCCGCGCTGATATCCGTTAAACCGCTGGAATGTGTACAGTAACAAAATAAATTCTGGCAGTGATTTAAAAGTATTTCAATTAAATACAATTATATGTTAGCTCTGATTAGGTTTGAACTGAGCTTATGTGACTCATCCTCGGTATGGTGTTAATCTGCAACAAAGCCTCTGATCAGGAAGTTTTGAGGATCGTGGAACGGCCTCTTAACTGCTTTTGTTCCCAGGTCCATCCTGACCAGTAGTGGTAGCACCTGTTATGGTTCCAACTATGGGCAAATAGTTAACCCACAAACTGGGGTCAAAAACACAAAGGACAAAAATATATTTTTTATATTAAAAATACCAGCAATTCATTTTCATAGTGAAAAATTAGGAGCAATAAAAAAATACAATACATATTTTTAAGAACAAAAAAAAAAAATTACCATCAAGAAAAAAAATCCAGCAATACATTTTTGTAAGAAAATAAATTACCAGCAATACATTTTTTTATAAAAAAATGAAAATATTACCATCAATACATTTTTTGTAAAAGAAAAACATATAAATATTGCCGGCAATACTTTTTTAGTAATGAAGAAAATAAAAATAATACCAGCCATACATTTTTAAATATTACTTTCAATAGATTTTTTTGTAATAAAAAAGTATTACCAGCAATACATTTTTGTAATACATATAAAAATATTGCAAGCAATTTACCTTTAAAAAAAATTGCCATCAATACATTTTTGTAAATACATAAAATTACCAGCAATACAAGTTTTGTAATAAGAAATAAAAATATTACCAACAATACATTTTTCTGTAAAAATATAAAATTACCAGCAATGCAAGTTTTGTAATAAGAAATAAAAATATTACCAACAATACATTTTTTTGTAAAAATAAAATTATCAGCAAGACATTTTTTGTAATAAAAAATAAAAATATTAGCAAGAATTCATTCTTTTGTAATAAATATATAAAAATATTACCATCGATACATTTTTGTCTCATCTCAGTGGAGAGAATGGGTAAGTACCAGTCCGTTGGAATCATCCAGTCTCCAAAGTCTGGCAAACGATTGTCAAACTCTCTGTCTTCAGGCAGAGTGTGACTGAATCGTGGCTCTGTCTACGGACGGACACTCGGGTGCGAAAAATAGAAAATGCAAAGTGGACCATCTTACTGTTGCGGGGTCTGGATAAATTTTGACCATTGTCCCCGGGTCGACACGCTCAGGTAAATTCAACCTTTTATCACATCTCTCTCGTCTTCGGCCACAGTTCGACTCTCTCGGCGGCTCTGTGTATGGACGTAGACTCGGCTAAGAAGACTAGACAATGCAAAGTGCCCGATCCCGCCATTGCTAGGCCTGGGTAAATTATGACCATTGGCCCGAGTGTACGCACTTGGGTTCCTCACGCAAAACTCAGACTTGTGGCACATCTTGTTTCAGTTGAGAGACTGGCTAAATATCAGTCGGTTGGAGTCAGTCAAGGAGAGTTTCTAATCACGTCACGGCGAATAACTTAAGCGAGACATAATATTATAAACGCTAGCAGACATATACTCACATATATAGACACACACACACACACACACACACATATATATATATATATATATAATTTATATTTAGGCAGCAACCATTCTTTCAAACATGTTTCGTTGAATATGACATACAAGGGAAATTTGATGAATCTTTTATTGAGTTCTTTTTAGTATTCTTAAATTTTTACGTTTGGTGGGGATAAAGGAGTGTACAAATTGTCCATAGTGTCTATTGATCCAAGCGCTTTCGGCCACTTTTATCTCCATTTTTAAGGGCTTGCTGTTTTCTTATGTCTTTTCAGTGTTTTCTTTTTTTAAGATGTAGTTGGGTGATGCCTATGTAGTAGCAGGTGTTTATTCCGAGCCCCGCTAAAGGAACATGCCTGGAATTCGAGTTGGCGTCCTTCTATTTAAACCAAAACCTTTAGCACATTATTTCCATTGTTAAATAAGATGAGATTAATACTGAGTGACATATGTTTTATATAGAGTACTTTTGTCACAGTGAGATGTTTTCGGTTACGGATGAAGGCTGATCGTGTTATCAAAAAGAATTTTTCTTGTGGGTTCTTGTAGTTCACTGGCGCTACAGAATCCCTAACTATAACAGTTTCTGTTAGAAATCACATCACTTGAAGATTTTCAACAACGACAACAACTAAAATGTAAAGCACATGTAACTGGAAGAGAAAATAATCAAGGTGTTGACATTTCACACTACTTCAAACAAAAGGTTAGGAAGGAATTAACCATCAGTACTGGAAAGAGCGATAACAGCTACTGAACTTGAGAAACTTATTTCCCTGAAAAATTGTTTTAATAAAACGTTTATAGAAATTTCAACATCTAACTTGAACAGAAAATAATGACATAATCGATATATCAATATAAATAGCAATAATCTAATGGACTAAATAAAGTGTTCGGTTCGAAAGTCGAACATATATCACCTGAAGAAGGCCGGAGCGTACAACAGTCGAAATGCCGTGGATATGGCAATAAAGATGAGGACAATATTCCAAAAATTGTATAAACAATATACGTTCTACACTGTTTCAAACAAAAAGCTAGGATGGAAAGCACGTCGACACAAGAAAGATACATAACAATTGCTGGATCTGTAATGACGCCTTCAATTTGTAGCTCGCGTTTTGGATTATCCCTCTTTATAAAGGCCATACTTTCATACCATTAACAAATCCCGATAGGAGTCTCACTCTCTTCAAACCGCTGATCTGGATAAGCAAAGCATATATTATTTATTTTCTGAAAATAGAATTTTTTTCCTGTGGTTTAGCCTTTTTTGTTTTTGTTTTTAATGTAAATGATATTGAACTTGGCCTATTACAGCGCGAAGAGCAATTAATATTTAAATGACTTTAGAAACAGATGGCCACTGTTAATGATTTATCCATCCCCCTAGGACCATCTAGTGTTCCTAAACAAGAAACAATGTCACTTTGTTGTTATTGCTGTTATGGTTAAGTCACAGTCGATATTATCAGTCCAGAACAAACGAAAAGCTAGCCTAATTATTCACGATGTGTCAATTTTCAGACGCTAGGAAGAGAATTGGTTACAGTGGCAGTAAATTTAAACCATTCCACCAATACCCAGTAACGACTATAAAGCAAAAAGATCTTGATTATCTATCATTTACAAGTGGTTACAGAACATTTACTGCCCAAACCAATATCCAAATAACGAATTGACCAAACATCAGCAATTTTTTACGGGTAGGAAACCACAGTTAGTGAGAATTTTCAGACAGTTATGCATAAGTTTGCTTCTTTCTTTATATATATAATGTATGTATGTATGTGTTTATCATTGCTTGAACCGGCTTCTAATGCTCCAGTCGGCGCGGCTTGGTGAGAGTAGTCGTGGCTCCCGGGGGCACAGTCCTATGGTTATATAGCGAACTCAGTCGAGTTCCGCCACGGAATATGTGAGCGAGCGGCGCTAAGTTGAGTCTGATATGAATCTCTTCGGTACCGAGACCCATTTGGTACAGTTGGTATGTTGTCTGCTTGACAACCCAACTGTCAGGGTTTCGATACTCGGTGGTGGATGCGCACTGCTGATGAGTCCCAATTATAGGACGAAACGGCCGTCCAGTGCTTCCTCTATTCCTGTTGAGCTTTCTATCAGACTCAATGAATTAATTATATGTATGTATGTATGTATGTATGTATGTATGTATGTATTTGCACGTGACCGAGTAGTTAGAATGTTCGCATTCTGGCCATGAGACCCGGGTTCGAATCACACCATAGTCGATTTGTCAGGAAGATAATTTCCTGATGTTATCAGACTGGAGGGGTCGATCCCAGCGTGCGTCACCTTTGGAAAGTGCCTGAAAACCATGCCACGGGTTGACCCAAGCTTTGTGAGCCAAATTATCTAGACGGAACCCTTAGGGGCCGTTGATTGCTGTGCTAGCATGAAGTCACAAGTCATTGTGGCCGAGGGCTTGAGCGCACTGGTGTTGATCACGCTAGATAACACGCTCTTTCTCACATTTTTTTTAGTTTTACGTGTTAACAACAGTCCTTTTTTTATTAGGGTCTCTATTCATTATTCCTAAATAATGTTTAATGGTAAATTATAATGTTAATAATTTCCAATAATCCAATGTGTATTGTGCTTTTCAAAGTTCATAAATGAGGAGATGTTCAATATCTTTTTCTTTTCGAGTTAACTAATAAAGGTTCCGTAAATTTCCTTTTGGGGGAGGGCCTTCTGAGTTCTGTCACTGATTGCAGTATTGGAACCTCAAACGTGTCAAAGACGACGTCCATAGTGTCATCTTCTATAGGATCCTTGTTGACTACGCTTTCATACCATTTTCTAATTTGGTTTACATGATGTTAGTGTATAAACTTCAGTCCCTGAACCATGTAAATCATGTTACCAATTTGTCTGTCTATTGTTCCTATCCCCCAGCCAGCTTTATTATTCGCAAATGCACCGAAAAAAAAAAACTTTTCACTTTTTTAAGCACTTTATTTCTATTTCTCGCTTTCGTTTCACTCGGAAGAAATTTGTCAAATACCGATTTTATCTTCCTGGCAAACATAACCTCCGCTGGCTTCTTACATTTTAATATTTCTGGCCATAACTGTCAACCACTCCAAGTTATTAAAAACCATCAAGTGGGCCAACAAAATCAATGTGTATCCGCGACCACCCACAGTCGGTTTTAGACCAGGGATTGGATTTTATCGGGGTTGCTTTAGCAGCCAAAGCACACTCTTTGCACGATCTTAGAGTGTTTTTCAATATCCTTGTCCATGTTGGTCCAGTAGACGTAACTCCTCATCAGACTCTTTATTCTTGAAGTTCCCGGATAGCCAACATGTAATTCCCTTAATGTTCTTTTCTGTAGTGTAGATGGGAGTACTACTGTCTAAGTCGTTACAAAGTGAGTAAATTTCTGAGATATTCTGGTCTTTATTATTTAGTTTGTCCTTTACTTCCTTTATGAACTCACCATCGGACGCTTTGTCTATAATCTCGTCAATTGTTATAGGAAACTCCCTGACAGTATTGCACAAGGTACTTTTTATTTCGACCCCTGTTCTTATGGCAGCAATGATTGTGTCTTCCAGGGGTTCAGCATACTTAGGTATGACAGATTTTAATGGATGGGAAAAACTCCATTTTGTAGTTATAATTGAGGAGAACAGTTCCCCAGCAGTTTATTAGCAGTATGTATTAGCAGACCCTTTTTGAGCCAAAGATAGTAAGGAGTGGACTGTCTGCAACAAAAAGTACATCCCATGTATAAATCTATGAAATTTATTCACAGCAAAAATGATTTCTGAAGCTTCCTTTTCTATTTGCGAGTAACCTCTTTCAGCTAGTAATAGCGTTCTAGATGCATGGACGATTGGCTTTACCGATCCATCCTTTAACTTGTGTAAAATGCACGCCCCGATACCGTAGGAGCTAGCACCGCTGGCTACAATGATGTCAAGGTTTGGATTGTAATGAGTAAGGAACAGATCTGATGTAAGGACCTTCTTTATTTTCTCAAATGCTTCCTGGCATTCGGTTGTCCATTCCCACTCTTTATCATGTCTTAATAATTCATTAAGTAGAGCTCTCAAAATGTGCATTCTTGGGAAAAAAAACGTTGTAATAATTGGCAAGACCTAAAATTTTTTTGAAGAGCCAACACATTTTCTGGTGCTGGCATATTCTTTATTGTTGTTGCCCTATCTGGGTCGGGACGTCTTCCGTCTTTGTCAATTATTTGCCCCAAGTACTTAATCCTCTTTAAGAAACACTCACACTTTCCGTCTTTTAATCCCTAATCCTGAATTCTCATGAGTGCCTGCCAGACGTGCGATTTGTGTTCCTCGATGCTCTCGCTTTTCATTATGACGTCATCGAGATAGGCCACCGCAAAATCCAGACCATTTAACATCGTGGCCATGACCTGTTGAAAAATGGAAGAAGCGACCTTAACCCCGACCGGAAGTCTTAAAAAATTGTATAAACCCGTGTGGGTGTATATGCAAAGAAGCTTCGAGCATTCCTTGTCCACGGGTATTTGTAGATATGCGGCGCTTAAGTCAATATTAGAAAATATTTTCCTCCACTGAGCTTAGCGACTATCTCATCTGGACTTTGAAGGGGATAATGGTGATCCTTTAGGGCGCTGTTCAGCCTCGTAGAGAAGTCAGCACATACACCAATTTCTTTGCTCTTTTTTTAATATAAGCTGTGGGAGGTGTCCATTCACTATATTCAACCTTTGCCAGAACTCCCATTTTCCTCAAATCGATTCAACTCCTCGTCATTCTGATTAAACGAGGCAAATTGAACGTTACGTCTTCTATTAAAAACTGGGTTTACGTCTGGCTTTAAGTCAAACTTTAAGTCAGACATTTTTGTGCATTTTCCTAGTCCTCCACTGAAAACGTCGTGAATTTTTTTTTAAGTTCACCTTTCAACTTTTCTGCTTCGTCAGTTGAATTTTCGACTTTTTAATATAATGAGTTAATCGGCATATCCCTAAAATTGAAACTGTTCTAACCAATCAGTCCCGAACAAATAACCCGTATTCTTCATAATATACGCCTTTAGATTTAAAGTTCTACCTTTGAATGACAAGTTCGCCCCATACACTTAATAGGGTCGCCAGTTATACTTTTAGCTATTCGGTTCGTTCTTAACAAAGTCGGCTTAGCCAGTTTTTTCCATGTTTAATAATTAATTATGGATAAGTTTGAACCCGAATCAAGTTACAGCCTTATATTTTTGTCAAATATTTACGCTTCAATATATTTCCTGATGTTACGACTTTCTGGTTCATCAGACTTCGTAAATTTTACAAAGGTTTTTCTTGTCTTGTTCTTAATCTTGCAGTGCGAACTTTTGTGTCCCAATTTATTGCAATTAATACATTTTTATCTTTAAAAGGACAATCTCTATACCAATGTAATTGACCACATCCAAAACATGGTGTAGACAGCAAAGTATCTCTATTATTTTTTGCTTGACCCTTTTTAATTTTTCTTTGGCGTATTTTTTTAATGTGAGCCACGCCACTCTGTTCGATGTTTTTCGAATCATTTGTGACACTCACGAAACGTTGGCAATCTTCGGCATCTTGCTGTAAAGTAGTCGGACGTCTTTTGCTGAAATTAACCCCTGGACGAAAATCAGGCATTTAAAATTATTGGCGCTTAACTCTGCCAATTTTAAGTCATCACAGTGTTTATTTGACTACACTCACAAAAGTAGTATAATCTTCGTCTTCTTTGCGGGTGAGATTCATGCATTTCCAACGCTTGTGGAACAGTGATGTTTTTTTTTGACTGATGACTTCTGTTAATGATTGAATCGCCTCTTTAAATTTCTAGTCGCTGGTTTTCTTAGACAAAATATAGTTAACAAATTTAGTATATTCTGCTGTGCCTCATTTCCTGAGGAGTAGGCGAACCTTTTTATAGTCAGCCCAACTTGCACAATCTGTATTGTATAAGTCCTCGTAATGTTTAAAAGTATGAAATGAATGTAATTTCTTCTTCAGGTGCAAACGTGAAGTTTTCAATAGCACTTCATGTAGCATTTTGAGAGAACGCAGTTTTGCTGTCCTCATTTTGGCTTTTGATGGATATATTATACAAGTGCCTTTGTTCATTCTGTATTTGAAGGAGCTTTCTTCAAGTTTCTGTTTTTCTGTTGTCTAACCTGAATTTCTAGTTGCAATTCCTCAAATTTCTTCTGGTATTCTGCTTGTTCTTGTTGGAATTTTTCTTGTCTTTCTTGATATATCTGTTCCAACGGTAGTTGTTGTTCCTGTTGGTGTTTCATCAACTCTAGCATTGCACTTTTAAATTTGTCCATTTTATTGCGGTGGTACATAAAATTAAGAAATGAGAAGGGGCAATTTTTTATCTTTACCCTCTTAACCAACAATAAGTCTGTTTGACTTGTACGAATCTTTTACTGAAAAATTTAAAAGCAGGAGAGGGGGTAAATTTTTACTTTACCCTATTAGTGAAAACAATAAGTCTGTTTGACTTGTACAGTTTTTTTACTGACTTGTTGGAATAGAAAAAATAACAATGTTCACTAACCTTCTTCCCAACCACTGAATTGAACTTGTAGAAATCCTATTGATTTGAAGATTCTTTTTTCACTTTCAGTGTTGTAATTAACACTGGATACCCTTTTGTTGTAGAGTTTGATTAGAATTCCTTTCTTCACTACTGTTGTAGACTCTGGCAAAAATTATTTTATGATTTAACGCGAAGTCCAATTCTTCGAATTCTTCATTGCCAAGATGTTGTGACCAAGTAAATGTTTAAAGAAATAACAAAACAAGTGTTACAAATATATCATATATTAAACAGTAAGTACAACAGAAGTGTAGTACACGACTAGTGAGTGTGTGTCGGTTGACCAGCGATCAATCTATTCGACTGTTATATTCAACAGTCCCCCCACAAGGAATGTATGTGGCACAAGGCCGAGTTTAACATGGGTTTCTCCGAGCCCGTAGGCTCAGCCAAAAATATTCCCTTTGAACCCGCCTAGACGGGTTCAGGGACTGTCTACCTCCCCAGACGAAACTTTGCCCTGCGGCAAAGCTTCGTCCGAGTTCCTCTCTGCCGAAGCAGAGAGTTGGACAGTTGAACAATCTATGCGACTGTTTTTTAAGGCCTTCTCTCCTACTAATCTTATAGTAGTCGGAAGAGTCCAACAAAGACTCTTTAGAGGGAGGACACCACAATATATATATATATATATATATATATATATATATATATATATATATATATATATATAATATTCTCTCTTCTGTCATCCATCTGTACACGCTTGTTCCGCGTGTAACTCTCCGTTTTTCCCTACTCCTTTTGACATTATGTTCTGTGATTGTCAACTTCTCAAGCCCTATTTCCTCGTTAAGTGTTCCAGAAATTTCAAGTATCTCTTTCTGATTCTAAGTGTCCCTTTCCCCCCTATTTTTCTTAAAATGTCCTCATTGCTCAAATATCCGTTCATGGTATTCTCAGCATCCTTCTGTAGAACCACGTCTCTGTTGCCTCAACTGTCCAAAATAAGCATCAATTTAAGAAAACACCGGTAAAACATATTTGTTCTTCTTCAAAACCCGTTTTCATTTAAATCCTTCCGTTTAGTCACTCTCTCTTTACAGTCCATATCCCTTGATGTCAGGCAACATGGTTATCCACAGCTTCCTTTATTTTGCTGGTTTCAGTAATCCATTCGTCTTTTCAACACTCTTTTTTCCTCGCTGTACTTATTTCTATATCCATTTATTCACTTGTCGGCTCATCGCCGTATCACTTTCTCGTGCGATCACCGAAGTTAAGCAAAGCTGAGCCTGGTTGTTACCTAGATGGGTGACTGCTGTAAACTTGGATGTGCGTGTGGTGTAATGGATAAAGACTCGGAATAGGAAATCGGAGATCCGAATTCTAATTCCAGTCGAGTTATATTCAATTACACGTAAATACTTTTGAGAAAGGCATGAATTCACTTCTTCTTCTCCCCAGCTATGGGTTAATTAGTAAAACTTGTATCAGTAAATCATTATTATTATCGAAAATTCTTACAACCTAAAAATATTTTCTTGTTTAAGTAAACTGCAAAAGGTTGATGAACCGTAAAACAAACCAATCAACGAACCATCCAATCAACCCAATAGAGTTGATTCAATCTACTTCCCAATCATATATGCTTGCTGATGCAAATTTTGTGGGTGATTTAGACTTTAATCTCGATGTTCCCAGAAAACCAAACTTTGTCCTGCCACAACGAGCCACTGAGTCAACAATCGACCGAGTCTAACAATCTAAAAATATTTTCTGACTTTAAATAAGCTGCACAAGTTACTTTCCTTGTTGATTCTCGTGACTTCGACTCGATATGTGAGTGTTACATTCTCCAAGCCGTCTTTCCTTATCTATCTATCTATCTATCTTTCTATCTATCTATCTATCTATCTATCTATCTATCTATCCCAGTTTGTTCATATCTATCTATTCTTTTATCAATATATATTAATTCATCTCCCTCTCTTTCTACACACACACACACACACACACACACACACATATATATATATATATATATATATATATATATCGATCGCATTCTGTTCATATCTATCTGATAGATAAATATGATATCTATCTATCCATCTATCTATCTAGCTAGCTATGTTTTTATCAATATATAGTAATTCATCTCTTTATCTATTGAAGTTTGTTCATATCTATTTATCTGTCTATACTTTTATCAATATATATTAATTCATAAATCTGGCTAGCTAAGTATGATTCACAAAAAAGTTCTAGTCCCATTTCATTTGGACGAATATCTATTAATTATCAATATTTGTTTGTTGTTATTAGATACCGGATCGCATTATCAATAAATATTGACAATAAAACTGATATAATTTTGCTAGAATAGAAAACATCTCCATAAGTCAGAATATAATAGCCGTCGACATTTACCATCATCAAAATGCTTTCTCAGACAGTCAGATGTGGCCAATAAATCTCTATTATGCGCCAATTAATATTGATGAGTGGTCGATTGAGATGGACTACATCGATACGCTCTTCATTTTTTCTTTACGCATCTATGTGAAACCGTTTCTTGCCTTAATGCTTATCGTCTACCAAGTGTTTCAAGAAAGAGGAATAAAGATTAACATTTCTAACACAGAAACTATGGAGTTGGAAGTGAGACACTGAGAGGACCTACTCTGAGTCCATCATAAAAAAAATCAGGATCTGGAATTAGTAATAAATACTAAACACTTCAAATACCTCAATGGTTCGGTTAGAACAATTTTAGTATAAGAGATTGAACATAAGATAGGTTATGAGAGGAGATAGTTTCGCACAATATCACAAGTTGCTACACAACCAAATCATTAACCTAAAAATTAGAGTCAGATCGAGACTTTCGTATGGATGTAACGCATGGTGCCAAACTCGTTCAGAAATATCTAAAGTGTCAGTTGTATGCAACTGCTTTCTCAGATCAATGATTAAAAGTGGTTTCGAGAGAGTGGAACTTAGGAGTCTTATTGAAGATCATGCTTATTTGATCCTTGTGGACTGGTGCTACAGAATCAAAAACAAAGTACTGTACCAAATAATAGAAACGACATCACTTAAGAACTTTCAGCAGCAGAAACAACTAAAATGGATAGTACATGTAACTCAAAGAGAGAACAATGACATAATCAAGATATTGATATTTCACACTGTTGTTCATGATGACGGTCGTCTTTGAGTATAGAATCCAGAGGTTAGCAGTGAATATTTCGAAGACAGTAGGAAAGCGTAGTTCAGGTTAGCAGTGGATATCCCGGTAAAGTAGCAGAGTGTAGTTCAGTAGTTCTCCCCTTCTGTTCCTCTTCGCCTGACAAGCTGTAACTGGACATTCGGGTAGAGTAAACAAAATGGCCGCCTTTATACACGACGGATTGAATATTCTACGTCTTCTGATTGGTTAACCTCCTATTGGTGGACTATAAAGTAAGTGAAGTCATTTAGGCTAACTCACTAGTACATAGTATACACAAAAAACTGCAACAACTTCGAGCAAAATGTTAGGAAGGAATCAGCCATCATTGCTGGAGAGTATGATAACATTGAACTTGAGAAATCTATTATCATGAAAATTTGTTTTAATTGAAACCTATCTATATATTAAATTCTGTGACTTCCGTAATTCGTCCGTCACTCACTCACACTAAAATATCCATACAGTGAAAGATCGAAACCAAGCAGGCAAGGGGTAAAAAGTTGTGACCTTTGCCATTATATATATATATATATATATATATATATTGTCACGTAGCAACGATTTCATTAACCATATAGGTGTTAGGCTAAAGTAAAATCTTAAATAAAGAGAAAATTAGTTAGATATAAAAGAAAGATAAATAAATAGATAAAAACAGAAATTTAATCCAATGCTTCCGATTCGCGAGCGAATATATTCTATGATCAGCCATACCCCCCCTCTTCTCTTCACAAATTCTTTCTCCCTATCCTCTCTTCCACCCGCCAGCCAAGGGCCCGTGAACTTAGAAGTGACCTGACGTGAGGATGACCTGGTTCTAAGATTTCGCGTTTGACCATGAGTAAACTCCAGACACCATCAGGGTCTCATGCTGCGATTCACGTGATCGGGACGTACGGAGCATGCGTTGAACTTTTTTGGCCATCACACAAACACTGCGTGATTTGCGCCCTATTCTCCTGCGTACCCGGTCAAGGACGAAGGAACCCACGTGACTGTCTGTGGGGACAGCGAAAACCAAAGAAGGATTTTTCAGTTTCCTCTGACCAGCGGCAGTTGAACATCGCTGGGCAAAAATCGTCAGACCGCCCACTGAGATGAGGAAGACCACGAAGTCTATCGACCAGTGATTGAAAGGGTGCTATTGACTGATCAACCCAACCAAATGCCTGTATGAAATGCTGGGGACCCACGAACACTTGCGAAAAGAAGAAGAATCCAGGAACATTGTCGGTCGGCCAAGATACTGATTTATCATCAGAACTCTCGCTTCGGCGAATCAAAACTTTGTGAAGATACCAGCCCGACTGCAAGATAAGTTGGTTCTTTTGGCTCGATCTATTTTCATATATGTATGTATTCGCTCGCGCCTTCTATTCTTTACTGATGTCCTCCCCTTTGTTAAATGAATGTTCTTTTTTTTTTTTTTTTTGTTTCGTTATATATATATTTATAAATAAATGTTTAATTTTGAAATCCATCGTCTTGCGTCTGTTCTTCGTTGATTCCCTTGTGTCGCTTCCATTTCTGAGTGAAGACCGAGAAAAGAAACCACGTTTTCCTTTTTTTTTAGAACCCGTGGTTCATCTATATGCTACAAGTTCGTAACAATATATATATATATATATATGATACACTGGACTGGACTGGAGACAGTACTTTTAAAAATATTAAATTCTGTTTTTGCTGCAATGCAAAAACTGGGGCTGAATATATTATACAGGGGGATGCAAAAGTAAGTATACAACCAGTATTAGTATTGTTATTGGTATATTTGTATAATCAATGCAATACATTTGCATACATTGTTACTGTATACCTACTTTTGCACCCCCAGTATATATCTTTACATCTAAGAAATTAATTGACTCTTATATGAAACATTGAAGAGGAAATACATTATGATAATAGGAAAAAAAATAATTGCCAAATTGATTTCTTAAGTTTTCACAACTTCAGAATATATGCTGACAGCAATAATTGCAATTGGTTTAGCATTTTATGTATAAGGAAACATTTAGGACCAATTAATGTTTTTCATGCTGGCACTTGTATATGTTTACAGTCAGGAGATACTAAAGTCTTTGCTAGGAGAAAGGGACCCCCTCCCCATTTTCTCATGCTCTACTTCCTCTTTTTATTCTTTTCTTTCTCCTGCACAATTCTCTCTCTTTCTCAAACATATACTTGTTATCCTTCCTCACTTTTTCTCTTTCTCATCTACTCCCCATTTCTTTCTCCTTTAGTGCATCGCTTAGTACAATCATTTTTTAATGTTTTTTTTTTAAAATAAAAGTTTTATTATTTAACATACTGTTATGTTAATTTACCCACACACGCATGGACTCTCCCAGCTATAAATAGGAGCAGGTACTGCCTTTTGGAGAGGAAAGTTTCCAGCAGTCAGCTCTGACAGTTGGACTGAACATTCTTGCTGTAACACTCTCGTTTGTATATGTTTGTATTATTGTTTCTGTTATTATATTTGTTTAACTCAATTCCTCTCTCGTGTCTTTTTTCTGGCCCTAACAAAGCCACAACACATACAAAATGTCGATGGTGTGCTCACCGGGGTGGATTAACGAGCTGGCAAAACGGCGTCTCTTTTATGGAACTTGAATTTCTCCCGCCTTTCAGCTTGATTAGGAAAAGTTATAAGTCACAGCTTCCAGCCTACTCTTGTCCCAAACCACAATGTTTTGGTCGAATCCGAAACTGATTAGAGATAGATAAATGTGTCGCCCACAAATGTTTTGAGCTGCCATGACCAACTAAAGGATTATCCTTTCAGTCGTTTAAATGTGACTAAAATAAAATTAAAGAAAGAATAAAAATAAAAAAAATGACCAGAAATTGTTGACAGTGGATGCTGATTTTTCACAGATGAATAAGAGACTTGAAGCAACAGAAATTCTATTCTACAAACTGATGCTGAGAATACCATGGACGGAACATGTGCCTGACGAAGGTAAATAGAAACACCTGCGCTTATGATCAGAAAAGGACAGCTGGAATTTCTCTGACACGAGATAAAGAAAGAGGGTTGGTTTATTTTTTTGTTTAAAACTTAACGACCCATCGATCAGCAAGAAATCATTTAAGGTCAAACAGTTGTTTTTTTTTCTTTTTTTTTTTAAATAAGGTTGAAATGCTTTCAAAAAGACTTTCCCTTTCTTTTCCTTCTTTTTCGATGTTGTCTTGCTTCTTTTTTTTTTTAAAAAAATTCACTGTTTTTAGAGGTGCATTGTTCTTTGAAAATTTCTCACCTGGCAAGTATCAATGTTTCCCCTTTCATCATCAGACACCAAATTGGAATTATATTTTATTATATAGTCCAACTTTCCTAAGAAAGGTCAAGATCAAATTGGGGTTTGATTTTTCGAAAAGTTCTTTCAAGTTGTTCACGTTGTAAAATAAGTTTCGAATATGTGCCATGTCACCGCACTCAAGCAGGAAGTGCTTCACAGTATAAGCCTCCTGGCATGCTATGCATTCAGGAGGATCTTCGTCTTTTAGGAGGAAGGAGTGAGTTATGTGCGTGTGTCCTATGCGAATACGGGATAAAACCACTTCTTTGCGTGATTTTCTGTGTTCAGTTAGTTCTTTCTTTAGAGAGGATTTGATTTTAAATAATTTGTTGTTTTGACAGTTGTTCCAAGCGTCTTGCCATTTCTTCAAAATAAAGTCATTTATTAGGGGTTTATAGTCAGTGTATGGAACGTTTAATTTGACACTTACAGGATATATTGAAAGCAAGTGGAACGCGTCGAATAACCTACCTAAAGATCTTGTGTAAATGGTTATCTGAGAAAGAAATGGGCAGAATAGATAAAAGCATAAACAGAGCTTCAAAAGATGGGAAGTTGTGAAGAACCATGATCACCAACCCAGTGAAGAGATACAGCACATAAAAGAATAAGGGAGAATCACATTTTTGATAACAGGTGAATGAGACGAGTTTGCTGACAATTTACCGCCATTGATGTCCTTCACATTACGTGTAACTTATTAAAAACGCCTAATTCCATGCCACAAAGTCATATTGATTTAGATAATGGCGTGTGCATTCAGGTTTGTCTCCTCCAATGAATACCAATTATGATTTTTACATTACCTACAAGCAAACATTCAATCATTCTTTTTTTTAATCCCGGGCATATTGATTTTACTTAATAGACCTTGTCATATCTATTTTCATTAGGGTTAATTTACTTCATCCGTAGATATATATGGCCAGGGTTATCTTGGAGACTAAACTGGTTCCCCACCAAGAGGAGGGTGGCTATACGTCCAGAAGGATTAAAATTAGGGATGCCAAAATTTTGACGCCTAAGCGCGTGGTAAGTACCCGGGAGTGCTGGGAAACTTAGAACGCGTTAACGAGTTGAAGGAAAACTCTGATGCAACACCTACTTTTTAATAACATCCGACGATGTTAACTTGTTCTTCTTTTGGGGTACATACAATTCTTACTCAGTGAGTTGGATTGAACCAGTGCAGCATCTTTCTCCGCTTTTGAACAGGTGTAGATATTTATTGTTTGTCTCCTAATTAGAACTGGGTTTCCAGTTCCTTTTATAGTTTTCTCATTCTCTTTCCCTTCTCTTGTGCCTTAGTGGCATTATCACCTTGCTTGGGGTGAATTGATTAAATAAATGAAATTGTATGATATCGTAAATGACAATTGAGTTTTGCAATGATACCTTGCGATGGTCATGCTTGACGACGTCCAAATGAAATTTATAATATGCAGAATAAGCACGACCTGAAAACTTCCATACAGTATTTTTCCTTCCATGTATTGCTTGATGTCAATAGATTGTAGAATCCAGCTAAAGCAATTGCGTTCTGAATGTAAAAAATCGTTAGAGAACGTAGTAACATATGAACATAAATAATTGAATAGACATTTATAGGCGGGAATATATGTTGGGCGACAGGAATATAGAGCAAATATTGAACGAGACATTTGTCACGTGGCAGAGAGATACATTTACAGCAATGTTTTGATAACAGCCTGGAATTGTTTTCATATAAATTATGTTTAAAAATAACCATGTGAAAGTAATCAATGGTCCGTAACATTTTGATATATAAAAGCAAGTCCAAACAGGCAAACACATTTTATATATATATATATATATATATATATATATATATATATATATATATATATATATAATGTATGCATGGGAATAAATATAATAAAATGTTTATTTCTGTTTATTTGACTCTACTTCCAGTTTGCGCAGATTACTTCTCCACACACACACACACGCGCGCGCGCACACACAATGAAAGAGATATTTAAATGAAAAGAAACTTTGTTTTTCTTCTTTTTTTAATCGTTTCATCTCCAAGCAAGGCGACAACGCCCCTAAGACGCAGTTGGTGGGGGGAGGTTTCAGGGCGTGAAATTCAATAAAAACGTGATGATTGAAAATTGGGAAGATTGAGGTAAGGGCCAAAAAAAGAAACATGATTCAAATAAACAGAATTTGGCGACTGATGTTTCATTTTTAATTTTTAAGCTTGTACTTATCAAGGAAGCAAGAAATCGGAAGGAAGTTCCACAGGTGAGAAGTGCGAGAAAATAAACTGTTAGAATAGAAGTATCAGGTACATCTAACTATTTCAACAATAAAACAGGGAGACCTAGTTGCCAATCTAGTAGTAATCTTTAAATTCTAGTAGTCGGGGCAGCAGGGAAAATGCTCATCAAGAGAAGTTGCTATGAAAATATTTATTACATTGTCAGGTGTGTTGAAACAGTAACAAGATCGCTAAAGATCAAACGAAGGTTGTTAATGAACGATAATACTTTGGACAAGAACAACACATATATGATTCGCCAGCGGCGCGTAGACGTAGTCAACTGCAAGAAGTGAGTTAAAAGAATTCCACATTGAATCTCCAACTGTAGGTTATTTACCCAACCTTTCTACAAGGCAGGATGCGACACAAGGCCAATTTGTATGTGGGGCAAAACCGAGTCCGTAGACTCGGGCAAAAATTTCCCGTAGACCCCCCGCATACACGGGGTCGGATCTGTCTACCTGCTCTGACAAGACTCTGCCCTTCGGCATAGCCTTGTCTGGGTTGCTTTCTGCTCGAAGGCAGAGAATTCGACAACTACCCAAGAGCTGCCTGCCAAGTCTGAAGACAGGTAGGCGGTAATCTCCAACGGTAGACCAACATACAGTATCCACTATTGGATTTATGGGAATGGGGACATACCCATTATCGCCCATAGGTTTGCTATAGCAAAAACATATAAAAGAATAATTGTGTCTAAAAAGTGAATAAAGACAAAGAAAAACGAGTAATTATTTTGTTATATTCAATGAACAATGGAGTTTAATGAATATGTGTTATATAGCCACTTGGTGCAGTTGGTTTTGGGGCGACGGCTTCAATTTCATAATTCTCTTTCGAGCGGTGATCTCTAGTTGTTTTGAGTCGGAGATAAAAAAAAGAACTTCAACACAGCGAATTTTACTTAACAAGAATATATATCATTGCTTGAACCGGCTTCTAATGGTCTGGATGGAGCATCTTGGGGATGGAAGACGTGACTCATGGGGGTTCAGTCCGTTAGTATAAGTAGACTCGGATGACTCACACGACGGAATTTGTGAAGAGCTGGCGCTATATCGAGTCTGGTTTGTTACCTCTCCGAAACCGAGACCCGTTAGTCCAGTGGGTCTGACTTCATATCGTAACGGCCCAGATTCGATTCTCGGTAGTGGATGCGCACTGCTGATGAGTCCCCAAAATAGGACGAAACTGCCGTCCAGTGATTTCTGCATTCTGTTGAGGATTCTTCTAGACTCGATTAATTAATTATCATCTTCTAAATATCCAGTGGGGGAACGGTTTCTCGCTCCACTAGGGAGCAGTTTCAAACACAAAAGTCAACACGTCTACATTGTTTGACGGTTTAGAGTCCACTCCTCGAAAAACCTTTCTATATCTCTATTATTCCCACGCTCGTTCAGCCAATCAAAATCGACTTGCTTTATTTTGCCTTGTATCTGATCCCTAAGGTCAACCAGAAGTCAGAAAAGACATACACTTCCCCCTAAAAATAAGTCTACCAAACTATTATTTAACATTTCTTGTAAAGTAGAATAGATGAACTGTATAAAGACAAAGTAGCTGGTGATAGATATTTGGATAAATGTCCCTGCACCTTTTCCTTTGGTTATCAGTGAGGTTTCTTCTTCTTGTCTTGTAACGGCATTCACCCGGGGTGGGTTGAGCCGGCTCCAATTGAATTAACCGCATCGCGCGTCAAGGCCATCCACCCCCGTCGATCGGCAGCAGAATCGACGGCATGATCGAGCCATTCGCGATTCCAGCGTCGGAGCCCGAAAACGCGAGGACCGGACATGAGTTCCATATCTGCTTTGACCGTTGCGAGCCACGTCTTGAGTTGACCACCTCGGCGCTTCCTCCAACCAGTGGGTGCGTTTGGTGCCACCAGTTTACGGACGAACTCATCACCAGGCCGCCGCAGCACGTGTCCGAACCACCGGAGTCTCCTGTTAAGCAGAGTTTCTTCCAGGCCCAGAATGTTGCATCTGGCGCGGATGAACGAGTTGGGGATCCGGTCGGAGAGGCGCAGGATACGGCGGAGGCAGTAGTGATCGAAGACCTCAAGCTTAGCGAGGTTTGTGTGGAGAGGGTAGATATAATTAAGTTTATGGACACGTGCGTCACAGAGGGTCTCCCCTAGACGAGCAACGCCATCACGTTAGCGAAGAAGATGCAGCGGCGACTGTATTTACTGAAAATTCTCAGAAAAAATAATTTACAAACTGATGAGCTTCTTCCGTTGTTCTTTTGAGAGTGCACTGGTGCATCGCATCACGGTTTGGTATGTGAGCTGCTCTACAGCTGACAAGAGAGCCATCCAAAGGATTATAGATGTTGTCCAGAAAATATCGGCTGTTCGCTACGCTCAATTAGAAGACGTTTCTAATTCTCGTTGTCGCAGCAGAGCAGAAAAAAATGAAAGTCAGAATGCATCCTAAGTACTGCTTGTTTGAACTGCTAGCCTCGGGACAACGTTTTAGTTCTATGACAAAATGCTTGGGGATTGTTTTTAACATTGGCCCAAATGTAAAGTAAACGTTTCCACACGTTGACAATTTTCAACGGATTTTAAACGTATTACTTTGCTTTATTCTATGTTTTGCGCGTTTTTTGTGTGTGTCCGTGTGTGTTGGTTCACCTGGGGACTGCTATTCAATTTCATTGTGTATTGTACAGTAACAAGAATTATAAATAAATAAAATGAAAGAAAAATAATAATTATACTCTCCTAAACATCATATTGTTTTTTTCTTGAGCTCATCTTCAACCGGAAATAGACTTAGAATTGTGGCATATTGCCAATAACACTTCCGTTTTGTGGGCAATATTAATTCCTGCGATATGAAGCATTTACACTTTATCGTTACATCCGTTATATGGTAGATTTTGAATGCTGCAAAGCTCGGCTGTTTTAACAAAGCAAGCGCCGTCACCCCCTCCTTGCATCGTTAATAGTGCATATTAATGGCTGATCGATTTTGTAATTGGCTCTCATCTGCCAAAGTAAAAGGGAATCTCTTAAGCGCCAGAAATTGTTTCATTAAACAAAGTGGTTATTTTAACTGTTTTCCCCATTCTAAAACTGTATATATATATTACAAAGAACATGAATGTTTTACATTAACTAACCAGCTGACAAAAACAGTATGGTGAGTAGTTAAACTGGTCACAGTTGGAAAAGAGAGACAATGTTTTAAAAATACTAGTAATCTCCAATTTGTATAACTTTAAAGCAGCCTTACATTGATTATGTTTGAAATATTAAAATTATATATATATATATATATATATATATATATATATATATATACCCAAGTATATAATTGGTTTATATGGAATGATTACATTAAGCAACAATTACTATTCTTAAAAGAGTGCTCAATACAAAGTAGAGCAGATATAATTATTTTTTATAAAAAAAAAAAAAATTATAACATAAATATGTTATAAAATTACTACAAAAATAGCCATTTTGTTTCAACACCCCCGGTGTCTTATCAAGTGATGATGTTGAATATAAAATAAATGGTTTTAAAAGTTTCAAATTAATTAACAATCCTTCGCTAGGGGAAAACATTGTTACAAAAGCTAGAATGACCAATCAAAACCCAAGTATAGGAAAATTCAAAAGCTTGACAACGAAATCATGTTATAATAGCTATTCAGATCTTTAAAATACGGGTAATATTAAAAAAGAATTTATTCTAACCAATAATTATTAAATTATATGATACAGTTTGATATTAAAATTAAAAACTGCCAATTTTAAAATCCAAATTTAATCACTATTAAGTTTAAAAACTATACAATTACTGAAGAGAAAAGAAAAAATACATATGTTGAAATTACGTTAGAACAGACGCTACAATATCCGGTCATCCGACAATACATGCATATATATTTTAATCCCAAGTGTCTGAATGGGGTCTTAAACTCACGCGCAAAACAACACAAACACAATCATATTATAATACATAAGCACCCAGATATATTTATATATATATACACACAAAAAAAGCGACGAGACAGGAACATCTCCACGACCCTTTATGAAAAAAAAAAAGGAAACGGGGAAACGAACACCTACACACACACACAATTAAAAGTGAATGCACTTTCCATACACATAGACACCGATAAATACATGTACACACATCCACTGACATTGACCTTGACAATCAGATACCACAACCAATAAATATTTAAAACTGAAAGTATCATTAAACAAATGCTAGCCACTTATTAAAATATAACTTAAGCGAAAAGATAAAAATGGTTAAAAATAATATTATTTAATATATTAAAACGATAAATTCCCAAATCACAAATATCAATAAAAACATATATTTTAATGATATAAGTTGATAATAATTTTATTATATATTAGGCGAAGGAAAACAGGATAAAAAGAAAACATACAGAAATAAGTGTACTGTCATACATATATACATATATACACATATATACACGCGGCAGAAAACACAAACTTACACACATATATATACATACATATATATATATATACATATATATACACACAGAAATACATACATATAAATATATAAACATAAACATATACACACATATACATATCTATGATAACAAGTACACATACACATACATACATATAAACATATATACACACATATATACGCACATTTATGCGCACATACTCACATATATATATACACATATATACACGCACCAACACACATATGAACATATACACACACATAGACTAAATAC
Source organism: Acanthosepion pharaonis (assembly GCA_903632075.3). Lineage (NCBI taxonomy): Eukaryota > Metazoa > Mollusca > Cephalopoda > Sepiida > Sepiidae > Acanthosepion > Acanthosepion pharaonis. The sequence continues at coordinate 1,947,185 of CAHIKZ030005455.1, read as the reverse complement.
TGTGGCAGTAATGACATACCAAAGTTTCCATACTTACACATACACACAAACTATCTCATATATAATAGGTGTCAACACACACATATACATCCACAAACATACATATATATACATATATGCATATCGACATATAAACATATACATGAATATACCACACACACACATACACATACACACACATACATATATATATACATATATACAGTGGCACAAAGCCGAAATTAGGGGACACCCAGTGAGGAACGAACTCACTACTCAGTCGCAATTGATCTAGCGAGCCAAGCTTGCCAACCATTACACTGCCTCGACTATTCGATATATATATATATATATATATATATATATATATATATATATATATATATATATATATATATATATATATATATATATATATAGAAATACAGACACATACACATAGACATCAGCATTTTTAACTCCTTCTCTTCTTCTCCTCCTCTTCAACTTCTTACTTTATATATACATATACACACATATATATATACACACATATACACACACACACATATATATATATATATATATAAAACACCAACATATAAATACACTTATATACAAACCTACACATTCCGCAGTACAAACACACACACCTACACACAAATAAATATATACACATATACACCAACACGAATAACACTATGTAGGTAAACAATACACATTCATATCGTCAGGATGAGCATCCGGCAATAAAAGTACTAATCTATTAAACTTACATCGACATATCATTATCATTTAAAGTATACGAACCCTACACTAAGTTAAATTTATAACGGTGTTGTAGTGATTTTATAACATATTTATGTTATAATTTTTTTTTATAAAAAATAATTATATATATATATATATATATGTGTGTGTGTGTGTGTGTGTGTGTGTGTGTGTGTGTGTGTGTGTGTGTGTGTGTGAAATACTACAGGAGTAATTTACAGATGCACCGACAACATGTTGCCGATAATAAAAGTAGCGTAATAAGAAGAAACGCATAAAAAAATAAACGCCTGCCCTCGTGGCGTAAACATGAATGTTCCCTTGGTAGTGAATGCTTGGCTGACAATATTGTTTATCAAGTCACCGTGAAAAATGGGAGGGTCCAAATATGAAACGACATTGGAAACAGATTTTACAATTATCACATATCGTTCTACATGAGATATTATGCTTTTTATTATCTGTAACATATTGTCGGTGCAGCTGTAACGTATTCTATAATATTTCACATATATATATATATATATATATATATATATATATATATATATATATATATATATATATATAACATTTCAAATATAATCAAAGTAAGGTTAATTTAAAGTTCTACAAATTGAAGATTACTAGTATTTTTAGAACATTGTCTCTCTTTTCCAACTGTGACCATCTTAACTACTCACCTCCGTTTCTTTTTTTTGTCAGCTGGTCAGTTAATGTAAAACATATTCGTGTATACATAGTTTTAGAATGGGGAAAACAGTTAAAATAGCCACTTTTTTTAATGAATTTGTTTAACTATTACCGCCTCTATCATAAGGTTGGAGTGGATGGTGCTTAAAAATTAATTAATGGATAATTACCATCTTTTCATCTAAAAATCGATTTACATCATGAAACAGTAATACCAAATTCTTTTGATGAGCTAGATTTTAAATTCTTTTGAAAGTTTTTAAAGGCAATTTTAAACATTACTTTGACTTTATAGTGGTTCAATAACAGATATCGAGCCATATAAAAGAAACAACTTAAGTTGTATGTATTATTTAAATTGTGTCTATATATATAATGAGTCAAATAGATCCTCGTACCGTACCAAAAATTACGATTTTCTTAAAATAGATATTAACACAGCATTTTCAAATTTGATATATCAAGTTCATAGTGTTGTGAATGAAAACTTTATTACCAGATTTCAAAGAATTGTAAATAACAGAAATTATTTGAAGAATAAAAATGAAACCATAAAGTGATCGTCCCATCAAAGAAGAATATCAATTAATATTTGGTTCGTTTCGTGACATTTTGTTTGTCAATACTACCACCGAACCCTTTTTGAATTAAGATACACGATTCTTGCAGCGATTGGCTGATATGTAATGCCATTTTTTTCTACAAATTACCTTTAGCTCAGTGAAGTTTTTTTGATTGACTTTTTCCTTGATTTTGAGTCTTCAATTCTTTCGGAATTTCGATTCTTCTAAATTTGCTATTCTTTCAACTTCACTGCAAATGATACAAGATTCTTGCCGTGGTTGGCTGATATTTTTGGTCATTCTTCTCTTCATATTAGCTTTGATCGACGGTTTTCAACTTGAGTCTTCATATCTTTCGAATTTCGGTTTCTTCCAACTTTTCTGCAAAGCTGTTCCAAGCAATAATCCTCAACATGCTCCAAAATCCTTCCTCTCTCCAGTCTCTTTCTTGATTCAATTATCAGAGCTGTCCACTATCTGACAAAAATTCTTATAGTTTCCTATCAGTAGATTTCTTCTGGCCTGTATTTGGTGATATTTTAGAATGTTAATGCCCAGTAGAACTTTTTTCTTCGAGACAGATTTTGGGTTGCTTATTCTTTTTTAGCCAGCATTATCAATGTCATTTTGCTACATTTGTCTAATATCTTCTTTTTTACGTGCCGTGTCCCTTCAGGACGTTGACGATCATGGCTCTCTACTTCTTCGCATCCCTTGTAGCTCTCAATAAGTTTTGTCTTTTTGTTATTTCTCCCAGACCCTATTCTGCTACCCACTTGCTTAAGCCCGCTAAGTATGTCATGCATCGCTTTAACTTGTCCCTATTTCCCGCTTTATACGTTCCGTGAGTATCAGATTTTCCAAACCTTCCTTTCTCATTACGTGTCCCAGAAATTTTGGCAGCCTATTTCTGATGTTAAGTATAAATTTCCTCTTTGTTCGCATCCTTTCCAAAACCTCATTGTGGCTCACATGTTCGGTCCATGGTATCCTTAGCATCCTTCTGTAGAACCATACCTCTGTTGCCTCGAGTCTCTTTTTCATCTTTGAAGAGACCGCCTAATATTCGCTGCTATAAAGAAGGACATGTATCACGTAGCAGTTCAGTACTCTTTTCTTTGTTACTAACCAAATACTCCTGTCTTGTAATACTCCTGTCTAGCTTTTCAAATGCGTCTTTGGCCATCCCAATTCGTCTTCGGATCTCAGCGTCGCACTTATTGTCCTCTGTCAAAACACTTCCCAGATATTTAAATTCCGCACCTGTTTGATTTTAGTGTCCCCGACCTGTAAATCGTATTTCGGATTCACCTTTTTCCTGATGACCATGCATTCTGTCTACTTGTAGTTTATGCTTAGTCTTTTCTTCTCGTGCTCCTTCACAACCTTCTGTAGGAGGTTCTGTAGTTTTCTTGTCTGCTATCAACACAGTGTCATCTGCATATCTTATGTTGTTAATCTTATGTTGCGTATCTTATGTTGTGCAGTACACAATCGTGTTCTGCACATGATAAATCCTGGTAGGATTACCAGTTCTATCAGAATTGCCCAGCAGTTGAATAAGACCGGTGGGAAGACGCATCATTGCCTTCCCTATTTCACTTGTTATATTCATTTTTATCGAAGCGCTCTGCTGATAGCGGAAGAATCACGAAAACACATCATTATTGGGTCTATTGTTAGGCGGACATTTCTACCCTTGCCACTGTCACTTTTATGATTACTTTTATTTCTTTCTTATTATCGTAGCTGTAATGGTTACTGGTGCTATGAATAGTTATGTTGTTGCTAGGCATTCAGAAAGAACGTTTTAAAAACTGGACATACCGGTTCAACTGTTTCCAAACCAGTAAAAGGATGCCAGTGGCAAGACATTTGACAACATATATAATTTGAAAGGAAATACCTTCTTTTTTTTTTTAAATAGATAGTGTACCCTGTCTTTATCTTTCAATTTGTTATTCATCGCCTGTTTATATATATATATGAGTGGTAGAATTACTCTTGAGCTCACATATAAAGCATTTCTTATACGATTACATATACTCAGGCACACATACACCCTTGTGCAAATTAATTGAAACAAAACGAATAATTTCGTTATTATTTACTTTTTTTCGTATTTTTCTAATGAAACATGACCCCGTGCACTTGTTAGTACTTCTTATGTCCATTTCACGAAGTCGTTCTTTGCAGATTGACCACAGATTCTCAGTTGGATTTAAATCATGAGAATTTCCGGACCAGTCTATAGAACTTTCATTTGCTTACTGGTAAGGATTGCCAGTGTGTTCGTGCAGCATTACAATTTTCGTATGCTTCCTTGAAGTCCATAACAGACAATGGCCGAAGGACAACTAATCGACAGTTGAGACAGTAGTGTCTGGGCGTGATAAAAATCTGATGCAACCACGACTGACGCAATATTTTTCAAAGCCAAACAAATTTTATCATACACCCCGAAAATAGATTCATATTACTGCACATGACCTAATCTGAGGAGTGGAATTGCGTCAAAATAATAAACAAAGAATAACAGTGAAGAAGACGATGTCTGTAAGGTCCATGCACATACTAGGCACTGACAACATTATCAGTAGACCTAGCATATATATAGCACGTAAGAGCCTCCGATTAAGAAAGGAAAGATAATATGCAATGTGATATGACCTAACATGGCATCTCGAATCCAGTTACTTCTTCACAGTCATGTGGCTTTCCTCTTTTTTCTACAAATATTTTCATGGTAACTGCTCTGACGGGTTATTTTTACTGGTGTCTCAACTGCATGAATTTAAGCGTGCTACTAGACTGACATCTCAGTCTCTTCCTTTCACTTTCTAAATGAAACCGTCTATTCTATTCCAACAGCTTCTTCTCAGGCACTTCCCTACAGTGAAACTCCTTTCCTCTTATATCGACAGATCCTTGTGGTGTACTTTGTCGAAGGCCTTTGCATAGTCTATGAAACATAGATGCACGTCCTTCTGCATTTGTACCGTTCTTTCTGATTCTGAGCATGAATATCACTCCCCTTGTTCCGGTGTCTTTAACGAACCCGCACTGTTCTTGTCCTATCTCTGGCCCGATTCTACTGCCCGCTCTATTCATCAGAATACGGATGATGAGTTTTGTCACGTGGCTCATTGGGCTGATTGTTAGGTGGAGTTCACATTCATGTGCGCCTGGTTTCTTAGGCATTGTTAAGAAAATAGATCTGCTAAGATCTTCCGATATATCCCCACTGTTGTTAGTTTTCATCTAAGGCTGTGAGTATTTTCGTTAACATTCTATCTGGCCCTGCCTCCTTGTTCAAATTGGCCAGCGCAGCTTCTACTTTGGTTTTTAGAATTCCAGGTCCGTCGGTCGTTCTGTGTATTGCTGATTGTTCTCTTTCGTCGTAGAAGAGTTCGCCAATATACTCGCTCCAACGTTGAAGATTTTTTTATGAGCGTTTCATCCTTTGATTTTAAACAGCCTGTTGATGAGCATGCTTTCTGTCCTGTTAGTTGTTTTATTTGTCTGTGCATATCTCGTTTGTTGGTGGTATTCAATCTCTTGTATTTCTACACATTTTTCGTTAAGCCACTCTTCTTTAGCTTGCCTGCATTTGGTCCTTATTTCATTGTGTACTTTACTCCGTTCCGAATGTTGGCAGAGTTTTCTGTCTTCTTTCTATCATGTCGATAATCTCATCAGTCATCCATTCGTTTTTTTCTTCGTCTTGTCTCCTTTGGGATGATATCTTTTGCTGATGTCACTAAAGAGTCTTTTAGTGCGTCCCATTTCGAGTTTCCATTGTGTTTGTCGTATCTTCTTTCAGATTGTCCATATATTTTTCTTTCAGGTCCGGGTCGTTCAGGAGTTTGTTGTATTGCAATTTGGCTTCTGCGTTAGGCTTCTTCAACTTCCTCAGTTTCAATCTTTGTTTACATATAAGAGGCCGATGATCGCTTCTGCAGTTGGAACTTGGGTAGGTTTTGCAGTGAATCATTGTATTCCTGAATCTTTTGTTGATAGTTATGTAGTCAATTTAATTTTGAGTTTCTCCTCCTGGGCTCTTCCATGTCCATAATCGTCTCGGATGTTCTTGGAACCACGTGTTGGCTGTTACCTGGCCATTGGCTGTGCACCATTGGATCCATTTTTACTCTACGTTCGTTGCGCATTCCTAGTTCGAATCTTCCTGCTATACCCCCTCCCCTCTCCTTGCCTACTTTGGCGTTTAGGTCTCCCATGATAAGGATGACTTCTTGTGATTTGAAAACAACCTTGCCATTGTCTAGCATGGCGTAGAAAGATTTTATTTCCTCTTCTTTACTTTGTGCTGTCGGTGCGTACACTATTATGATACATATGTTGAAAGGTTTTCCTTTCAGCTTGACTACTAGAATTCTTTCGGGTAGTTGGCAATATCCCAAAACGCATTTCTTAAATGTTTTATCTAGTATTAACCCTACTCCTTTGTCGTTTTTCACTCCGCCTGCATAAATAATCCTGTGCTCGACGCTGATAAAATCTCCTTTGTTTAGCCATCTGGTCTCTCATATACGTAAGATGTTGATTTTTAGCCGACTCATCTCTTGTTTCACATTATCTAACTGGCCGCAGTTGTTCAATGTCCGAACTTTCCATGTCCCGAGAGTTATTTTATGCTTGATACAAGCAGACGCAAGATAACGGTCCGGTGACACCTGTCGCTCGTGTTGTTCCTTTCCGGGCGAGGGATAGGCCACGACGAATTTTAAGCCCTTTACGCTTGTTAGCAAGCCAGTAGGACGAAAAACAAGACTTAACTCTCGGAGTCAACGGTCAGCTAACTAGAGGTGGTGTCTCCAGAAACCACAATTGAGAAGGCAATGGGAAACCACTCCACTATCAATCTCAAGACATATCATGGCTAACAACACAGAAACAATATAATGTGGTTAATGACATATGTGTTTCTTGTCATTATAAACAAAACAATATGTTGCTCTTAATGTCATTGCGTTATAAAACCTGGCATCCCAAAATAAATTATCATTAATATGTTAAATAAGAAGATTATAAACTGAAACTCACTTGATATGCATTACTTATGTAAATTTATGCTTAATATGTGTCGTTTGATTTTTGCTAAAAACAGGAAACGTATAATCACTCTATAGTCTTTATTTTCATGCACGCACTGTTTTTATATATATATATATATATATATATATATATATATATATATATATATATATATATAATCATTTCACCCCAAGCAAGGCAAAAATGCCACTAGTACGCAGATGGTTACTGAGAAGGTAAGTGAGAGAAAAGACCGTTTTAAAATGTTTAAGTCATGAATTATCTTCTTCGGAAACTCAAGGTTGCCATCTTCTGCGATTCCAATGCAAAATTCTTTGAAACACTGCAAATTAGAAACATTTCTTCCTTCCAGTTCACTGATGTTCCTAAAACTCATATTACTGTCAAATGCAAAAATCAGATTGGCCAAATTTTGTCATTTTTACTTACATTTATTTTAATTTTTTCTACATAGTAAGTTTAAGTACAATCTCTTGATAAGTTCTGAGCCAAAATACAATGCCACTAAAAAAATAATAGTCTGAAATTTTTATTTAACCGTATGCCAGAAGCCTAGTCGAAGATTATACAAAGTAATGATAATGGTAAGGGTAACATTAACCGTTTCCCTATAAGGAAACATTCGGTATCCATTGACCGAGCTGCCAGTGCTGCTGTTGGTTGAAATTTATAAAATCTTTCCATTAAAATAACCTTTCAAGAAAATAGGTTTATCAGGTCCAGTAATTGTTATCTATCTTTCTTGTATTAATGGTTGATTCCTTCCTAACCTTTTATTTGAAGTAGTGTGGAATGACATCATATTGATTCTGTGATTATTTTCTCTTTGAGTTATATATGCTATCCATTTTAGTTGTTGCAGATCAAGGAAGTCTTCACGTGATATATTTATTCTATTATTCTGTCCAGCTGTTTTTGATTCTGTAACGACAGTTAACAAGGTTTGAAGAAGAGTGGGTCCTCGCTAATAACTGCAGGTTTCATTCGTACGAAGCCATTTTTAACCATTGACATCTTCTCTAAGAAAGCTGTTAACATGCGAATTATAAATTGGAGACACAAACATCAAACATATAGAGAAAAAAAATTAAATATCTGAAAAGTGTTTTAACAGGGGACGAAAAGCGCAACACCGAAACCCGAAGGCGCATTAGGATAGCGAAAGATGCCTTTTAGAAGCTAAGCAAAGTATTAAGAAAGAGCAAAATTTCGTTAGAAACAGTAAATAAGGGTACTGAAATCTTAAATAATATCAGTCCTCTTTTATGGCAGTGAATGTTGAACCTCACAAATGAAATAGAGACTTGAGACAACAGAAATGTGGTTCCACAGAAGGATGATGAGCATACAATCGGTTGAACTTGAGCAACAACGAAATTTTAGAGAAAATGGAAACAAAAAAGGCACATACTTAACACCAGAGAAAGAGACAGTAGAAATTTCTATAGCACGCAAAGAGGAAAGTAGGCATAGAAAATTTCACACTCCCATGGCATATTGTAGGAACAGTGGAAAGCAGTTCATACTCTGTATGATGCAGAACAGAGATTAGGAAAGATAGCAAGGTGACAAAATTTACTAGGAGCTAAAAATATAGAAAGTTGTGGAGAGCCATTTTCGACCAAGTTGTAAGCAGCTGTCAGCTAAATATAACAAGAAATAGGTAAATTGATACTAGGCCTTGCAAAACATCGCGATAGAAACTGTGTCTTATTGCGCATGAATTCAGTTACTACATCAGACGATGCTGTCATAAATGATGTAGAACCTAACTTGAAATGTTGTTTTTTGATGAAAAGTCAAATTGAACAGAACGCTAACTCTATTGATAGTCAGAAATTAGCTGATCCTTCACAATGGTATTACTTTGTAGTTGAAAAGATATACAGAAGACTCATTAGAAATGAACCGAAAATGGCAAAGTTTAACAAATATACCTGCAAAAAAACAAAACAAAAAAACAAACAAAAGAAAACGGGATGTCAAATAAGACGGTTTTTCTCTAGATACTGTTATTACTGTGTATACACTCTCAATAATTTCTATTGTTTTAAAAAGTTATTTTTATAACTTAAAAATCTCAAACCTTGAAACTATATTATATGCATTTTCAGTTTTTTTTTTAGAAAACACTATTTCCTTATTAGATTGGATATTTGCAAAAATAATCTTATATTAGGTTGTAACAAAAAATTCGTTTCTTTTTATCCTCTATTTTAATACTTGTGATTTATGAATAGATTTGATGAATCATTTAACAATGTATTCCAATTCATTATTTACAGACCCCAGTCAACTATATACTTACTGTCCAATGACTTGACGATAAAAATCACTAGCTTTTGAATCGAAAAATTCATCAAGACACATTCAAGCTCCACATCGCTGTTGAACAAAACACTCCTCAAATTGTTAGAAAGCGACCAAAAGAAGTGGTACTCGGAAGTGACTAAACCTGGCGAATATGGTGGGTGTGTTAGGACTTCCCAACCGGGATCTTTTTTTGTATCGACGAGTAGCTTGGTGTCAAGCGAGTAAACTGACAGCAATAATGTTTTTTTTTATCTCGATCAATACATGTGGGACCCATGCGCCATATTTTTGGAACTTATCCATTGGGTGACGATGATAAGCGACAGTAACATGACAGCCTGCAACCTTCTGAGACAATTCCCTTGTGGGGTCTAGGTGCATCATTTCTTTAATCAGCGCTTGGAATTGGTTTTCATTAAACCAAACAAGTTGGCGGTTATCAAGTATTCTATGTTACATATTTTTAGACGTTTCGTAATAATCATTTGTCATGATCTTGTATTTTTATCTTTATTATTTACGTTGAGCGACAAATGCAAGACTCGTTCTCAATTGTGTAATGAAATGCTTTTTGCTAGTTGTACAGTTATTTACAAGATCAGAAAATTATGACTGGGGCTAGGTTAAAGAAAATTAACAATTTTACGTTATGGTGACGTCGACTTAGTTAATTGATTCATTTTCTACAGCTTACCAAACCATTACATGTTATTTAGAGGCAGAGAATATTTTTAGATTGTTAGATTTTTTTTAGATAATAATTGTTTAGTGATACAATCTGTTATGGTCCAGGTCCTTGTACCAAGGTAGAACCAAATAAGAAGAACTCGAACACGGAGATGGAATAACACAGATATATTAGAAACCGGAATATATACAGAGAAGTAGAAAGTGTTAGTACGAACAATCAGGTTTAGTAGAGAGAAAAATATAGTCTCGACCAGTATCACTATTCCAATGTCTTGCAGTAATTGTTTGAACGCGACTCTGTTTCGGACTGTCTTTGACTCGACTGACTGACTCGCTCGCTCTGACTGACTGACAGACTTCTGACGGACCTCACTCCAGACTTCAGACTGAACAGTATTTAGTGCCCCCCCCCACGAGGGCATCATGTGGCACAAGACTGGTTTAACGTGGGATCGAGCCCGTGGGTTCGGCCAAAGATATGCCCTTTTAACCCGTATAAACGGGTTCAGGGTTGGTTTACCTCCCCTAAAGAGACTCCGCCCTTCGGCGTAGCCTCGTTCGGGTTCCTCCCGGCCCGAAGGCAGAGAGTTCAACCGATCAGCCGGTCGCCCAACTTCGGGCTGAACTCTCTGCTTCCTCTTGAGGTGCAGTATTTATTACGTATGGAATAGTCCATTATGTTATTATGGGTAATGTCCCATAACACAATCATTACTAATTAACCCATAACTGGGGAAAGAAGAGGTGGATTCATGCTTTTTCCAGTGGCATTTGCGCGTTATGCGAATATAACGAACCCAGCGGGAATTGGAACGCGACTCTCCGATTAACAATTTCGAGCCATTATCCATTACACCACCCGCACATCTACGCTTACAACATCTGGTATTCTCAAGCGGTCACCCATCTAGGTACTGACCAGGCTAAACGTTGCTTAATTTCGGGGAATAAGTGTTTTAACGTGATATGGCCGTAAGCCTGACTTAGTTAATGTATACTAGATTTATTTTCTGTACGCGCTATTAATTACTTAATAACTTCATCAATGTCAGCGTCGTGGTTGAAGAGAATTCTGGTCAATGATTTAAAAAAAAATCCTTAGCGCTTCAAAAATTTAATCTTTTAAACATAACCACACACACACACACACACACACACACACACAACTCTGGAACAATTCCGTCTTTGATATGAGGATAAACTACACACAGCAGCCAGACCTCTGACCTCGAGGTTTTAAGGACCGTGGAACAACCTCCTAATTGCTGTTGTTCCCAGGTTCAGCCAAACCTGCTGTTAGGGTTCAATCTATGAGTAAACAGTGAACCACCAAACTGAGCTCAAAACATAAAATATATTACAAAAGATGACCAGTAATCATAGTAAATAATAATAATAATAATAAAAATTACCAGCAATACATTTTTGAAAAAAAATTTCCAAAGCTTACAAAAAAATAAAATTTCGGCATTAAATGACTCACAAGGAGTTGATATGCCGTTAGACAAACAAACCAAACCAAACCGAACCAAACCAAACCAAACCAAACCAAACCAAATCGGAACAATTACTGAAAAAAAAATTTCGTCAAACTTTGCCAAAAAATAACCTTGGCGTATGTTCTACAAAATGGAATTGTAATCTTTCAAATAAGTCCTTCAAGAATTCCCCATGCGTCAATCAACCTGATTGAATATGCAGTAAATTAGTGGAAGACCACGGTTTAGAGGTTACACCAAGAGCAGTGACAAGATGAAAACTTTCAATATATTTTAAGAGCAGCAAAAGTAAGCAGAAGACAATAAGAAAACCTTGAAACATGAAAGGCCACATGTTTATTTGATGTCCTTTCTAGTGCCTCTTAAGTGATCAAAAATATCATCCTAAAACATCAGTAAAGACACAAATCAATGAATAAGATCACAGATGTTGTTTCTCAATTAATTATTTAGTGATTCAAGATCAAAAAGCAAGTAACACATGTCTCTTAACAGCGAACAGATATTAGTACAATGTACACCAAAAGAGAGAGACCGTTCAGTGTTGGATTGAGGTTATATTTACATCAAGTAACATAAAATGAGTCACCGAAATGAGAACATGCATTTTGCATTAGCAAAAATGTATTACAAACGCTAAGCCAAATAATAGGAAACAGGAAAGTTTCATTAGAAACAAAGAAATGAGGGCTGAACTATTACGGAAAATCAAACCACTTGTACGGCAATAAAGGCTGGACAATGTCCTCACAGATGAAGACTAACAGAAGACACCTGAGAATTGTTTCAACAGAATGATACTGACGGATCTTGTAAGCAACGAAGAAGTATTAAGGAGAATGGGGGAAAAAATAAGAAAACTTCCACTCAGAATCAGAAAAAGAAAGCTGAAAACTCTTAGACACAGATGAGGAAGTAAGGCTTGGGGAATTTGAGCCTCACAGAGAATACCGATGCCAAAAAGGGCGGAGGAATGGCGGAACAGTAGGAGGGAGTCTTAGCAAAGATAAATAACTTTGGTAAGGTTTATAAGAGATAGGAGGTTGTCGAGAATCATGATCGCCAACATCTCGAAGGAACATGGCATTTAGAAGTAGAAATATATAGAGTAAAAATTTAAATGGTATTCTTTGTTCTAAATTTTGGTATTAACTATGAGAAAGTGCCGGACATAAAAAGGGATGCTGCTAATAATGGTTTATTCCTTTCATTCTGTTTAACAGCTAACCAAATACCTTTTCAATCGACAGTATTGACATGGATATAGATACTGCAATATCAGTCTCAGTTCTACAATGTTTCAGAAATAAGAGATTGGAACTACAAAGCCAATCGGAGAAATCAAGCTCTTAATGAAAACTTACGCCGGAGTGAGAAGTGAGACAATGAAATAGGGAATAGCAGATCATGTGTAAAAGGAAAAGGGTGGTCATCAGCCCCTGTAGAATGAAGTGAAAACACCAGACAAGGAAGAATACCGGAGAGTAAAACGTCTGAAAGAATCTGCGCATATGCTATGCTATGAGGACCTTCTTGGTAAGCCAAACACAGAAATACATCCGATATGGGAGTCGCTAAGAAAGAAAGACAAATGACAGCAATTCTTCAGCAGCAGCAGCAGCAGCAGCAGCGGGTGTAATAAAAAGAGTGAATACAGTCAAGTATGAAGAACAGTAGCATTCATCAGCTGGCGATCTAGGTTAGAGCTCCAATTTCTCCACAGAGAATTGTCCTACGGAGTAAGGATTTGGTTCGTGAATTCGATGACATAGTAATTGTGAGTTCAATCTCTGGACCGGGTAGTGTGGACTTGGACTCAATGAAAACAGAACGAGCAATAACTAAGCAATACTTAAAAGTAAGAACTAGACGAGATATCACGAGACAGGGACAGTGGAACGAGAACAGTCTATCCGCAGTATATTAAATAAAGAGTTCAGTTCGAAATTTCTTTTAGATTACTCGAAAGAAGATCGGAGGAGGAAGACAATAGTCCGAATGTAAATAGTGTAAATATAGAATTACTCTAATTTAATCTAGAAATCGTAAACGTAAAAAACTAAAATTCCGACATGGGCCGCTTACAATTCCTTGATAAGCGAATACACGGGATCTCATCTGAATGAAATAATCTCTTTACAGCTAAAAGGAATATAGAACTTAAAATGGCCATGTCACCTGAGTGGAAAACAACAGTGACATTCAATTTGCAATCGTACTGGTTTAGTTTATAACTTCGAGCGAAGAAAGAAATCGTCGAGAACTTCATTTTCAGATTTCACGAATTTTATCTAGCATTTACGGCCCTGAAAATTATTTATGAAATCATTTATAGGATCTTGTTCAGGTATTCCAGGCAGTCTGCATCTATGACAATGACACTGTGGATCTTTTTTTAAAGACAGAAGATGACAGTCATATATAAATTTTGAAAGATCGCAGTTTAAAGGAAATTAAAAAGTGCGAGAGAAGAAACAAAGATGAAGCCGAGATGCCAGGTCAGGACTGATTTACTTGCAGAGGTTTCGAGGCCCAGTAGAGTTTGTATTTCTCCATAATCAGAGAAGGCATTGCAGCAATAGTAGAAAATAATTCGTCCATTGAGAAGGGTTTTTGGGTGGGTATTGTAGAATAAATATCTGTCAAACATGGAAAAATGTGCCCCGCAATAAGACGTAGTGTCAAAAGAACGGCTTTTCCATTGACACCGCTATTATTTTAACTACCTTTACTCCTCGGCAATGTTTATTGTTTTAAAAAGCGATGATTAGATTAGGGATAAAAACTAAACATATGATTCATGTGAATTTATACATTCTTTTTGTTCCTGCGAATTTACATTAAAAATATTAAACACTATTTATTAGACTATTTACAAGAATAATTTTATATTTATAACATTCCAAAAACGTGTATATTTAGAACTAATACAATACAACATTTAGCGTTTAAAAATTTACAAAAGCATAAATGTGAAAACAAATTTTATTCATAAATTAATAAATATTTACTAAATTATTGAAATATGTGAATCAATTTATTATGTACCATTTTATAAAGTGTGAATCATTTGGCAATTAGCCGATGTTTTGCCAACCATGTCAATAAAAAACATAATAAATAAATAATGTAAATATACAATCTAATAAGTGTTTATTGTTTTTATTGTCAGTTTTCAAGAACAAAGAAAATGTATAAATTCAGTTTCATATGTTTAGCTACTTATTACAATTCTAATAATCGCTTTTCAAATCAATAAACATTATCTGAGGAGTGAAGGTAGTTAAAATAATAGAAGTGTCAAGGGAAAAAAAAACTCTTTTATCGCGTGCATGTTTATTCATGTTTGTCAAAAATTTACTGTCGAAAGTTGTTGCCAAGTACCAAAGGACATGTAGGTACAAATTCATGAGTCTATGATCCATCTACTTTGTTCATTAGACAGAGACACAATTTAAACCCAATTTGCTGAACAACTCAGACCCTATTCTTGGTTTCTACGGAACAACATGCGTCTCTATTAATCCGTTGGTTTTTGTCTGCGCTGCAAGACAACAGCGCATTTGAGTCGCTTACATAAAATCTTAACAAGTTCTTTTTTTAATTTTTACTCACAAAAATGTGTATTTTCCTAATATTAAAAAAAATTAACTTGAATGTAAGTAATACGATTGGTATTCGAACTCGGCAGATCGATTTCTCCATCAAAGCCGTTAACCAGCAAAAAGTCTTCTTTAAAGAATTCACATTTGAAACCTGACCTCTGGCAGCGAAATGCACGGCATTCCAACACACGGGGCAGATTTGATTTTAATTTATTTATAAGCATTTCTTTTAAGAGTGTTAATTGACGACCCAATCTTACGGTCGGTTGACCTAACCCCTCCACCAAATATGCCTAATATATCATCGTCCCTCCAGCAAATATGCCTAAAATATCACCATCCTTCCACCAAATATGTCTAAAATATCATCGTACCTCCAGCAAATACGCATAAAATATCACCGTCCCTCCAGCAAATATGTCTAAAATATTACCGTCTCTTCAGCAAATATGTCTAAAATATCACCGTCCCTCCAGCAAATATGTCTAAAATATTACCGTCCCTTCAGCAAATATGTCTAAAATATCACCGTCCCTCCAGCAAATATGTCTAAAATATTACCGTCCCTTCGCCAAATATGCCTAGCATATCACTGTCCTTCCATCAAATATGTCTAACATATCACCGTCCCTCCAACAAATATACCTAATGAATCACAGTTCCTCCACCAAGTATGCCCAATGAACTGCAGTCTATTAAGCAAATATTACCTCCACCAAATATGCTTAATGAATCACAGTTCCTCCAGCAAAAATGCCTAATGAATCGCAGTTTCTCTACCAAATATGACCAGTGACTCACAGATCCTCCACAAAATAATTCTGCCTAATAATTCACAGACCTCCAGCAAATATTCCTAAAGAATAACCGTCCCACTAGCCCTCATTGGTTGCATTCATTCATTTTCTGTCTCCCAAAATCTTTATTAGTTCTTCACTCAGGATACGGTTTGGTCGTAGAACAAATGATCTTTAGATAGATTGACAGACAATTACAATAAATAAGTTCCCGAGGTCGTGGGTTTTCTTTTAGAATTTCTTTCTTCTACGCAAATAACCAGGCTGGCTGTAGGGGTCTACCACCATTAATCAGGAGAACTTTCTCAGTATGGCTGGTTTAGGTTTATTTGCATAGCAGAATTCCAACAGATTTCAAGGATTTCGTTAATCTAATTGATCCTCCTATTATGTCGAACATTTACAATCGTTTTATACACAAGGCATATGGGAAATGCGCAAAAATCAATGATTCCCACCCCATCGACCAATAGACGAGTATAACGCCTTAGAGAGAATTCAACATAAAAACTGTAACGATAAATGCGAAACATAATTGAAAACAGAGGTGTGCTTGAAACGAGAGCAAAAGAAAGAAAGAGAGAGAGAGAAAGAGAGAGAGAAATGCAAACAGTGAGTGAGTGAGAGAGAAAGAGAAAGATAGAGGAAAGGAGAGAGAAAGTGAGAGATAAGGAGAGAGAGAAAGTAAGAAAGAAAGAGAGAGAGAGAAAGAGGGTGTAAGAAAGAGAGAGATAGAGAGAGAGAGAGAGAGAAAGAGAGAAATTAAAGTTTTTTTTAGGAATGAAAAGAAAACAATTGAGGAATGGCGGGGAAGGAGTTATAATATAGATAAGTAAAATCTTGGAAAGAAAGGAAAATATACATAAAATAAATAAATAAATAATTATTATTTATTTATAATAATAATAATAATAATAATAATAATAATAATAATAATAATAATCTGCTTGATAAGATAGCGTTTCGGTATTTTGACTCTGGCCTTGCTGCGTGATGGTCGGCTGGTTTGAAGTCGAGTTGGCAACCAGTGATTACACACTCTATTTATAGTTGCATGG
The DNA here is from genome assembly GCA_903632075.3 of Acanthosepion pharaonis. Taxonomy (NCBI): domain Eukaryota; kingdom Metazoa; phylum Mollusca; class Cephalopoda; order Sepiida; family Sepiidae; genus Acanthosepion; species Acanthosepion pharaonis. The sequence goes on along the minus strand of CAHIKZ030005455.1, from coordinate 1,930,162 downwards.
CGTTAGTTCATAGCAACGAAGATGAAAAACTCAACATCATATACTGAGATCTTAGAACTGAACACTCTCACACACACACTGATGCATATACAAAAACAAAGACTCACAAACACTTACATATATTCACATACGAACATATGTTATATACGAAAAGGTTCGCGGCCTGTCGCCATTGACAAAATCAGTATTTTAATGACTAAACGTTCGAATACTAATTTTAGGATGTAGGTGGTACATATATCTACACCGGTAGTAACATATATTTACAAACTGACACACACATCTATTTACTGAGGCGCTTATAAACTTAGTTATATAAGTAACACATACGCAAAGCGAGTGAGCGAGAGAGAGGGTATATTATGTTGCTTAACTGGTAAAGACGTTTATTCCTTAATTAACCATATTGGTAAAAACAGTTTTAAATTGAGCTTGTAATCTACCGCGTAGATCTTGATCATGATTTTTTCTCCCCATCTCTTTCTACACCAACGGCTTTATTTATTTGAGAAATTGATTTCTCATCGTTGCCTTGTATGCATTCCGTTTTGCCATATTACAGAGCTTATATGACAACGAGATAGACCAGTGTTTCTCAACCTTTTTAAGCAACAGTGCATCCAGGAGCAAATGAAAATATCACGACACATTAAGCAAACATTTTTAAGGCTTATATAATTTAAATATTATGAAATAAAACCATAATTTTAAAAAAATACACACAAATATGAACTTACTTTATTTCAATGTTTCTATTCAACTATTTTTGCATCTTATTTAGCGTGAAACGGGCCTGGTGTTTTTTTTTTTTTTATTTTTATTTTTTTTCAGCGATTACTTCGATATTTGGTCGATGTGCGATAAGCAGATCCCCATTTCTTCTTCAGTTAAGCGTAGTCTTTCTCACTTCTTATTTTTGATGTTATTTAGGGTTGAGAAGTCTAATTCACATAAGTAGAAAATTGCAATAAAACTTATAAAGTCTTTTTAGTTAATGTGGGATATTCCTTTTGTATTGAAATTCAAAATGTATCAATGGGTATGGAGAAATATTTCATTTTGAGCGCTCGATCACTAGAAATGATGGTCAATTATTCTTCTTCTTCTTCACATAACTGAATTCCAATATTAGAAGGAACATTTATGAAGATATTTCGAATCCAATCATACTGTGCTCGAAGACGGAACATAATAGTCGATGTTTTCAGATGAGTAACCATAATAGGCATCATTTCTTTAATGCAGGTTGTACGCATTGAAGAAAACATCAAATTACCCGACCTTGCCCTATTTTTCCAAGTCACAATTTTTTTTGAGAGCAACTAACTATCTGTGTCATTACTACTTCCCCCCCCCCATATATATATATATATATATATATATATATATATATATATATATATATATATATGTATGTATGTATGTATGCCGTGACACTATTTTGCGGCATGGCGGTTCGGAATGACTGAGACAGACGAATATGACGTCATTCACGGGTTTGTGAAGCAATCAGAAAAATTCTGGATGACTGGCAATTGAACACAATGCAGAAAGATTAGAGTGCAGTTCATTTTCAAAATACACAAACACGAAAGGAAATGTCTGGTCGTCGTCGAAAATGGATAAAATGTTTAGCTGCTTTAAAATTTCAATATTAACAGATATCGTAACTACGTAGAAGTGAAACAACAAAGGCTAAACTTGGTAAATACATGAACAACACACATTCGACAATCCTATTTACATTTAGAAAATTTGCATTAATTTTATCGTTACGTGCTCATTTTGATGCGTATTACAGGAGGCGCAAAAGTAGGTATACAGTAATGAGAAGCAAAATATATAACCTTTACACATAATCCAGAAAAAAAACTTACTGTATACATACTTTTACAGCCCCTCCCCCCCGCCGTGCAAAACATAATTATTTATAATATTTACGAAGAGGTACTGAAACCTTCTTGGGACTACTTACTTCCTCAAATCAGTATTTCCGTGTTTGGCTGTTAAAGAGTTTGGTTTGAGGTCATAGAAAACATTCGTTTGATTTTTTTACTTTTCCTTTCGCGGGTCACTGGAGCATTAAGGGAAGCTGGGGAGGAAAGAAACCGACCCTTTTGTTTAAGCCCAGTGCTTTAGTTTATTTTTAATCAGTGACTTTGCTTTGCTTGTTTTATTTAGTTTAAATTTATTTATTCAATTATTATTATTTTATCCACCTCCATATTTCATTTGTTTTTTTATATTTTTTCTTTGGTGTTAAATTTTCGTATTTTAAATAACGTATATTAAATTTAGGTTATGGGATTTTATTTAGTGATTTGGCCATGATGGTTGTAGATAATTATGTTTGCATCTTCCTGTAGCTTGATATATTACGTTATTTTATAAGCAGTTACTATTTCATAGGCATTTTACTTAGATAATTATAATTTTGTAAGCATCTGTATTTTGTTCGGCAGTTACAGGTTGGTGTTGTAAGTGTCTGTGGTGTACTGGTGAGGTTTTTCTTTTACTGATGTGTAGCATGTTTTTGTGAAGATAAGTTGTCAGGATAATTCTCTTGAATATGTTGTGTAATTTGCTTGATTTCAAAAGGGTTTGTTGATGAGGTTGATGAATATTTTAATTATATCAGTTGAATTTTGTTTTGTTAAGTGTAAAGCTAAGTTTTACCAAACAACCACTATCTTTTACAGTTATTTCATATTTGACTTTGCTTAGTTGACGTTCTTTCATTTAACGCGTTGGCGACTGAGAGTGGAATTTATTTGAGTATGCTCGGTGGTTTGTTGGAGGAAGTGTGTATTAAAACTTGCTTGTTGTTTGGTCTTTCCAAACGATTCATATATATACCTTTGTGAGATTTAAAGTTACAGCTGAAAAATCATTGCTTGCGTTTGTAAAATATAGAATCCAAAAAAACTCCATCATAACTTCCCGTGTTACGTCAAATATTGGTGACTCTGATCTCTGAAAAATAGAGTTTGAATTTCATAGTTGTGTTGTCATATCCTGTTGTGACAACAAAAATAACTTCGAGTGAAATTAACAATAAGGATTGAGAGCCCTTGCTTAACTACCAACACAGAGGTTCGAGCGTGACACACTGGACTTATGAATATGTTTTCATATGTGTATAAATAGTGGTGTCAAGCTACTGATTGAAGTGAATATTGAATGGAACTATTCACTCGAATTAGTGTGAATTATTGTGCGTCGAGGATTTGGGTTTTGATTTAGGATTTATCAAACGTTAAGCCGATCCGCGCTACTAAGAAGGTATTCAATGAAATGGTTATCTTTGGTTGAAGTTTACTTCTTTGTTCTTGTTAAGTATTTATTTGCGGTTGTAATTAAATAGTGTTTTATTTAACATTGAAGTCTTGAGTTATAGTTAATTATTAACGGTCACCGTACAATGTTATCGCAAAGTCATATTAAAATTTTTAATGATTAATAAATATATTTAATAGCTATTTTTAAAAATTTTTTATACAAGGCCTAAGAGGCACTCGTGGTATTGTATTACTGAATGAGGTTGTTGAAAAGGCGTAAAAGGAAAAAGTAAGAAGTGCGTATTATGAAGATATGTAAGATATATAACAGTTGACCTTAGACTTGAAGAATTTGAAATCAGAATGATGAGGGGAAGCATCCTTTCGGGAGTTTTTTCCAGAAAGTAAGAATTCTGGTAAAGAAGCTGTTTGAGTGCAACTACTCTTTAACAGTGGAATACGAAGGGAATGAGGATGACCCGATCATTTTGTACGTGGAACTGTCTGGTTCTTGTTTTGAATGTCCGGATTAGTGGAACCATGGAATGTAGCTCGTGTAGACATCTGGAAATGGTGATAGAGAGCCGAGTAACGTTTCGTCTATGGGAAAGGGTTTGTTGGGTGGAAAATAATCCACGACACACAATTCTCATTTTATTTGCTCACACCGGGTTGAATGCGGTATAAACAGTGTCGGATTTACATATAGGCTAGTAAGTACTGCAGCTCAGTGACCCTAAGATTAGATAGGTTCCTAAGGGCCCTCTAGTCTTAAGCCCCCGATAAAATTATGAAACATAAAGATGTAGGAACAAAGGAGATTTATTTTCAGATTTAATCGGGCACTTTTGAACTAATTGGGTATTGGAGTATTTAGGCCACTCAATGGGATTGGAATTAGGAGCCATTGCTAGCCTGTTTAAAATAGTCAATTTCTTCCTATTCAACTATTCGTCGCTGCTTTTGGATGTATGCTTTGTGTTGTTGTCTTACTGGAACACATGATCTTTGTCTCAAATCTAATTTCTTGTACTCGGAAGCACATTTTGCTCTAAAATCTTTTGGTAATCTTCAGATTTCATTATTCCCGTCATACGGCTTTCTTTCTTCATCTCTTCTCCCAGAAGTGTATCCACCTGTTAATGTTCAGTTGGAATTTGCTTTTTTAATTGATGTTGTTATCTCTCTCCCTCCGGGGAATCTAAGAGTTTAAATTTTAGTTTAAATTTCACGTCTGAATCGATCATAATTTTTATTACAATTAATCTCAATATTCATCAGCCGTTGTGTGTTTTTTCCTTCTGCCATTGAGTTGACCAATAATTATTCTTCAATGACTTTAGCAATAGATTACTACTTCCCCCCTACCCTAAATGTCCCAAAACAAATTAGAATGTCAGTTAAACATTGCATGCTTAAAAGGAATTTCTGTGGCCTGAAGATTGACTCTCCAAATGTGTTAGCTGAATGTACATTCGGAAAAATAACCTAACTGAAACCCATGATTGTTTTGAATGATCGTTCAGTGGGAGGTATCTGCAATTTTTAATTCTTATTCTTGTTTGCCATCTGTAAAAATATTGTTGGTGTGCATTACAAAAACGTTCTATTTTTTCTCTATCCACAGAATATTTTTCTCAGAATAATTGCGCTTTGTCAAGATACTATTTGGAAAAGTTCAGTTGATTCTTTTGATGTTTTTTTCTTCAGTAATGGTGTTTTCCTTAGCCTTTGCCTATAAAGCCGATGTGGACCAAGAAGGAAATTGTAGTTTCACCTGGTATTTCCGAGAAGCTACAAAAGCATCGATGACAGCTTTTAACCCAAGAAGAAATCACCGTAGCACAATTCTCAGTAGAAAGGTTAAGAATATCAATCCAAGGGGCGTCTCAAAGAAATGAATCCCAATGAGTAAGTTGGTAACGGAAAGAAGTCTTGTGAAATGGAGGTTCTTTTCTAATAGATGACTCAAAAGAAATATCAATAGATACTACATCGTGAACCGAATTTCTGAGATGGTAGAGTTGGGATGTTCCAGAACAGGAGGTCAGGAAGAAATCAAGTAAAGAAGTATGTTGATCAGATATGAAGGAGAAACAAAGCAATATGTGTGTGTGTGTGTGTGTGTGTGTGTGTGTGTGTGTGTGTGTGTGTGTGTGTGTGTGTGTGAGAGAGAGAGAGAGAGAGAGAAAGAGAGAGATCGTTTATATCTTTAAGGGATTTGACATTTAAAAAAGTAGAGGAAGCATAATCTAAGATCAGCCTGGTGTCAATCTCCGCGTTAAACCTTCAAGTTTGTTCGCACTTGAGCTCACAGAACGCTCGCGATTATTTTTACGTTTTATCTGTCTCTAGCCAATTGGAGGAGGCACGGTTAAGTAAAGTATAGAGGCTCGGATTGTGTAATCGGAGAACTGAGTTCGAATTCCATTCGAATCCATTACATTCACTTACGTGCTAATACCCTTGGTAAAGGTATGAATCCTCTTCTTCTCCTCCCAGCTATGAGTAAATTGCAGGGCAGTTCGGGTTCTACAGCTTTGGATGGCAACATGATCTACCGCAGAAAGAAATGGAAACCTACTGCATGAAAAATCTGCCTCGTCAGTCATGTATCGAAAGATACATGATCGCCTAAGCGTGTATCACTCATGGCACATAACTGACTGAGCCAATTGGTTCTTTCTGGTCTATTTGATGTGAGACGTTGGCTAGCATTCACATCTCGCATGAAATCGCCCTCGTTGCTTAACAAATCTCGCTTTGTGCTGTTGTTTACTTAATTTAATTTAGTCTTTTCGTAACTATATTTATCTGTTATTTTCCTGAAACGTTTCTTTGTATTAAATATTTCTTTCTCACGAACGTTTAAGGTAAACGTTTCTTCATCTTATAGGTTCGTATCAGCTGAATCTTTGTAAATGTTTTGGTAAAGTTCTAATGGACCATTGATATGGTATCGGTGTCAATTTTATTTATTTATTTTTTTGTTATTTAAATTCTTTCGTATCATTTTTCACAAAAGAGAATAAGCAGACGACAAGAATGACAAGGAAGGGGTGGAGTGAATTGTGGTGGCGGGGAAATAGACAGCGAGCAAATGAAATTAAATTCAAAATAAAGAATAAAATATTTAAAAAAAATGACAGGAATGTTTTCGTTTTGTAAGTGAAAATAAAAATAAAAAAAAGAACGGCATCAAAAGAGAAAAACGAGGAAAAGATGAAAAGAAAGAAGGAAAAAGAAAACCGGAATGAAAAAAAGGGAAAAAGAAAAGAAAGATTGAAATGAGAGGAAGTGGGGCGGAATCAGTTTACTGCTTCGAACAATTTATGTAGAGACAAATTGCATAAATGGTTAACTACGCGTACAAAGTGTTACGTTGTGAGACAAGATGCAAAGATAGAGGCAGAGAAAAACTAGTGATAGAAAGAACGAATAAGAATGATAGAGAGTGGGTCAGGGACATTGACATTTACCAACCGATACAGATAAAATGCAAGAAAAATTAAAACTATCAAGAGCAAAAGAAAAAATATAAAATTAAAACGATTAACTCATATGGTGACAAGCGTAACAAAGGCCATTGCGGATCAAATTCCCTACTCAGTCGTAATTGATCTAGTGAGATGCTGTAACCTAGAAAGGGTTACAGAATGAGGAATAACCATAGCGGAGGTTGGAACTGAAATGATAATCTTTATAACATCAACAAACTACAATACTCGTCAGCGGCGTGAAGCATGTAAACCACTTCTAGTGGTGGCCTACTTACACAGCATATTACCCTCACCTACAATAGTGTCCAACGTATTTAAGAAGATTGAAACATACACATTAGTGTTCATAAGTACGATATATAACTCTAGACAAGCTTGCTAACCATGACACCACGTCGAGATGACCGTGATATTCTAAAGCGTAGCTTTGATGTAGCACAAGGCCGAAAGTATGGGCCACCCAGTGAGGATCGAACTCACTACTCTGTAGCAATTGATCTAGAAAGATGAGCTTGTTAGCCATTACACTACATCGAAATGTCCAAACTGAGTGTTTTATGTTGATTTTCTTAAAAATGCTTAGATGTGGCACTAAGCAGAAACTCACTACTAAGTCAAAATTGTTCTAGCGATATAAGCTTGCTGAATATTACACCACGTCGAGGTGTTTAAAGAATTACTGATATGATTTATTAAACATTTGTGCCCCTCCAGAGTATGATAAAAGGCCGAAGTTTAACGGAAATACCGTGTAAAAATTGCTCTCACCACCTCAACATATCCGCGAAAAAGAGGTTCTATTTGTGGGAGGATGGCCCCTATTGGAGTTAAAATTATTTTGAATCTACCCCCAGCCGAAGCCAGGGGAGTTATCTTCACTTCATCTTCAGAAAGACGTTGATTCAACTTTTCACTCCTAGCCACGGGTTACATAGCAAGACAGAGACAGACATAGTTTTAAGGGATTCATGTACTTTATTAATAAAGTAAAAGAAAAAAGTCGGATCTTGTCAATAAGAGCGAACCCAATTATTCCCATGTCAAAAACAGCGAACCCAATTATCCCCATGTCAAAAACACCGGACCCAATTATTCCCATGTCAAAAACAGCGAACCCAATTATTCCCATGTCAAAAACAGCGAACCCAATTATCCCCATGTCAAAAACAGCGAACCCAATTATTCCCATGTCAAAAACAGCGAACCCAATTATCCACAAGTCAAGACTAGCGAAACCAATTGTCCCTATGTTAAGAAGAGTGAACGAAATTAGCCACATATCAAAAGCGAATACAATTATCACTATGTCAAGAACAGCGAGCCAAATATCTCCATATCAGTAACAGTGAACGCAATTGTCAACATGTCGAAGAGAGCGAACTCAATTATCCCGATGTCAAGGACAGTGAACAAAATTAGTCCCATGTGAAGAACAGCGAAAACAAAAAATCCCATATCAAGAACAGCGAATCCAATGAACATTATGTGAAGAAGAACGAAAGCTATTATCTACATGTTAAGAATAGTGAATCCAATTATCAGTATGTGAAGAACAGCGAATCCAATTACGCCCATGTCAAGACCAGAGAACTCAATTATCCACAGGTCGAGAACAGTAAACGAAATTAGCACCATGTCAAGAACAGCGAACCCAATTCTCACCATGTCAAGAACAGCGAATCCACATGTCCCTATGCCAAGACTAGCGAACCAAATTATCCACAGGTCGAGAACAGTAAACGAAATTAGCACCATGTCAAGAACAGCGAACCCAATTATCCCCAAGTGAAGAGCAGTCAACACAATAATCACTATATCAGGAACAGCCAACCAAATTATCACCAATTCAGCAAAAAACAACCTAATTTTTTCCATGTCAAGGACAACGAACCAAAGTATTCGCATGTCAAGAATAGCGGACACAATTATCCCGATGTCAAGAACAACGAACCTAATTACCCCTATGTCAAGAAAAGCCAAAATAATTAGCTCCATGTCAAGAACAGTGGACCCAATTATCCCCATGTCAAAGATAGCGAACTCAATTATTTCCATGTCAGATGCAGTGAAAACAATTATCCCCATGTTAAGAATATCGTACCCAATTATCCCCAGGTCAAGAACAGTGAACGAAATTAGCAACAGAGAAGTCATGTTTCTCATGACCGGAACAACCAACCCAATTATCTCTATGTTAGCAACAACCAGCCCGATTATACCTACGTCAAGAATAGCGGACCCAATGTCAAGATCAGTGAACGAAAATTGGCAACATGTGAAGAACAGCGAAGCGAAATATCTTCAAAACAAGAACAGCGAACCCAATTATGCCCATGTCAGGAACAGTCAACCCAATTATCCCCATTTCAATAACAACGAACCCAATTATCCTCATGTAAGGAATAAGCAACCCAATTATCCCCATGTCATGAAAACCGAACCCAGTTTTTCCCATGCCAGGAACAACGAACTCAATTCCTTCCATGTCAACTCCATCCAATCCAATTATCTCCAAGTCAAGATCAGGGAACCCAATTATCCCCACATCAGAAACATCCAACCTAATTATCCCCATGCCCAGAACAGCGAACCCAATTATCACCATCTCAAGAACAGTGAAAGAAATTAGCACCACGTAAAGAACACTGAATCCAATTGTCTCCATGTCAGAAACAGTCAACCCCCTTTTCCCCATGTCAATTATAGCGAACCCAATTATGCCCATGTAAAGAATAGCAAAGCCTTGACAAAATATGTTCTATTCATTAAAAGCAATGTTGGAAATATAAATGAATTCGTTTATTGATAGCTGAACAATTAAAATAACATATTCACTATTATATCGTTAAAATAACTCAGTTATTGAAAAGATATTGTATGATGGATGCATTACGGAACCCCAATAACGTGATAACCGTATTTCATTCAATCTACATGAACTGATTTAAATAACCTGGTAGAAAATTATGTCTTCATCCTTGCATGTTCTTAATATTAGCCTTATGCATTTGCCCACTATGATTGGCACTTCCACAGATTACCGTCCAGAGAGACACTGCGCTTTGTCCAATTTATAAATATCTTACATGATTTACATTTTAATTCCCGTTGAATAAGTGATTTGTTCTTCATCAAGTCAATCACTGATAATCTATTCGCCCCCAAATAATGGCTTCACAACCTTTGTGAATGTAGTTCTACACATCTTGAGGATTTCTGGATATCTGAATTAATAAATTAAAACTAGAATATGAAAACAGCTATTGAACCTTAAAGTTACTTGTACTAAAATGTTCATATCTAGAACAGCGAATCTGATTAATCTCATGTAAAGAATAACGAACCCAATCATCTTGTTGTAAAGAATAGCAAACCTTGCCGTGAGTGGGTTCACTAATCTTGACAAGATACAATATTTTATTTAATTTTTTTTTTCCGGCAATTTATCTCACGTTCCACTGAAATTTAAGCAAAAACTTTTCCTTTGTTTTCCATCTTGCCTCACATTCCCAACTAGGATCTCACGTTACTTATCATTTATTTCATTGGCAGTCTCAAGCCTTCTTGGCGTGGGTTTAATAACTCAACAATTATATGTTCACCCTCACCTTCTTTACCAAAAGATAAAATCAAGTTAAATTAAAGTAGGAAACTGGATAGGTGTTTTTTCTATGAATAGAATTTTGTTTTTTAAGGCCAGCTGGAATTTGTACCAAGTTAAAACCTAACAATATACAATAATAATAATAATGTATAAAATAAAAAAAATCAATTCTTACGGTGGCTCTAGAACTAGAGCTTTAATCTACTCAAGTCAGCCATCATGTCTTAATACTCTTTCACGGCAACAGACGACTCGCTTATATGCGTAGGAGAAGAAAGCCCCAACAAAAAACTTACAAAATTGAGCCCTCACTGCTGGAGTTCCACTGCTGGAATTTCACTTTTGATATAGCAAAAATGGCTTTTCTCTTATTGCTACATTTCTAATATAAGTTGATTTTAAACATGCTCCCTCTTAAACCAGTTTTTTTCCAGATGTGGGGGTAGGGATTAAAGTGATGCAAAATGTGCATAAATAAATAAAAAAAAAAACTGAAATATGCGTGAAAGAAAAAAAGTGTAAAAGGCAAAAACAAACCCCAAACAATCATAAAATAACAAGAAAATAAATTCTGTTGTTCCCTGTTACTTTCCACGCCCAAATTGTGATTCTATTTCTTTGGCCCCCTGACTTCCTGACTACATTCCATGGGCGTGGTTGTCAGTTGCTTAGATGCCGTTGGTGGCAAGGTCGGTATGCTCTGCGTGTGTAATGTACAGAAGATTAAGACTGTTGTAGTCACACTGTGCGTACAAGTTGAAGAAGGTGATCAAGTCTCTCGAATGTTAAGCTGAGGCGATGTGGGCCAAGGCCATTGCAAAAAGGGAAAATAACCCGACCTGATTATTTAGGCCAAACTTTCAAACGTTTTATTTGTGCCATCAACGCGTTGAATCACTTCTTCGCGGTCACAACACAGCAGCACTGAATTCAATCCATCTTGAAGTTTCTTTTTTACTTTAGTTTTTGACTTGCTCTGAACTATTCCTTTTTTTATATGGATTTTCTTTGATTATTTTTTCTTTCTTTCATTCCTTGTTTCTCGTTATTCTGTTCTTGTTTTCTTTCTTTCATTTTGCCCGCCTGTTTTGCTTTCTATTGCTTTTTACTAGTCTTTTGTACATTTTTTCTCTTTCCCCTTTCAACTATTTACATATGTGTGCGCGCACGCGCATGGCTCTGTGTACTTAGAGTAATAATCGTCCTTTGCAGCTGCTAAGAAGATTTGCGTAAAAAAAAGAAAGATTTCTTCCTCTCACACAAAGATGAATATAAAAGTAGAGTATTATTATTAATATTATCATTATTAGCATTGTCTGATTTTTAGGGAGCCATTTTGACCGACAGTACCACTAGCTGTTCAGGTTTATATATATGTATATCACTCGGTATATATGGATAACATCACATCTACAGAGTGTAAAAAGAAGCTTGCTTTCTTTTCTTTTTGAAAAGTTTATCTTTCAGTTTCTTTTCCGCCTAAAATACTATATATATATATATATATATATATATATATATATATATATATATATATATATATATATTCGAGTATAGCGCGAGATTTTATTATCATTTTACACTAAAATAGAAGGTTGCGCTATACAAAGGTACCTTATTTGACGGCATTTAAGGCACTTTTTTTTTTTTTACTAAAAATATCTTTTAAAATTCCCCTGCGTCTTATATATACCATATGTAGGTTTAAAATTCGCGATAGTCGGCTGAAATTAGCTCCCCTAAACAACTCCTATTAACTTAGACTTTACAACTTTCATATACCTATTGTCATTATTTACAAGCCTATTATGCAGATTAAAAGTGTTATCATTGATAATATTCATTATATTAATTTCATCATGTTTAATATTAGTACTTTGTTTAATTAAAAGTATATGCAATAAATTCAAATTATATATTTTTAAAATATATTTGTTTCCTTACTATTTTTCTTGCGATGACTTCCGGTTGTATTGGTATAAATACAATAGGAATTTTTATATCTTAATTATTCCAGTAAGACATTTACAAGACGCAGGTTGTACAGATTATAAAAAAGGATATAAGAAAGTTTTTATAGGTTCGTTTTCTTTTTTTTCTATTATTTTTTCGTTTAATTGTAATCATGGTTTGTTTAACCAAAATAATACCTCATAAATATAGCCTAGCCTGTACCATTTACCAATAATTTTACTAATTGTACTAATCACTAACTTTTTTTTTTCCCTGCTGAAATCGGGGGGCGTCTTATACACCCGTGCGTCTTATATGCCGTCAAATATGATAATTATTTTGAAGAGGTTAAAAATCATGCATTTTCGGTGACTGGTTGCATTATACACAGGTAAATGTTTTATGGTAGGGGTTAACATTAATGCAAAGGGATTAGGGATTAAATGAAGTAGACTTATCTTTTCTTCTTTTCTTGTGCCGTGTCTCTTCAGAAGGTAGGCGATCATGGCTATTCACTTCCCCTTTCCTTTGTAGCTCTCAACAAGTTTTGTCCTTTTTGTCCTTATCTCCTAGACCCTGTTCTGTCATCCACTTGCTTAATCCCGGTAGGTATATCACGCATTGCTTTCCCTTGTCTCGCTTTCCCTCTATTTACCCTGTGAGTATTAAATTCTCCAAGCCCTCCTTTCTCATTACGTGTCCCAGAAATTTCAACTGCGTCTTCCTGATGTTAAGAATAAGCTTCCATCTTGTTTGCATCCTCTCCAAAACTTCATCGTTGCTTACATGTTCGGTCCATGGTATCCTTAGCATCCTTCCGTAGAACCATACCCCCGTTATCTCGAGTCTCTTCTTCATCTTTATAAAGACCGGCTTGCGTAAAGGAGGACAGATATCACATAGCAGTTTAGTACTCTTTTCCTTGTTACCAACGAATTCCTCCTGTCTCTTAATACTCTATCTAGCTTTTGGAATGCGTCTTTGGCCATACCAATACACGAGTATATACGGTAGATAACAAAAGTGTTAAAGGAAAAGAGAACCTTTGGCAAAGTTCAGTTGATTCTTTTTATGTTTTTTTTTTCTTCAGTAATGGTGTTTTCCTTAGCCTTTGCCTATAAAGCCGGTGTGGAGCAAGAAGGAAATTGTAGTTTCACCTGGTATTTCCGAGAAGCTACAAAAGCATCGATGACAGCTTTAACCCAAGAAGAAATCACCGTGGCACAATTCTCAGTAGAAAGGTTAAGAATATCAATCCAAGAGGCGTCTCAAAGAAATGAATCCCAATGAGTAAGTTGGTAACGGAAAGAAGTCTTGTGAAATGGAGGTTCTTTTCTAATAGATGACTCAAAAGAAATATCAATAGATACTACATCGTGAACCGAATTTCTGAGATGGTAGAGTTGGGATGTTCCAGAACAGGAGGTCAGGAAGAAATCAAGTAAAGAAGTATGTTGATCAGATATGAAGGAGAAACAAAGCAATGTGTGTGTGTGTGTGTGTGTGTGTGTGTGTGTGTGTGTGTGTGTGTGTGTAAGACAGAGAGAGAGAGAGAGAGAAAGAGAAAGAGAGATCGTTTATATCTTTAAGGGATTTGACATTTAAAAAGGTAGAGGAAGCATAATCTAAGATCAATCTGGTGTCAATCTCCGCGTTAAACCTTCAAGTTTGTTCGCACTTGAGCTCACAGAACGCTCGCGATTATTTTTACGTTTTATCTGTCTCGGTGGAGTAATGGATAGCGGCTCAGATTGAGGAATCGGAGAGCCGAGTTCGAATTCTAATCGAATCCATTACTTTCACTTACATGCTAATACTCTTGGGAAAGGTATGAATCTTCTTCTTCTTCTTCTTCTTCTTCTTCTTCTTCTTCTTCTCCTCCTCCTCCTCCCCCTAACTATGGGTAAATGGCAGGACAGGTCAGGTTCTATAGCCTTAGATGGCAACTGGTCTACCGCAGAAAGAAATGGCAACGTACTGCGGGAAAAAAATCTACCTCGTCAGTCATATATCGAAAGATACATGATCGCCTAGCCGTGTATCACACATAAGTGACTGACATTAGCTTTATTGTACTGCATACAAAAAAACGCTTATTTTGTGATATGCTACTTTACATAACAGTATCAAGTTAAAGTAAAGCATATAAAATGTTATAACAAATTAACAATGGTTATTATGAACAACTTTATATAATTATCAGCTAATATTAAATGATCTGGCTTACAATTATATATGTTTAATCAGTTTTAAATAAAGTGTTTAAGAAAAACTGATTTTGATAACAACAAACTACTTTTTGTACTATTTACAGTTGGACAGATATTTTGCTGGTATTATCACAACCTTTCGGTTCTTGTATTCTACGGCCTTCTTTAGATGTCTGTCGATGTGAATCAATTTTTAGGGAATTTCGAACTGTGATCCTTAATTAATGAGGAGATACCAAGATGCACCAGAGGATTGACCTGGAAGGTGACCTCATATCCACCATTCATGCATCTCAGGATATCAGTGGTTACTCTCGACATGTAAACAGTTTGTCGCCCCAGCTGCGCTTAAGCATGGGAAAACCGGACGACAGGAAGATATATAAACGCCCATCCAAGAGGGAAAACATAGAGGATTTCTTACATCCGCTCGAAATGAAGATACACGTTCGGAGAAAGTTCTCCAAGATCACACACCCACTCGTTATTAACTCACGAATTCCGAAAGTGAATAACCAAGGATCTGTCTATATTTCTAAGATATGATATTGTAAATATTTACACTATTTATGTCATATCAGAAATATAAACAGGTCTAATCTTTCTGCTGTTAAATAATTTCGGAGCTTTTTTTTTTTGTCAATGTTGCTTTCAAATGTTCTAGATGGAATCGGTATTTATTCGAATCAATCGTTGGTTTCCTCCAGAAGGAGCTCAGAGTAGAGGATTCCATTCCAATCCTTACATATACGTAGCATCATCTTCCTTAAATGACGATTGGCCTTTAGTACGTCGTCGAAGGCTGATTCATTTCACTTGCCTAACGCTTTGCATTGGTGTAACGTGATTTTTCATCACACTTTACAGATTATTTTATAAACAGAACATTTAAATACAATCTACTAGTTTTCCTAGCGTGGGTGCCACCCATCAAAGTGACTAATATATCCAAAATGATGTAAATGATTTTCAGTGTTTGATTTCGTTCACTAGATTCGTTGTCTCTTTCATCGTAAAGCGTTGATTATTTTAAAGCAATGTTTACATTTGATCGTTTATCTACTTCAGCTGGTTTACCCGACCGTGGAGCATCATTTAGCAATAACTGCTTTTGACATGACAAATAATTTCTTTTTCAATTCACGTCTGGGTTTGCAATTTCACCCTTCTTAAAATAGAATTAAGAGAAAAAAATATTTTACTTTCATCCCTTACGAATAAACAAAAATAACCCATTTTGTTTTGGCAATCGTTAGAATACTATATACAGCGATCTTTTTGGTTGTATTTAAAACGAAATATTTCTAATACTATCTAACGGGAGAGACCGAAAGAACCTTTTAGCCAATTTAATAGAAACTTTATTAAAACTAAAAGATTATATAAAAGGACGACTTTATTTTATTTCGTTTTTATTGTTTTTATATGTTTTATAAATCATTTTTTTTTCATATTTTGTTGCTTATTTGTTTTTCTACTTCGTCTTTTTCCTCTATCTTTCCCGCCTTTTAATCCTGTTTTTTTCCTTCTTATTCTTTTTGTCTTCCTTTTCTACCACCTACACATTTCTACTCAAGGCTGACACAATTTTGAAAGGAATTTTCTGTTTTCATTTTCTTTTCGACTCACTATTTCTACTTAATGGTTTAATTTTCATACTCCCTTTTTTTTTATTCTTTTCTCACAAATCTTTTTCTTCTTTCTTTTTCGTATACAGATTTTACACGTTTCTGATAAAGATTTCTCTTTTTGCCAGGGCATTTTTTTCTCGAAGAAGTTAATTTAAATATTTAGTGAAAAACAACAAGAAAATAAAGAAAAAGTGAAGAAAAAGGAAAATGAAAAAAATAAAAAAAGATGAAAAGAAACGGTAAAGAAAAAGTGAAAATAAGCAAGACATTAAAGGAAAATGTGAAGAAAAAAAGAAGAAAATGAAAAGAAAGAAGAAAGTGAAAAAACATAGAAAAGAAAAAACATGAAAAATACAGAAATGAAAAAAAGATGAGGAAACAGTGTGTTTAAAGAAGAAAACGATGAAAAGTTTCATTTTCTTTCTTTAGAAAGAAAAAGTGAAGAATATAGAGGAAAACGTAGAAAATGAAGAAGGAAAAGAAGAATAAAAAAGACAAAGAAAAAACGAAAACAGAACAAAAAGTTAAAAACCAAAGGCGCAGAAGAAAATTTAAAGAAAGAATGAAAGTAAAGAACTAACCTCATGTCAAGTTGTCAGTATTCTAAATAACTTGACCCTCAACAAAGTGTACAAAGAAAGGCTGTAGTACTTGGCATAGAAAAGTGTAAACGTTTTATAACTAATAGTTAAAAAAATACTACAACTGACTTAGCATTGACAGTGAAACATTGATTACTACATTGCCATTAAATAGGTAATTACACAAGAAATATGAAAGAAGTCAATATGCTGACAGTGGTAGATATAGAAAATGTATAATTTCTTAACTTATATTTTGTGAAAACTCGAACAAATAGATGACAAAAAGGAAAGCTTTAAAAAATTATTTCAGGACGTGGGTGATCATTACTCTCTACAACTTTGTATTTTTTGCTTGTTTCTCTAAGTTTGAAATTTCTAGGGCATATAATGAGAATGATAGTAAAAGAAATCGTTACATTTTGGAGTGTAAGTGATAAACAAAAAACGCCTACCAATTGATATAGAGATGTTAATAAGTATACGAATTCAAATAAAATGAATACTGGAGAGGCTGTATCTGTTGATGCAGAAACTGCTGACCCATTTCTGATAGAGTCGAAGAACTTGATAAAGAAGTATACAATACAAAACCAGTCATCACAGATAATGAAACAGGTTTTTTTTTTCTTTAAATAAAATGCCCAATAGAACATACATTCATAAAAGCGAAAATCAAAGATTAGGATGTAAAGTGTGAAAGAAAAGATGAACTCCGATAATAAACCAGTCTCGATAGATTTTAAAAGCGTCTCTGAATCATTGTTGGAGAATAATTATTTTCTATCCTCCAAACTCTCTCTCTCAGTTGGGATATGTGGCGAGTCTCGCACACCTCCTATCGCTACTACCGTGGACACTGCTCGGACGGACTGCATCCTCTGGTTCCACCAGGTCTGACCTTCACGGCTAGGACTCGCCATGCCAGTTATATAGTAGCAAAGCCACATGCATTTTCTCTGTATACCATCGGCGAGAAGTAAGTTCCACTCAAACAGCTTTCCACGAACCACTGCCCTATGGAACAGACTCGCAAGAGGATGTTTCGCCGATCACTACAATATTAACCTGTTCACTTAACCGTTATCTTCTCCTCCTATCCACACAGACTACGCCTTAACGTAACCCTCTACACCGAGTGCCCCACCCCCGGGACTTGTACAAGGTGAACCTTTCTGTAAAGAAATGAAAAGATGACAACGCTCCATGTTATCTTTGATAAATTCGCGTATGGACAAATTTTGTCTCTGCGTCCCCACTTTACTTCAAATAAAACAAAATAACCCCAACCATAATGTTAGCACATAGCGTTTATTTACCTAACCCCACCACTAAGGCAGGGCGTGGCACAAGGTCGTATTTAACAAAAGTTTCCCCGTCCCCACGACCACTGTCGCACTGGCGTCGATATTTACACCCATACACCATCTCTTTTAGTGCAACGAAGAAGGTGCTACTAAAAGGTTGGAATCCCTAGGATCGGTTACATTCTCTCTTTAAACAAAATTTATTGAAACAAAACAAGTACAGTTGACCACTGATGACAATTCCAGAACAACGTAACTATAAACATTTTTTTTGTCTATCCTCTGCCAGCTCCAATGATAGAGAAAGCATTACCTCGAACCATCGCCAGTGACACACGCTGCAAGAGCCACTCCGTTTTACGAGGTTCGTCCCTTAATCGAGACGCAATCGCGCCGATCCTCCGAAGGAACGCCATCGAACGAGGGCCAATAACCACTGAAGTCTCCACTGCCACAGGAGTAAAAAAAAAAGAACTCTCTTTATTTAACAATGAATATATTGTTAGTGGTACAAGGTTGAATGGCGAGAGACAAAGTTGTTTATGACTGTCTATCCTACTCCTAGTTAATTTGATTCTTGACCCATTCATTTTAACAAATGCCACAGGAACTCCATGTAACAGGCCCCTTCTCCCATCTCAGATTGCTAACAAATGGCGTTTATAACATAAGCTGCGATAATATAATTGGGATAAGAATTTTCGAAAACCTATTTCATCCGCCTTATTTATTTTTCATTTAAATATGTTCCTGTGGATAATTATTTTTAAATTTATTGTTTGTATAGAAAGAATGCATATCTGATTCGTCAAAATTCAATCTGGAGTTAGAAAAACTTTAACGTTGGTAATAAGAAGCATTGTTGCCATCTGCTACTTCATATTTTTCCACATTAGTCAAACGGAGGTGAAAATGGTTTGTGGAATCTGTTCAAGTATATTTTCTTGAAACTGCACCGAATTATTTAAAAAGATGAAAAAATAATAATAAAAGCATACTTATTATTATTATTATTATTATTATTATTATTATTATAAACATTAGAAAAAATTATTCAGGTGTTTCGTTCATGGTTACATCTACGTAGCTCGACCTTGCGTAGGATATTCAAAAGAACTTTAGAAAATAGATATCTTGCTAGAAACGTTTTTTATACATTTAGTTTAGAGAGGACGGGATACCTCGTATTGTAATGGTTAGCAAGTTTGTCTCGCTATATCAGTCACAATTGGAAAGTGAGTTCGAACCTCACATGGTACTCAATAGTTTCAGCCTTGTGCCACGTCTAAGCTACACTTTGAAAATAACTATATATTTTAGAGAGAGCTAAAAGGACTGCTATGACTACTTACATTTTTTTCTACGCAGGACAGGCATTTGGCTAGTACGATATATTGCAGTTTAATCCACAGAAGAAACATACCGCATACGTTAAAAAACAAAATTATCTAATACTTTTCTGGTAATAGAATCCGATAGTGTGGCCGACGGCGGTTTTGTTTATGGAAGGCTGGCAAGTATTCTTCGTTCTAAAAGTGAAAAAAAAACCTATTTCTTCGGGGAAAAACTGGAATTTAATGTCTTTTTAATTAGAGACATTGCGCCCGTCTCTATCCTCAAATCTGTTTGCTATGAAATTAAAAAGGTCGTATTTTTATCCTGTTGCTCTGAATTTACATTAGTCTTTAAACAAACTTGCATAAATGAAGAGCTACTTTCCAAATGCATCAATATATATATATATATATATATATATATATATATATTACATAGAATGGAAATCCAAGTTAAAGTTTGTCACTTAGTTGAGTAATGTTACCTTCAGCATACGGGAGGATAATCATTGCCCTTAAATATTTGCAGGAATGTTTAATTTATTCTGCAATATAAAACACAATGCGTGACCTGATGCAATTATTGGTTACACACTCTGATCTACCCTACTTACTAATGAGATATACCATTGCTGTGATTATGGCACGATATAATGCCAAACAAATGAACATTTTATTATTTTATTTGGGATATCTCATTTGTAAATCCTGATAACAGGTTCCTAATAAATTGATTTTCATCTGTTTTATTTTGGTTTCCTTTCGATATTTTTACTTTTAACGATTTACAAAGCAGAATTCTATTTGTGTGAAAATAGGACTAAAAAAAGGTACACGGAAGCTACGTGACAGCAGTGGGAAAGTGATTGAAACCGAGAAGAAGCTGCTTGAGTAGAAGAGATCGTTATATTTAACCGTTTTGACAATGAAAGGGTGGGACTGAGATGACAGCCTGGTAGCTCGCTTAAATTCATGCAGTCCGGGAACCAGCGAAAGTAGCTCGTCGGAACAGTTACCGTGAAAATACTTGTAGAAGAGACAGAGAAAAGCTACGGCACGTCTGCGGGATAGCGATTGTTGACTAGATGCCAGATCAGGACCTATCATGTTGCATATTCGTCTCTAGGTTTTTATCAAGGACCTCGAGACGTACAGCAAGAGCACCAGACCATATATGACAACAATATTCCATGCAAGGACGGATGGTTGATTTATAGATATGAAGGATGGACTCAGACAAGAAAAACTTTCTGGCACAACACAGAGAATCAACTTTCCTTGCGGTAGATGAAGCTATTGATTCAATGTATTTATTCCACCTCATGTCAGTGGACAACATGAGACCAAGCAGGAGTAACGGGGCGCTGTCAAGGAGTTGAAAAATCAGCTATTCTGATGGGAGGCAGGCAGGGTGTAAGATAATTTAAATATCTGGGAAGTGTCTTTACAGATGACGGAACATTTAATAAAGAAATGTCATATTGGAATAGCGGAAGATGCCTTCCAAAAGCCATGCAAAATATTAAGAAGCAAGAGATTTTCGTTTGAAACCAAGAAAAGATTACTAAGTATCTCCGTTATATCGATCCTCCTATATACCAGTGAATGCTGGACAATCTCATCACCTTTGTTGAGGGCACAAAAATGTCGTTCTAAAGAGGGTTGCTGGGAATACTATCGACTGAACGTGGGTAACGAGAAGGTTTTAAGAAAATTGGCAACAAAAAGGACGCTTATACTTCAAATCAGAAATTGATACATTCATTTTCTACGGTTTATCAACCCATTGTATATTTTCGTTCTTCTAAGTTTAATGAAAACAATTCCAAAGTTCTTGAAATCTACTTAATCGAACGCTAAACACTGCCCAACAACAAATGCCCCTCTCTGACACTGTATATTTAAAGAAAAAAATAACATGCCCACTTTCGATTTTTAAAAGTAAAAAACTAGATTTGAACAAACTACAAAGTCTTGTTCTTTTATGTGCTGTATCCTTTCTTGGGCCATCATCTCCATAACGTCCTGATCTTTGTAGCTTGTAACGATAAATAGATAACTCTCTATTTCCATCTGACCTCTTTGCCTTCAGTATGCCCTGTGAGAGTCAAATTCCCTAAGCCTTCTTTCCTAATCAGGCAATGTAATCATATAGAAATATAAGAACCAGCTATTAAATGAATACATTTCATTGAACGTATTCAAAACTGTGTATTGTGTGGATAACTTTCCAACCAGAAAAGTTTCCTTCTTTGTATTCAGTCTCTAGTCACCACTTTCCCATAAAAGGCATGAGAACATAATAGATTGCCTGTAAACAAACAACTCTTGATGAAGGAAACCAAAGAACTGATTGATCAGTGAATTTATTCTATTCATTTCATTGTAAATATTGATTAACTGATTCTTTTTGTACGGTTTATCAACCCTTTGCAGGTTATTTAAAGCCAGAAAATAGTTTTAGTGTTTAAGAAGATTTATTTTGGAGATAATAATGATTTAGAGATACAAGTCTTGAGGATAATAAAGAAAAAGGTTTGGAGAATTTGACACTCACAAGACATATGGAAGGCACAAAGGACAGAGGGAAATAATGAATAACCTACCTAAAGGGCTTGTGTAAATGTATGGAAAAACTGGAAGTGCGTTTGTGTGTGTGTGTGTGTGTGTGTGTGTGTGTGTGTGTGTGTGTGTGTGTGTGTGTGTGTGTGTGTGTGTAGAGAGGTGATAAAAAGATAAAATTTGCTAAGATCTACAAAAGAGAGAATTGCACTTTATGGGCCGATAACCGTTGAACTACCCACACACACTTCAAGCCGTAATCTATAGATATCTAAATATCTTAGCACTGTGATGAGTGCTGATATTTTCCAGGTTATTCACTTACCTCAAGTATCAGATGCAAAATTAAAAATAAATAAATAAACGAATAAAATTCCTGGCATTCTGTCTCCGTTATTTTTATAATCTCACGAATCAGCCCCCCCCTATTGTTCTTTATTATAAATGTACCTTAACTATCAAGATGAAAGAGAACACCAAACGCCGACCTCTTCTTTCGACTGATATTTGCTGTGTGTTCCATTTTTAGAACACTTCCGGTTGTTCTCATGGCGAGAAACGCAGTACAAATTACAACTGGCTTCCTTCTGTTCAGTATTTATTGAGTGACTTCCTCGCTGTTTCAGTCTCCGGATTCCCTGTTTGCTCTTTCTAGCATTTTCTATTATCAGACTTTCTTCGTTGGAATCATCATTTTTAAAGCTTAACCCAGTTTAGAGTCATACTAGGATTTTGATAAGTAAAGGATTTATCCAGAAAGTTCGTCCTGCACATAAGACAAATCCACACAGAGATAAAAGATGATTTGCCAATAATGCCAATTATAATAACGTCAAAACTATTTAGTACTTATTGAATTATTTCCCGCCATTCCTACAACAAGTAAATGGTGGCCCTCACTAGAGATTAAGTAATCTGCTATGCTCCATTTTATATTCTATTCTAGAAAAAATATACATAAGAGTAACTGAAGGATTCAGGAAGCAAAGAAACTACGCAAAACATCATTTACAAATAATAAATACGCGAAGAGCACAATACTTTCTAAATATATATGAGAAATTAAAAACTAAATCACACCTTTCCGCTTCTGTCAATCTCTTTCCAAGGCGCTTTCGGGTTGTCCCTCGTGGTTTAGTAATGGTAAACCCAACTTCATGTTTAAGAACTCTTTCTTCTCGTTCAAGATAAGTGGAAATACTGGCTCGTTCTTAAAATAACGTTACTGGCAGTTGAATCAATATATCCAAAGCTCTAAGTTCTCAGTCCGAAACACTCGTGTATTAAATTTTCAAAAACTGAACACTAAGCCATTTTTTTCATCGCTTATATATTCTTTGTCTTCTATGTGCTGTTTCATTTCAGGACATCGGTGATCATGGCTCTCCCAGCTTTATATCCTTTGTAACTGTTAGAAAGGTTTGTCTTTTCACCATCCCCCCACCACTCCCTGTTCTGTTATCCTTTTAAATAAGCGCATTATGTTGATTACTCGCTGTTTCCCTCTGCCTCATTTGTACACGTGTACTTAATTAAGTGACCAGGAAATATATTTATACGAGCGCACGTATAATTTAAAATCAAACTTGAGACTTCAGGAAATTGCTGTTTGTGTATGTCTTATCTACTTTAGCTACCGATGCTATTATGGAAATTATTTTTTAATCGGTATCACCCCATGCAAGGTAGTAAAGCCACTAAGACACAAGGGGTTGCAAAAGGGTAAGGAGGGAATTAAGAACAGAAACATGAGTGAGTAGAGAAAAGAGTGATCAGGAGGACTGTTGATAGTGATTGACATTGCATTTAAATTTTTGCAGATTAAAGTTGGCCGGAAAGCATGGAGCCGGAAGGGAGTTCCACAAGCGAGAAGTGCGAGAGAAGAAGCTTACAGCTACATCTAACGAGCTCATTGATAAATTGATGTAAAATTGAGGTAAATTGATGAACAATCTAGTACTGCGATTGAATTGAAAAAAAATCAAGGTACCATAGCAAATAGTTACCATAAAAGTATTTATAGAAAAAGGAATAGAAGGCAAGATTATTCAAGATTTATATTCTTAATCTATTCTTAATTCTTAACCACACCCACCAGTCCGTTCTATTTTTTATGCTTGATTTTAACAATGTTTATCCATTTCGTATATCAATGAGAGGAACACCCTTCTTAAAAAGATGGTAAGCGTGTTTATTTCACAAACTCTGAATATAAAGGCGTGGAAAAATGGTCGCATTCCAATAAATATCTTTTCAACGGTACGAGAGTGCAGAACAACAGCATTGTTATTATTTCTTTTATCAAATACGAGTTTGGAGATATTTCCTTGACTTTTTGCTGAAGGCGTTTCTTTTTCTTTTTTTTTTTTTTAATGAATCATTCACAAATTTGTTTCTCTGTCTCCCTTCCTTTTCTTGTGTATTCTTCTAAAGCAATGAAACAAAAGAAAAACACATATGCCGACTCGCATGTTACAAGATAAGGTTAGGTAAATAAAATCAATCCCCAAAAACACGGCGGAAAATAAACATCGGGCCAAACCGGCCCGCAAGAGATTTCTAAATAAAAAGGCTTGGCTAATCTAGCAATATGTAAACATGTCATTACCAGACACACATCTGTGTGTCAAACTGAGAGAGAGAGAGAAGACTAAGAAACACAGTGTTAAGGTCACGTGAAAAACCAATTGTTTACCGCGTATGGCGATTAGATGTCAGCCTTTGGTCCGTGGACAGAATCCCACCAGAGAAACAATGGATCCGATTAAAAAAAAAAACTTTGGTAAAAAAAATCGAGTGAAAACAAAACTACGGCTTGAATTGTATAACAAGAGCTTTACACTGGAAAGAGCAGGTCAATTTTTCACGTTTTTTAGTAAATCAATATTGCACTCAATGTAAAAGATGTGTTTGATATAAGTACTGACAGCAAAAATTAGATTCATAGCCTTTGACAATTTTTGAGCATTTAGTTTTAAAGAGTGTCTGAAAAATGTACAGAAATACGTAATCTTAGCAGGTTTTACTTGCAAAATGACTTCAAAATTTTACTATTTCAAGAATATTTCAAATAAAGTTTTATATATTTTGTATTGAATGGAAAATATATTCAAACTAGAATTCTGATTATGAATCACCATAAGCAAAACATAAAACGTTTTACTCTATTCAATAAGTAAAACCTGTGTAAAAAAAATTGTAAAAAATTGCAAAGAAGGTTAATCAATGAATAAGATTTTTTAGACCATTTGTTATAATTAATTATAAATTAATAAAAACAAAAAATAGATAAAAGTGTATATGACATCATAATACTGCTGGACACAGATACGACAAAATGTTTTAAATTTGCATTGTTTATTTAAAATAACACTAAAATAGCAGCAGTGTATAATATATTACATCATAATTAGGCTAAATTGTTTAGTATAATTTCCCTTTGAAGTAAATCAAGGTCTTATTTGATGGCATAATGATTTAGTAATAATGTACTTGTGGTTTGCACTTTGTCCAGATACAGTTTGGAAAGCTTCAGTAAATTATAAATTTTATAAGGCTATGCTATAAGACTTTCACTGATCACCGGAATTAAATTCCAACGCTACGGTTTGAAACCTAAACTTAATTTTAAAACTCATTTCCTTAAAACGATATCGATTTGGAAAAGAAAATGTGTCGTTATTTATCATGTCAAACCCCAACTTTCAAATTGAGTGCAATATCACGGTTCCAAAATTGACCTTCCCTACAGCATCAATCCTGAGACTCGTTGTACAAGAGTCAAAGAAAAAAAAAGAAAGAAAAGAGCGACATTTATTGACTGTTATTTGAAGCAGGGGTTCCTAATTTTTCTTTTAATTTTTCATACGCCATGCCCCCCCCCACAACAACAGCTAAGAAAATGAAATATCTGAATAGCTATTATAGTTTAGATATAATTTGGTACAGTTAGAGAACTGCTTCCAAATTGTCCACCCTGCCAAATATTCAAACCCCACCCTCATGTGTTGTGGTGTGTATCCGATGTTCAAAATAAACATAGCTGTGCTGTCGAGAGTCTGTTAAGTGCATGTGTGTTTAAAAGAGAAAGAGTCAAAGAGAGAGAAAGAGTAAGAGAAAGAAAGAGTGAAAGAGTGAGAGAGAGAGAGAGTAAGAAATAGTGAGAGAATGAAAGAGAGAGATGGAGGCGTTTATATTGGAAGCTGAGAAGGGCAAGTCTTGTTCATTGGTAAAAGATTGAATGAAAAACAGAATGGTTGAATTTTTTTCCTTATTCCTTTCTTCTTTGCTATAAATTTTAATTTCTTTCTTTCGTTCTTTCTTCTCTGCTTTCTTTTCTTTCGATATTCTCTTACTACTCTTCTTTACTTTTTTGCATTCCTTAGTCACACATCCTTAGTTTTCTTTCTTTCGTTCTTTCTTTCTTTCTTTCTTTCTTGCTGCTATGCATGCTTTCTTTCTTTCTTTCTTCTCTGCTATATAACCTACTTTTTTTTGTCTTTTTGAAGTAATGTAGAAACAGTGGCGCACGCCTGTTATAAACAAAATAAATGCCTAGACACTGACCTGACTAACACAAATTCCAGAATAAGTAGAAGCATGACGGGGCCTTTGTCTCTCTCAGATCAAATTGAAGAGATACAAATGCTGCTTAACTTACCGAACGATCTCTATTCGGTTAAGCCTCTCTAGCCATGGAGCTTTTGAGATAACATGTAACGGCGAATCAGGTATATTTCCTGGTGCACCTCCCATAACCTGTTTTCGTTTGTAAGAAGATAGGAAAATAAACGCGTTATTAAATCTATTGTTAACCAGAAAGCCTACCGGTTTCCCTTTCTGTCCGTTGGTACCTTATTTGCAATGGGAATGTTCGAGAAAACACAAACCTTATAAAAGTTTGTAATGACATAAAAGGAAGAATGCGCGGGGAGCATAACGGTTATCAGCGTAGAAAGTAGAATCGACGTGTCGAGTTCACATTTTGACAGAGCGAGTGACAGAACTAATTTCAACTCGGAACTAATATCAACTGAAAACTAATTTTAACTCGGAACTAATTTCAACTCGGAACTAATTTCACATCGAAATTAATTTCAACTCGGAACTAATTTCAACTCGGAACTTATTTCAATTCGGAACTAATTTCAACTCGATTTAAAAACCTAACCCTATCCGATTTGAATTAGTTCCATGTTGAAATTAATTCTGCACTCCGACAGAACCAATGTTGATAACTTAGCACTAATACTCATGGTAAAGGCATGAATATATTTTCTTTCAACCGGGAAAATTAAGTTCTTTAGCCTTGCGAAGTCAATAATACTGAGAGAAGAGAAAGTCTGTATTCGACACCCGCCTGACAAGAAATGGGCCTTCTCAACATGTTCTAGACACACTCAGTGCAATTGTTAAAATACATCTGGTGCCCCAAAGACTCTAATGACCTATGGGACCCATTTATCACATGTATAACTCGAATTATCAGCAACATACAAGCGGTACGATATTAAGAAGTTTTGCCGTTGGACAGCTTGGTGATATTATAAAGTATTACTGGGGTGTTTTAGGTTAGAGAGTATTGACAGTTTAGTCCCAAAATAATACCTGATCCACAAGTCATAATCTCAGGAGGTAGTAAGTTAAGGGTGAAATTTTTTTTTATAATCATATATCCTATTTTTACCAGGGATTTCTGAAAAGCCCTCAACTCGAATAAAAGTCCTTATAAAACAAAACAAAAAAACAAAACCAATGATGTCTGCGCGTTCTCAATTCAAAAGAAAAAAACCTGTTGTTTAGTATTATATAAAAAGAAAGTTATTATAGACAATGCTGGTGACACAAGATTGAGCAGGTAAAGATTATCGTCACGGAAAGTGGAATCGACGTGACGAGTTCAAATTCTGAAAGAGACTGTTTCATCCATTTTGTGGAGTGAGTAACCATGGTCAAATGCAAAATAAATAACCGAACTGTCAAACAGAATTAACAAAGTTTGCAATAATAAGAAAAAGGAACAGGGCAAAATGAAATACGATCAAGCAAGCAAGGAAACAATATATACAAGGCAAATTAACAGGTAAGAATGCAGAAGTCCACAAATAAATGCTGGGATATTTTTCTTGGCCAATAAAATATGCCGGTTTGTAATTTGACATGACTCAGTCCAAATCTGCCTTGCCTAGAAGACAGACCGATACGTTCGCTTGACTGAACTTGTTTTTGTGTGTCTACGTCAATTTTTAGTTTGAGAAATTTTTACCTTATTATCTGTGTCACATGCATTAGTTCTAGAATTGCCAGTTATTAATCGCCTTCGAGGATGATTACGTTCCCGAGGATTAGGTCCGGTTCTTAAGCCATTCGCGGTCTCGCCTGTTCTAATCCGTGGCGTGAACTTGAAACATGCATATGACTATTGACAGGATCAACCAGATATCTTTGTGTATTTCGTTTTCGACACTAAGAAAACCACTTGTCTAGACAAAATGACAGTTGTTGTCCTTAAGAACATTAACCCAGAATTATCCCCAATCCTAGCAAAGTTATTTAACCCCTGCTTGAAGGAGAAATCATTTCTAAACCTGTAGAAAGTGTCAAGCGTATGTCGGGTTTTCAAGAACAGATTCCTTTTCCAGTACAGATCAATCAATCTCTTCAGTATTATCAGTAAGATTTTTGAGGCCATAATTAATAAGAAGGTCGTCGAGCATCTAGAAAAGAACAACCTCTTCAGCGAAGAGCAGTATGGGTTTTAGTCGGCCCGATCCACTACCGATCTCATAAATATTATCGCTCAAAGAATCAGTGAGGTCCTTAACGACAAACACACCTCGAGCACTAGATATCTCAAAGGCCTTCGGCAAGGTGTGGCACAAAGGTTTACTACACACGCTCTCCAGTTATGCAATCAATGGAAGGATCTTTTCAATCATAAAATCTTTCCTAACAGGTAGATCCCTGAAGGTAGTTATCAATACCCCAGTGGTCAACACAGGCGTCCCCTAGGGGTCAATTTTCGGACCAACCCTCTTTTTGATCTACATAAATGATCTGACTAAGAATATACTCGGATCATTTGTAAAGATCTACGCCAATGATACGACTGTCTAAAAATCTCTAAAATTCTCAATGGTTAAAGATTGGTCACTGATCTTGCACAAACTACCCAATCAAAGACTGTTGTGCCTCAAACTCATACCCGAATTGAAGTGGAACTCGTACATACGATCCATAGCTAAGGATGGAGGAAAAATGGTCGGTTCCCTGTACGGCTCCAACAAGTACCTCAATCCACCTGCAATCCTCTACCTTTACAAGAGCCAGATCAGGCAAAAAATGGAGTACTGTTATCATATTTGCCCACTCTTCAGCCTTGATAGAGTTCAAAAGCGTCCTGGAACCCTTGTGGGTGACGAATTTTTTCTCCATCCTTCAACCTCTCTCCCACAGGCTGAATGTTGCAAGACTCTCGCTGCTCTACCGTTACTTCCACGGTAGGCGCTCGGACGAATTACATTCCCTGGTCCTGTCGAGGCACACCATCACAAGAACACGCTATGTTACATAGTAGCAAACCATCCTCATTTTCTCCGTATTCCATGAGTGACAAGTAAGTTCCAATCGAGCAGCTACTCCCCGTGAACCACTGCCCTGTGGAACCAAACTCTTTCGCCGACAAAAGATTTCTACTCAGAATTAGCGTTCACTGGACGTTTTTCATTTTTATCATTTTTTGTAAACCCTTCAGATAATTGTATGTGAAAATCCTTTAAATTTGCTGTGTTTTTTAATACTCTGACCTGCTCGTGTAGCACCAACAAATATGCCGTGTTTAAAATCACTGAAAAATCATTCTCTCCCAGACCAATGGATGAAATTCAGCAGGTCGCTATGGCCTTGCTTAAATACCTATTTCTTTAAATTGGTGCCACGTCATTGGCTGATTAGAAAAGTGCATAAAAGAGCATTTATCCGCGTGTACTTCATTAAATGGTTAATCGAGCATTAACTCGTGCCATGGAGATTTTCTAAGTGAAGCTTATATGTAGCACAAGACCGAACTTGTATGATGAAGTGAAAACGAACATTAAAAGAAGATTATTTGTACTAGAAACAAACTTATTTCAGTAATAAATTTTGGGAACAATTGTAAAGGGATGTCAAAATTTGGGGCTAATTTGGGAAAGAACATGAAATGTTGAAATGTGGCTGATATACAAAAATGTTTATCAGTTGAATATTTGTATTAGTTTTGAATAATCAATATTTTCCGTTTTTGTTTATCAACATTATTAATAAAATAAAATACCACTACATTTGATTCAATCTTATATTCACCATTATTTACAATGGCTTCTTGCCACATATCAGGCAGCTCTTTGGTAGCCTTTTAAGTAAAATTCCGCAGGTTTTGATGCGGGAAAGCTTTTGACGAATTTGTGAATCTGGTAATCTGGAAAGCTTTCACCATCAAAGCATTTCTCCCTGGTCGTAAAATGTAAATAATCGGTTGATGCAAGGCCAGCTGAATATGGAGGATGCGGTTGAACAGACCAGCCAAGTTCCAATTTTTGTCCACCGTTATTCTTTCTCGTGTTGTCATGAAGGAGAATTCTTTTTCTTTAATCCACTGTGTACGCTGCCACTGTCGTGCAAAATGTTAGAGCTCTCCAACCGTCCTGACTACGACGATAAACTATATCCACCTCCTGAGTAAAACGATAAAGTACTTCCAGCAGTAAGTCCTCTGATCAGGAGGTTTTGAGGAGCATGGAACCACCTTTAATTGTTAGTGCTTCCAGGTCTACCCTGACCCTGGGTGGTAGCACCTGTTGGGGTCCCAGCTATGGGAAAGTAGTTAACCCCCAAACTGGTGTCGAAACACCATGAAAGTGTAAAAATAGGTTTTAATACCAGCAATAGATTTTTGTAAAGAATTATTACTAGTAATTAATTTTTGAGGAAAAAATATATTACCAGTAATACTCTTTTGAAGAAAAAAATATTACCAACTATAAAAATCTTGCCGGCATTAAATAACCCATTGGGGTGTTGATATGCCGTTAAACAAACCAAACCAAAGTTCTTCCAAATTTATTATTAACTGCTATTAATGGTTAGTAGTTATGACAATACATACGTCATTAGAATTAGTTCCTAAAAACGGAAATTGTTTTTAACTCAACTAATAAAAACATGTAGACTGTTTATTAAAATCAATTCATTGTGTGCATTGTTGCATGTGTGTGAAGGAAAATGTAATATTTTTATATGGAATTTCACCCAAAGCTGGACAGCCACTCAAGTTAGAGGTTTGCGGTAAAACAGATAATGATAAATGGGGTTTGTGATATGATTGGAAGAGCAAGTATTAAAATATCAAGATTATACGAAGATTGTCTGCCCCACAAAGTTGCAGTCTTTGGGCAAAAGCTCTCTGAGCGGCACATTTTTTCTTAGATTTGAGACATGGAGAAAATGAAGATGATTTGACTCCGTGACGAGTTATAGCTATAAAAGGTCTGGACTGGTGAAAATAAAGAAGAGAACTCTTCTAAACGTCGGCTATGGAAATTGTGACAAAATAGCGACAGACCCGCGACTGTAGGGAAAGAGATTGCAGAGGGGAAAATAAGTCAACCCTTTATTAGACAGCGTAAAGAATTCTGAACCCTATCAAGGCTGAAAAGTGAGTATTGCGCAGCTCTAGCCTAGATATTGCTGCAATACTCCATTTTTGGTCTAGTTTGACTATTGTGCATATAAAGCAAATCAGAAGGGGTCGCTACTTAGAGCTGCAGAATGTCCTTATTTTCCCAGTATCTTTTGCAATATATTGCATACACTTAAGGTCTAGAGTGATATTATTATTTTTTTCCAGTAAGTTTCACCCTGTACATGTACCACTCGTGGTAGAGCGTTACGTTAAGGGATAGTTTATATAGATAGGAGGGGAAGATAACGGTTAACACTAGCCTTGAACAGGTTAAGATTGTAGCGATCGGGGAAACATCCTCTTGGGATTCTGTTTCACAGAACAGTGGTTTGCGTGAAGAAGCTGTTCGAGTGGAACTTACTTCTCACCGATGGAATACAGAGGGAATGTGGGTGGGGTTTGCTACAATGTAAGTGACATGGCGGGTCCTAGCCGTGAAGGATAGAACTGGCGGAACCAAGAAATGTAGTTCGTCCAAGCCTTTCCCATGGAAGTAACAACAATGTATTAAGAGGCTCGCCACCTCGCGCCTGTGAGAGAGAGAGTTTGGAGGGTGGAGGATAATTCTTCTCCAACAAGGCCTCGGAGACGCAGTTGAGTTGCAGTAGACGTCCGAAGCATATTGATTCATTGCGAGTAGAAACGCAGTTGAGTTGCCGTAGACATTCGAAGCATATTGATTCATTGCGAGTAGAAACGCAGTTGAGTTGCCGTAGACATTCGAAGCATATCGATTCATTGCGAGTAGAAACGCGGGAATGTTCGGGGTTTGAACGGTGGCGATGAATGATCCTGGACGAAGAGTTAAATTTTTGTAAATGATACCTCGGAAAATCGGAAGACGTACAGATTACCTGAAGTTACATTTAAGTTAAACTGTTAAATTAATTGCTAAGGTTGCAGCCATCGAAAAAATACGAGTCTGCTTGTTAAATTATATGAACCTATCAGGATTTCCAGTGTGCTGCAGATTGTTACCGTCAAGTTTAATGTAAGCATTGCTTCTTTTTTTCTTCACAAAACTAGTACTAGTGCCTTAATTGTGCGCGTAAGGTTCGGCGTAATAAATTCAATTTCCGGCTGATGTTGTTGCATTTGCATTCATTTGTTGCAGAAATGCCATTGAGAAAGGTATGAATCTATCTCATTTCCTTCCACCTATGGAGTAAATAACAGGACAGGTTCGGTTCTCTAGCCATGGCTGGCAGCTAGTCTAGTAGATGGACATGTCTGAATTCAAAACCTGGAACAAACGTGACGACCTGCTCGCCCAGCCAGTGGTATTGCAATATGCAGAGGTTTGGTGATGTTTGGTGATGCCCGGGCCTAACTCCTTAATTGCATGCCCCTAAAACTCAGTTAGGGGAGGGGGGTATAGGGCCTAGTACTGAGAAATGTTAGAAAGAAATACATTTTAAATATGTAATACTGATGAAACATATTTATTTAA
This sequence comes from Acanthosepion pharaonis, assembly GCA_903632075.3. Taxonomy (NCBI): domain Eukaryota; kingdom Metazoa; phylum Mollusca; class Cephalopoda; order Sepiida; family Sepiidae; genus Acanthosepion; species Acanthosepion pharaonis. The sequence continues at coordinate 1,897,031 of CAHIKZ030005455.1, read as the reverse complement.
CTTTATTTAAATTAAATATAAACTAAATTTCTATTTAACTATGTGATTTTATGCATTCCTAATATGGATGTTCGGGGCCGTAACATCCTCTACTGTCCATCTCCACTTCTGCAGCAGATGGCAACATTTAAATGGCTATAGCTGAAAAATGCTGTGAACAGTGGAGTCGAATCACTACCCGACAGTCGGTCGAGATGGTATGGAGTTTGGTTTATTTTTAATTATTGCAGGAATTTGTCCTGCTCCTTATTCGAGAGGTGTGTTTGGAACTTTATTCCCAGCATAATGGAGTAAATAAGCGCTACCAGAATGAGTTAAAAAAAAAGAAGAACAAGAAAACAACTTCCGGATGGAAGGACTCGGCATGGAGGCCACATTGAATACTTGACGCTTTCACTAGACAAACTCACCACTGGATATTTTTAGGGGGAAAACCTGGAAGATACGTTTATCGTGCAAAATAGGTAACTTTCACTGAAATGAAAGCAATCATGGACACAAATAATAAAGTCGTTCAGAATGTATGCTATTTCAGTTGCTTGCGTTCCCTGCAGTAGCTGGCCATGGCGGGCATCAATTCTAACACTTGCAATGACTCAAAACGATTCTACATTAAGTCTTCTTTAATTTGAATTATATGTATTTTTATATTCTTTAAAATAATATCACACTAAGCGGGAATGCCACTAGTGCATAGGGGGTTACAAGGATTGAAAATGAGAGAAAAGACTGAGTATAGGGAGGATTGAGGAAAGGACAAAAGATGAACGAAATTCAAGAAGATTGTTGTAAAGTAGTTTTCCCAGTGGAGGTTTGTATTTCAATAAGTCGGTCCTAAAAGGGTCCGACGTACAAAACGTTAGGAACTTGAAATAAGAGTTAATGACGCAGCAATCTAGTTGTTGTCGTTGATACTTCAATGTCCGACATCGACTGACTCACTCAACTCCACTGAGCCCAACTGGCGACCGCTACTACTGCTACTACTTATTATGTGTGGGAGAGTCTATTCCAATAGAATAAGTAATGTTCTAGTATAACAAAGACAGAAGATGCCGATTGATGTTGCATTTAAATTTTTGAATATTGTAGTTATCAGGGAAGCAAGTAAACAGAAAGGAATCTCACAGGCGGGAAGTGCGAGAAAAGAAACTGTTGGAGTAGAAATAGCAGTTGCATTTAACTATTTTAACAGTAAAAGGGTGGAACCAATCTAGCAGCACGCTTAAATTCATGTAGCCGGGGCAGAAAGCTCATCAGAACAGTTGCTATGAAAATATTTGTAGAAAGGACAGAGGGAAGCCACGTCAAGTTGGTGAGAAAGTAACTGAACTCGAGATGCCAGGTCACGATTGACTACGTTGCAGATTCTTCTTTGGATTTTGCCAAGAACTTTATTGTCCTTTCTCGTCAGTAACGTTTTCTCATTTTCCTTCACTCTTAGTAACTTCCTTGCATCGTAGCGGCTTTAACGCCTTGCTTACCGACTGCTACTGGACGCAAAAAGAATTCTGCTTTGTAAATCGTTAAAATTAACAATATCGAAAGGAAACCAAAATAAAACAGATGAAAGGCAATTTATTAGGGACCTGTTATCAGGATTTACAAATGAGATATCCCGTTATTGCATTAACATAAAAAATGTTGATATTTTTGGCATTATATCGTGCCATAATCACAGCAATGGTATATCCCATTAGCAAGTAGGGTAGATCAGGGTGTGTAACCAATAAATACATCAGGTCACGCATCGTGTTTTATATTGCAGAATAAATGAAACATTCCTGAAAATATTTAAGGGCAATGACAATCCTCTCATATGATGAAGGTAAGAACAATCAACTAAGTGAGAAAATTTAACTTATCTAAATATATATATATATATATATATATATGTATGTATGTATGTATTGTGTATATTTAGGTTACATTTTTTCATTAATGCTTGTTTCATTAAATAATATAGACAAGTTTTGTCTATTTATTTTAAGTGAGTTCCTTTCATATTGTCTGATAAGCTTAATAACATTATCATTGAAAGACGAAAGGAAATCACCACATTGATACATGTTTAAATCCAATCTAAGCTTTCGACTTACATAAGCCATTATCAAAAATGACAATTACTTTTCAATATATCAACCAATACACAGACAATAATGATAGTCTCTTTTTGTTGCATGAAAAATTTCAAAGCAACGACTAATGCTTTCTTAGAAGTCTCAATATTAAGTAAATAGAACATAATACTGCTTCAACTAATCCCAAACATATTAATCTCTTATATCGTAGTCAAATGCATAGTAATTATAAACAAGATGAATATATGCTAAAAAAAAATTAGTAAATACTAATATATCTACAACAGATCTTAGGAAAAAAATTAGGTTAATCATATAATACACTAAATCTAGCATATCTAACTTAATTATTTGTAATGATTCTTCCCACCTTGCCGTTAGCGATTTGTAAAAAAACAAGATAGTTTCAAATTCAAGTACCCTTTGGGAGATTGTATCTCCAATGGATTAAATAATATTTATGTTAGTCACACCACAAACTCGCTTTCACGACGTTTGACTCTACATTTGAATGATAACTCTAACATTTTTAGGCATTTAAATCAACATGCATGGCCGCGTACACAATTCCGGAAAATCCTTGTTGAAAACACAACTATACTTAAACATGAAAACAATAAACAAAAACTAAAAATTCTTGAAGCTATGTACATAAAACTGTTGAAACCTAACCTGAACAAAATAAACTACGAAATCTCCAGAAATATTCTTAAATGCCTATAATTGATAACAGAAGCCATTGTTTTATACCATGGCTTCCCATACTTAATACTTCTCGTTTTCACTCTTGCGTGGCCATGAGCTGCTTCCACGTTTCGTATACACGAGTTAGTCGTTGCTTTGAAATTTTTCATGCAACAAAAACAGACATTATTGTTTGTCCGTGTATTGGTTGATATATTGAAAAGTAATTGTCATCTTTGATAATGGCTTATGTAAGCCGAAAGCTTAGATAGGATTTAAACATGTATCAATATGGTGATTTCCTTTCGTCTTTCAATGATAATGTTATTAAGCTTATCAGACAATATGAAAGGAACTCACTTAAAATAAATAGACAAGACTTGTCTATATTATTTAATGAAACATGCATTAATATATATATATATGTGTGTGCGTGTATGTGTGTGTGCGTTGCCATGAAAATATTTGTAGAAAAGACAGAGAAAAGCCACGTCACGTTGGCAAGTCAGGATATATTACATTACAGATCATCCTTTAGATTTTGCCAAGAAGCGTACATATCTATTTTAATGTGCACTGTATTAATAAACATTAAAAATTATTTCTATATCTTGGGAGACCAAATTACTGAGATAAACTTTTAAGAATTTCTTATCTAAAAATATCGTTGTATTTGTGTAGGTGTCTATGGCATAAATGCAACGTCTCCAAATAAACCGTAATCTATCGAAAGTCCAAGCTTAGAAAAAGTCACAAACGAAAATAGATTTAAGCTGTCATATTCTGGGAGCAATGTTGAAACTCTGGGCTCTGTTTCTCTTGAGCTTTCTATGATTGTTGGTATATATATATATATATATATTTATTAAAGACATTTTTATGTTTAACATTCTTTTTATAGATACAAGTATTTAAGTAAATGCTCTGTTTATAATAAACAGTATTAAATAACATTTACCGGCCTGAATGTCCGAGAAATTTTCATAGAAAATATTCGTCCTTTGACAGGATTCGAACCTGCATCCTATACGGAACTGTCATTTACGCTGACGTGCCTTTACCGCTCGGCCACAAACGACAGTTCGGTTGGCAAGGTTGAATTTACTGCTTATAAACTTCAATCTTCCATGAATCTCGTACATTCATAACTACTCATGGCATTTACTTAAATACTTGTATCTATAAAAAGAACGTTAAACATAAAATGTCTTTAATAAATAAATTGTCGGACTTTGTCCATTTCTTAATATATATATATATATATATATATATATATATATATATATATATATATAATATCGTGACTGAGGGTTTAAGCGTGCTGCTATTGTTCAGACTGTTGATCACGCGAAATAACGCGCTCTACCAGAAACTGTAACTAAGGTCTGCTCAGCATAGTTGCAGTATAAACCACAGGTGAGCTCTGTGGGTGTTGGATAAACACGTGCCTGGGCAGGCGTCTGCAATGTGAATTAACTAGCCACCCTAGTAGACTGGCATCTTCGGATACGTGTGGCTGCGTGACACACACACACACACACACACACACACACAATGTCAGAAAATTCCAGACTTGAAACCTTTCTTTTTGTGTTTCATTTTTGTCATATGGTTAATTATTAATATTTAATAAATGTTTATCCTACTGATTATATTAGTACCCTTTCGTTTTCACCTTGTTTTATTAAGTAAACTATCTATTTTACACACAAACACAAAAACACACACACATGCACATACATATATATATATATATATATATATATATATATGAAGAAATACAGTTTTAAGGTGTGCTATATTTATGGGATAAAGTGCATTGAAGCCAACCCTCAGAGGCGACAGACTGTTTCATGCTTGTCGCCTCTGAGTGTTGACTTCAATGTTCACCTTTATATATATATATATATATATATATATATATATATATATATATATATATAAATGGCAATAAAGTCACTATACAGTTATTCATAGTAAAACAGTAAAGCATTGAAACAGGTGGCTTGCAGTTTGAACAGTATCGGTAAAAATTTTACTATTCTTATTAACCATAATTAACCAGAACCATTTTAATAATAAATTTCTAGAGTATTAATTAATTGTATTGTCTTAATTGTTATTGCAAGTAACTGTATAGTGACTTTATTGCCGGCTTGTATATATACTTAATGATTCTAATATTTACAGTCGATTTTTAATGTGTGTGTGATATAGTATTTTTGCGTCATAGTTAAATATTTGTCGGATTGCTTATATTTTGTGCCTTGCAGCCATGCCTTGTTACAAACATTGGTTCGCGTCTCGATCAGTGAAGTTAAGTAAAATCGAATTTGGTTATTTTCTAGATAGAGGAGACCCCTTGAAAATATCAGGTGTTGTAGTTTTTACCTTGGATGTGTGGGGTGAGTAAAGGATAGCGGCTAAGAATTGGTAAACGGATATCAGAGTTTTAATTCCAGTCGGGATTATTATATTCACTTACGTGCAAAACCATTGAGAGAAGTATGAATCCACGCCTTCTCCGCACCCCCCCCCCCCGGTAGAGGTTAAATAATAGAATTTTTATCAGTAAATAATTATTATCTCTAATAATTCTTACAATCTAAAACTCTTTCCAGGATTTAAATAATCTGCAAATGTTTGATAAGTTCTAAAAACAAAGATCAATCAATTGATCTGCGGGTCGTATATATATATATATATATATATATATATATATATAGAGAGAGAGAGAGAGTTTTTCCAAGCATAGCTTAGATGTGGTACAAAGCCTGAAAAAATGGGGCACCTACTGGGATCGAACTCACTACTCATTCGTAATTGTTCTAACGACACAAGCTTGCTAACCATTAAACCGCTTCCGGTTGCCCAAAAGGATATATATATATATATATATATATATATATATATAAAAGTCAACACTTAGAGGCGACAGTCTGTTTCATGCTATATGCAATCGTGGCCTGACGATTGCATATAGCATGAAAGAGACTGTCCCTCTAAGTGTTGACTTCTATGTTCACTTTTATATTAACACACGCTCTATCTCTGATATTGAGCACTTTATCCCCTAAATATAGCACACCTTAAGACTATATTTCTTTATATATATATATATATTGTTAATCTGATATATAGGAAGATTTTATAGACTATATTCTAGGATTCTAGAGAGAGAGAGAGAAAAGAGAGAGATAGCAAATAAGAGAGACTATGTACACACACACACATACACACACACACATATATATATATATATATATATATATATATATATATATATATATATATATATTGAAATATAGAAAGGAGGAAGAGATAAGAGGAGTGAGAGTGTAAGAAGAAGTGTGAAGGAAAACGACATAAGGAATAGAGATTTATGAAAGAGAAATAGGTAGAAAAAAGAAAGAAAGTGGGGAAGGAGAGAGAAAAAGGAAGACGATAGGGGTAAAGAGAGCGGGGAAGATAACTGGTAGAGATAAAAAAAATATAGAGCCTTAACATCTTAACATAAACTCATGCAGAGTTCAAAAAAACAAAAACAAACAAAAACGAACACTTACCGATTTTTAGAAAGAAAATGAGATTTAAATTTACAGATCAAACGGTAAATATACTAAAATCATGAAACGGTTTTGGTGGATTGAAGGTCGGGGATGTCCTATAGAATTCAGCATTTCTAGGCCGATGAATGGTTAGCAGATAAAAATGCCGAAACAAGCTAACCTACTGGCGCTGAGAGTGGAGACAAATGGAAGAACAATTGGAATAGGGTCGGAAATCCGTTCGTGAAATGCAGGGAGACGCGGTTCACGCATTTAATAGGCGGAGAACAATTAATATTATCGTGTGATGTATTTAACGGTAAGGCAGGGCGTGTGTCTTTCTATATCTATACATAAATATGTCTCCATATATATATTTATATATATATATTTATATATAAACATCTCAATATATATATATATATATATATATATGAAAATTTCTCCGATTTAACCAGTAGAGAAGACAATATTTATGAATAAAAATGACAATAGGAAAACTGGTAATTGCTGACGCGTTTCATTCAATGTGGACTTTATCAAAGCAAAATACGCGTATTTTGCTTTGATAAAGTCCACATTGGAAAACGCGTCAGCAATTACCAGTTTTCCTATTATCATATTATATATATATATATATATATATATATATATATATATATATATATATATATATATATATATATATATATATATATATATATATATATATATATATATATATATACATATATATATATTTATATATAAACATGTCTCAATATATATATATATATATATATATATATATATATATAGATGTATATATATCTTTATATATATATATATATATATATATATATATATATATATATTTATATATATAAACGTCTCAATATATATATATATATATATATATATATATATATATATATATATAAACTGGTAGAAAGTAAATTTAAAGTGCCTTCACCCACCTAAAAAGAGTGTCCACATTCCATGCATGGCCGGCTCTAAAACCGACCAATGTCTACCTTTTTGACTCTAATGCAAACCGGACCTATGTCTTCCTTTCTACTAATTCAATATTACTTTTGTCTTATATGATTTATATTCGGTATTGAATAACACACCAAGAAGATCTCTTATGTCGTTAAATTAATTAAGCTAACCTAACAATGCCGGTTATTTGTTTAGTTTAACATTCAGCAGGTGTTGGAGAGAAACAAATAAATGCAAATAGTTTTTGATAATTTTTAACTAAAACGCAAATACGACATTTTCTTTAATATAGACGTCATTATTTGAACGGATAAACTGCATTTTATTAATATCTTTCGTTACGTTGTTAATTATGATTCTTCTTTATGTGAATATATGGCGGATCATCATCATCATCATCATCATCATCCTCCTCCTCCTCCTCCTCCTCATCATCATCATCATCCTCCTCATCATCATCATCAGGTCGAGAATTCTTCTCGGCTTCTTTTCACTTGTTCCTTCCAAGTTGGTTAATGTAGGTTTGATGAGGTCTTCCAACTGACCTTTTGTCATGCAATGGGTTCCATAGGAGGGTGTCACTCACAAATTCTGACTTACTTCTCCAGGAGTAACCAGCTAGCCGAAGCCTCCTGTCTCTTAGCGAAACTGAGATAGGAGGAAAGTGTCAATACAGGCGTTTCTTTGTTGGGGTTTCTTCCAGCTAATGTCCAATGCAACATCCTTGTGTATGTTCCGTCAAGTGATGCTTTTTGCTGTTTCGTCAGTATCCATGTTGTTGAGCCGTAGAACAGGACAGTCCTTCTTAAGATTGCCAAATAGGGAGGACTTCCAGATGGTGGTCAGACCATGAAGGACACCCCAGACCTTGCTTTTGTGGATTTTGATGTCTCTCTCTGTTGACTGGATGCTGTTGCTGAGGTAAACAAGTTCCAGGACAGATTTGATGTCATTGCTGTTTTTCAACTTAATTTCTCCTCTTTGGTTGTATCTGATAAATTTTGTTTTGCCAGCATTAATTTAGAGACCGATCTTGCTGGCCGCTTCTTCGATGAGATGGAGAAGTTTGATAGCCTTATCAATTGTATCTGACACCAAGCCAAGGTCATCTGTGTAATCTACGTCTGTTATTGTATTTGCTGAATGAAGTGAACTTCCTGCTTTCTTAAGGGTGAACCCCAAATCTGAGTTCAGATCAGCAGATGTTTGCAGGGCGTAATCTAGGCACAGAATGAAAAAAATATTCAAATGGTGGATTATAATTAGACGAAAGACAAATTTAAGGCGTATTTATTTTCCACCTTATTTAAGACAAGTAGGAATATTTTCATTGCAAGTATTTGAAATCTATCATTATTTCATGAGATATTCTCAGTGTTTCTTTTCACGAAAAATTCTTATGTCTGATGTTTCTATGTCTTTAATTTCAGATATAATATAATGACTGGCCACTCGTATCCGAGGATGTCCATCTGCTATGACAGCTAGTCAATACCTGTTGCAGACGCTTGCTCGGGCATATTTGTGTTTGTTCAACATCCGCAGAGACCCCCTGCGATTTAAACTGCAACTATGTTGAAGGGGAACTTATTTACATTTCCTGAGAGAGAGAGAGAGAGAGAGAGAGAGAGAGAGTTATCTGACGAGATAAACTGTTTGAACAATACTTGCGTGCTCAGACCCTCAGTCACGATGACTTGTGACTTCGTGCTAGCACAACCATCGACTGCTCCCTAAGACTTCCGTCTTTTCAATTTCATCACAAGGCTTGGGTCAATCCGTGACAAATCGACAATAGTGCGATTCGAACCCGGGTCTCATGCTCAAAAAGCGAACGTTCTAACCACTTGGCCACATACATCCCGAGAAAATCAATATCGCTCCCAGCCGATGGAGGAGGGCTTAAGAAAATGCCTATATCATTGTAAAAAGAGAGAAAAGATTCGTAATGAACGCGATGACGGTCGGGGAAAATGACTAAGACATAAAATGAATATTACACTAAAATGACTATTACACTAAAATGTCAATTGCCTAAAATGACTATTACACTAAAATGACTATTACCTAAAATGACAATTACACTAAAATGACTGTTACCTAATATAATTATTACACTAAATGACTATTACGTAATGACAAGTCCTTCTATTCTATTTTATTATTATGTTTTCGTACCGATAATCTGGAAAAATTAATGAAAAGCATAATAATAAAATTTTAAATCAATACAAAATCTTGAGTAATAATTGCTATTCCAAAGCAGCAAACATAGATAATACCAACAAGTGTAATTGTAGAAATTCTAACGAGTGTCCATGACAAAGCACATGTCAAACAGACTCTCTTGTTCACCTAAGCACTATTTCTACTATAGAAAATCCAACAGTTAAAAAATTATATCGGGATTATCAAGAATTCCTTTAAAATATTGATACAATAATGGGTACAGAAATAGGACGTCCCTTTCTAAATATTTTTGGAACTTAAAAGAAGTTAATAAAATCCCTACGGTAAAATGTTAAAAAAAAGAACAAACTAGAATATGTAAATCTTTAAATGAACCCTGCTTCTTTTGTTCATATGAAAAAATACAAATAATCAATGGAGTGAATTAACTTTAAATTGCTGACAGTTTATCTTATACCTTAAAATATAGTTAAATTTTTAGAAAAATTACGTATTACTATTTCTTATAGCCATACTTTTATTAGTATATAATGGTCTACTCTCTACGTGTAATTACCTTATTTTGATTATTTAGCTTAAATATTGCTATGTATTGCCGTCCAGTTAGTATATAGATGTTCCACATTTTTTAATTTTATCAACAGGCCCCTTTAAGAAGCTACCTGAATATGAAAAAAAAAAAAAATTGTTAACTTTACGTCTGATTAATCCACCCCTTCCTTCAACAAATTGAACATGTCATATTTGTCTACACACACGATACATTTGTCGCTGGCATATTGTCCACATCGTAAATGATGACATGTCTATATCGTGGTTCATCGTTTGATGAAAAAAAAAAACTCACCCACCTCCACCCACTGAGCTCACTTTTCTACTTAACGTAGATCTGACATTTAATTGGTTAATCAAGACATACCCACAAGTCTATTTTAAATTCTGACCTTATGTCCCCCCATTTAACTTTCGGAAAAGAGATAACATTTTGTTTGTATATATATATATATATATATATATATGTGTGTGTGTGTGTGTGTGTGTGTGTGTGTGTGTGTATGTGAGTGTATATATATATATATATATATATATATATAGTCTCTCTCTCTCTTATTTTCTCTCTCTCTCTCGAATCCTAGAATATAGTCTATAAAATCTTCCTATATATCAGATTAACAATATAAATCAATATTCCTTGCTACAATTGATCTGATATCACATGTAGCATGTTCAATGATGACTGACGTAAGAATAACAGGTACCGTAATTATTCAAGTGAGAAACGAACGTTTTCAAGATTTTTAATACTGTAAATGATCTCTTGAACAAAATATATAACATACAGGTTGATAAGACGTCAGATAAAGGAATCACTCAATGCAGATTTCTAAAGCTAAAATCTATCGTTGCGTATTATTCACGAGAAGTAAATTTTTCCCCAACTGATTTGCCATATTCCGAAAGTAATTTATATCCGAGCTACAAATTAACGAATGTGTATGAAAGGGTTTAAGTACCTAACCAAGCATTCCATGTTTTTTAAGTATTCACATGGATATTATTATTTATTTTAGTCTGATTCACGTCAAAGATCGATGTTATTATACTTTCATCTCTATGGCATATGGCAATAAAAATGAGGACAACAGTTCGAATAACTTAAATAGGGTAAATAGTTAAAATATCTCATCTCAGAAATATAGAGAGATCCTGAAGAAGGCCGGAGCGTAAAACGGCCGAAACATCATGAATATGAAAATAAAGATGAGGAAAACAGTCCAAACAATGTAAATAGTGTAAATAGTTATAATACCTCATCTTAGATATATAGACAGAAGTATCATTTAAATTGTCAACGTAGTAGATGTCTTAGCCATCTATCGCCCACAGTCATTTTGTCCTTCTTCGTCAAAAAAGGGTGTGATCTTTATGATACACAAATCTTTTTTTATGACTTTTTACAATGCTTTCAGTGATAGTTTCTCATAAAAATAACCACTGGAAGGCTTGTTTGTTTATAGATTTGTTTTTCCCTGTCTGAGCCGCTTTTCACTGCAAGCTGGTCGCATATATATATATATATATATATATATATATATATATATATATATATATATATATATATATAAAAAAAGTGAACATAGATGTCAACTCTTCTATGTTCACTTTTATATTTACACACGCTCTATCTCTGATATTGAGCACTTTATCCCATAAATATAGCACATCTTAAGACTATATTTCTTCATATATATATATATATATATATATATATATATATATATATATATATATATATATTCAATTCGTAAGCGGTCATGGCTCTCTACAGCTTCCAATTTTTAATATCTGTACTATGCTGGGATTGGTATTAGAAAATATAGAAAAGTGGTTGTCCGTTTTCTTCTCCCCGATCTCAGATTCCGGGTTGCTCTTCTCCTAGACTGTTTAGAACACAAGTTTAGAGAGACAAGTCTGTCCTTCTATTTGACACATAGCTGGAAATTATCTACAACACCTGGAGGCGAAACAGTTTGTTCTGACATCTGATATGTCATTTTTATTAAAAAAAAAAACAAAAAAAAAAACAACATAAAAAACGTAACTCAAAGATAAAATTGCAAAACATTTGAGATATGAAATTAGGCCTATGAAAGAACAACACAGCCACAGATCGTAGAAAAGCAAAACACAAAACAGAAGGAAACGTAAAATTATATGAATAAAACTGCATTTTATCGAAAAGAATATCCATGTTCTGTCTATAGTATTCTCAACATCCTTCTGTAGAACCACATCCCTGTTACGTAAAGTTTACTCTTCAAGTTTGAAGAAATTATCTAAAATTCACTGATGTATAGGAAGACTGATATTACATAGCAGCTCAGATTTTTGTTTGTTTCTAACAAATTTTTTGTCTTAATACTTTCCTTAGCTTCTGGAAGGCATTTTTTGCTATCCCAGCGCGCCTTGGGATTTAGTTATATTTTCTGTCGTCAGTTAAAACACTTCCCAAATATTTAAATTTCTGTAATTGGTTGGTTTTGGAATTTGTATTTCTCATCTTGAAAGCGAAAATAAACCTAAAAAAAAAAACGATCGTTTAAAAATGAATTTTCACGTTTTTATTTTCTCTTCGTTTAAGGATTAAGTACCCTGATATGGTGGGGTGTTTGGTATGTTTCTATGACTCGGAGAGCTCTGTTAGTGAGAGTTTATCTCCTGGCTGGGCTGCTCCAACCTAACCAGACAGGTCAACAGATAGGAGCCACACTTAGTTATCTATGGAGGAGCAAACCTCAATGACACAAAACAAAAACCTGGTGCTAACAACATCTCTCCAGTTGCATAGATAGGCAAGCATTAACAGACTGATGCATTTTGGTTTGATATTCAGCAATCGATGGTGAATGATAAATGACGCAGTTCAATACAACAATATAGATCAACCAATTCTAGTTAGATGAATACTGCTGTTAGTAGAAGTTGTGACTACTAAAGGGTGCCCAGTACATTTATTATCACTTTTTTATCTTTCAGGAATAATTGGCCTTGAACAACATTGAAAAAATTTCTTGAATATTCATGACCTTGAATAATCATTCGACTATCACGTAATTACTTAATTTTGATTGGTTCTTTTATGATTGATTGCATCTCGATCTTGTGACTTGTCATGTAAAGGTTATTTGCAGACAACTTTCGTCTTTCATTCTGCCCTTATCGTATGGCTGAACAATTCACTGACTTTGAATGTCAAGTTATCGTACTTTTCAAAAAAGAACATCCGATGTGGGGACTGACGAAATGTGCAGAAATTCTTCCTAAATTTTTCAGTCACATCAGTCGTCACGAGTTTACAGCAGTTGTCTCACATCTTTCTGAATTTACAGCTTTTTTTTTTTTTACTGGTCACCCTGTAGTACTAAATTGCACTTACAAAGTAAGTGTGAAAGCAATTGAAAAAACAGCATGATTCGTAAATCCAATTCTTCATATCGCATCGACAGAGAAGAATGAAAGAAACTATTTAATGGTATTCGAGTTGACCGAATTCTTTTTCTTCATCGTCTTCTTCTTCTTCTTCTTCTTCTTCTTCTTCTTCTTCTTATTATTATTATTATTATTATTATTATTATTATTATATTTTAAGTTCTCGTTTTTAGATTTTGTTCTTTCTTTTTTTACAGGTTACCCTATGAATGTGACCTTGTGTTAAGTTAACTTCATTCCCTAAAAGGAATTATGTTGGCTCAATTACTGCAATGCAATGATTAACGCTCTCATCTAACAAGCAGCGGACATGAAGTGAATTATCTATGAATTTGGTTTGAGGCTAAAAGTTTTGCTTTCCTTGAAATAGCTCCATAGAATCGACATGAATTGGTTCCAATAGGAAAAACAGGCGGTGAACTAAGAAGGGAAATAAAAAAAAGAAGGAATGGGCATAAGAATGGTTGAACAAAAGAAAGAAAGAAAGAAAGAAAGAAAGAAAGAAAGAAAGATAAGGACAGGAGTCAGGAATGCAAAAAGAAAAAAAAAAGTAAAGAAAGGTAGAAAGAAAAGATGGATCCAAAATTTTAAAAAATAAATAATAAGAAATAAAGATCGGAAAATTAAAATTATGGTAAATGGAAAAATATGACATGTTTCTCTACAGGTCTTCAGTTCTTAACTCAATTTCCGGTTCCTATCCTTTGACATCAACTAAAATTGATAAAACTTTCAGTTTACTCTTTTTGTTCTCTGCTGACGGCTAGCTGCTGCTGCTGATGATGAAGCACCATGACGATACATTTTAATAGTAGAAGTATCAATTTTGCAGGTAAAATTCAAAAAATTCACCCAACTCAAAATCACCAAGGAGATAGGTACATTTGCACTCTTCTACTAAAACTAATTTCATTTATTTCATTTAATCTTTGAATAAAAAATGAAACAAATTCGTTCATCATTTCAAGTACTAACAAGTCTTAAATTTTAAAATGTGACATTGCCAAACGGTGTAATGGTCGAGAGTAAATACCCAACCCAGAATATAGTCATTTAACGCAGTCTCCCTAATGAGACGAGATGTGACACAAGGATCGGATTTAATGTGGAGAAACCCGAACGCATGCACTCAGGCCAGGGGCAAACATTGCCAAGCTCCCGCAGCCGTCGATTGCTTTGGCATCGGTATGACTACCGATTCCCTTTCTTTAGTGCAATGGGACGGTGCAGCCTCAGGAAGATGTTCCCTGGAATCGGGCACCTCACAACTTCATTTTCCTCAGTTGCATCTCTGTTCGCTGATAGAGCTAGAAGAGAGTCGCACGCTGACCGAAGACGCAACTGAGAGATAATAAACCCAGTTTATATCCGGGGTAATTTTAGGCCGGACTACTTTATACTCACGGATATAAAATATACACCCTAACCGGAATATACATCCCACCTTTTCTCGTGTAATAAGATGTGTATTATTGTACCACAAATCATTTGTGGTACAATAATCATAGTCAGGGTTACTATGCACCGTCAGACGCTTGGCTGCTTAAAGTAGACCTGTAAGTTAGGCTAGGCCACCTTTACAATCACGACTATAAAATCGACTCGTTTTAATCCCGGATATAGCCACTCCTTTTCCAAAGTAAAAAAAAATGTATACTGTTTATGTAAGATGTTTATTATTGTACCACAAATGATTGTCAGGGATACTATGGCTCATGCCTTCACAGAGATTCCTGGTGTCCAATCTAAAACCTTTAAGTTTTTTTTCCGATTCCTTGGTTTGCACATTAATAAACGAAGATGATGAAACAAAATAAAAAATTTATTAACGACACGTTTCTCCAGAGCGTCTGCTCTCTTTGGCTTTCTCAGGTTATAATGAAAGAAAGACAAAACTGTATATAAGAGAAATTGCTACCGGATTTCTGAAGTTATGTAGTAATTACAAATCAAATTAAGTTTGATATCTTATCATCGCCAATGTCCAGAAGTGAAGAGAGTGTCTGGTCGCCTATTGCTTGTTTTATCTATATCAGAGGCATTTAGTGTTGATAGATTTTTAACCAGTCGTCCACCGAAACTAGAGAGTATTATATATATATATATATATATATATATATATATATATATATATATATATATATATATATATATATTATATATAAATATGTTGCATACATAAACATACTCACCCAGATGTCTACATAACTTCTGGACGTTTATTAATTTTGGTTAAATGTTTGAATATTGTTTATTTTTCATTGGCGCTTTTTAACGAGTTTGTATAGACGGAAAACTTTCTCCAACAGCCGAATTAATTGAACAAGATTCGTCCGGTGTTAGAAACATGGATGCATTATTGCATTTCAATGATTTTATATCACCCATTATTACCAGTTTGTAGGCTGGATCCATTACATAGTCTAGTTAAGAAAACCGGATGTTGATACCAATCGTAAGCGGAAGTAATAAACTAAGTGGGTACAGTTTAGACAAAGTAATATTATACTCCGAGATAGAAAATAGGTCAGCCTTAATCATACAGCAGAGGTTAATCTGGACTAGACTAAACTATATCCGGATATATTCTTGGAAAGGCTTCATCAGTGCTGCTGCACTATATCTAATATTGGTTGGGGTAGATATTTTAATTACCGTAATTATTCCCGTATAATTCGTAAAACTCACCACATAAACTTAGGTTACAATAGTCTGGAAAAAATCATTCGTGTATAATACAGAGTTCGACGGATAAATTTTCGTCTAAATAACGCAAAAATGAAAATAACACATACGTCTCATTTGAACAGATATATTTACCAAAATTACACAAAATTATCTTGAAATACTAAAGAGTAAATTCATTCAATAAAATCGCCATTGACTTCAACCACGGCCTCCAGACGACATCAGAATCTTCTGCAACTCTTCTGGGTGGACCCCTTGTTTAAATTAGTGAATACCGCCATAATCCTTCATCTTTGGTTTTACAAGGGGTTTTGTTGGTCTCTCGCTCAACTGCACCCCTCACATAATAATCAAGGGGGTTGCAGTGTGAGGAGTTAGTTGGCCAGATGTAAGGAGTGATTTGGTCGCAGAAATTCTCAGACAGCCATGGCTGGGTTCACTTGCTTCTGTCCTGTTGCGAGATATAGAGTCTTCCAACAGCCACCCTCTTGACCCAGGGCAGCACTACCTACTCAAGGCACTTGATGTAGGCTTCTGTGTTGTGTATGAGGCCCTCAACAACAAATTCGGGGGTTCTTTTCTTATCAGAACGAACAAAGGTAGTTTTCCGAGCTTCGTACCTTCGTAATCACCATTAGACTCAACCAACTCTTTCTGAATCATCTGCACTGTCCTTAGATTGAGACCCAAACACTCTGAAATTTTCGTATTGGAGCTTCTGGCGCGAATGCCAAGCAGTACAGCGTGTCTTTTCCAAATTCTTGGTAGAGTAAATTGTGTTATGGTGCTCTTTTTCTCACAGACGGTGTTTATCTGATCTTAATATACTGTGCAGTCGACAAAATCAAAAAACAAACATACGCGCATGCGCGAAATTAAAAAAAAATAAAATGTCGACAATTTACCCATCGCACCCTGTATATAATATATAATAATATATTAATCTGTGGGGATAGATTGTTCTGGTTCTGTTTTCCGTGTCTAGGGGGGATAACTCGTCTTGTTCTGTTGACTACTGCATGGTGACATGGTCTACATATATACGTATGAAAATGATTTCCTCGTATTATTGCATCTTTTATTTCTCACTCTGCTATAAGTGCATCAGTAACTGACGTTACAGCTTGCAGACATTATACGATTTCTAAGACATTTAGCGGATCTACATGAACCTCAAAACTAAATCGTTGCGCAAAAATTTATTTAATTTTCAACGAAATAATTAAGAAAATACATGGCGTGCGATTAAGATGTCTTTATTTTTTCTTTCTTTCACATAGACGTTGAAATCAATTAAGTAATAGTCTCTTTATCGATATTTATAATCAGGAACTAATTATTGATTGAGTGCCTGGCTGCTGATTTATAAGCCAGAATACAAGGACGAAACGTTATTCATGGAAAAAGAAAGAAAAAAGACAAGTAAAAGAAACTCAAAACAAAATGTCGGCACTAAAAATTCTATTGAACGATTTCCGCTTTTAGACATTTTAACGGAGATTATAATGACTCTGAAAGAGACGGTTTTTTGCAGATAATGAAAGATAAATTTATATCTTGTCTCCTTTGCGAATATAATGTTGATTACTTTAAATGCTTAACAGCCTCCAGAGTAATTGTAATAAGAATTATGACTACAACCTCAAAGGAGATTCAGTTGGCGTTAAAACGATGGCGGTAAAATTTTCAGCATATATTTACATGATAAATATACCGCATGAATTACAGTAATACTTGTTTTAACAGAAGATGGAAAGTGCGACACTGAAATCTGGAGGTGCACTGGTATAGCCTTCCAAAAGCTAAGCAAAGTATTAAGAAACAGGAAAATTTCATTAAAAATAAACAAAAGAGTACTGGATTGTTACGCAATATCAGTCGTTCTATATGGAAGAGAAAGCTGCACAGTCCTCTCACCCATTAAGAAGAGGCTTGAAGCAACAGAAAGCTTGTTATACAGAAGGATACTGAGGATACGATGGATCGTGCATGTGAGCAACATCGAAGTTCTGGAGAAAATGAAAACAAAAAGGAAACTTATACTTAGCATCAGGAAGAGACAGTTGAAATTTCTGGGTGGGGCACATAATGAGGAAAGAGGGCTTGGAAAATTTGATACTCGCAGGGGAGATTGAAAGCAAGAGGGACAGAGGAAAACAAAGCATAACCTACCTAGTGAGATTGAGTAAATGGATGGCAAAACAAGGTTTAGAAGAAATAAAAAAGACAAAAAATTATTTAGAGCTATAAAAGACAGGAAATTGTGGAGAGCCGTAATCGCCAACGTCGGGAAGGAACACGGCATATAGAAGATTACTTGTTTTTATTAAGGCTCTATTCCACTGTTTTTTTACTGGAATTGTAAATACGTTTCTCCTTCTATATGCCTTGGGCTTTCTTGTGGGCGATTATGGCTCCCCCCAACTTCCACTATAGCTCTTAGTAACTATAGCTCTTTTTGTCATCCCTCCCAACCCCGTTCCGCCATTCATTTATACAAGCTCGTTACGTAGGTAACCCTCAGCTTCTATCTGACCTTTTTGCTTTCGATATGTCCTGCCATACTTCATAATTATGAATCACTCAAATTTCTGCCGTCTCTGTCTAATTGTAAGTCTAAGTGTCCCTATGTTTTACTTTGCCTTAAGACTTCTTAGTTGTTTGCATGTTCCGCCCATGGTATTTCCAGAATAATTCTGTAGAACTATATTTCTGTTGCTTCTAGTCTTTTCTTCATTCGTGAAGAAATTGCCCTGCATTCACTGCCATATACGAGGATTTATATTACATGGTAGGCCTCTAGTAGAGGCCTCTCAGCCTCAATAATGGTATATCAATTCGTACAGACTCGTGGATAGTCGGTAAAATATCGTAGTTTACTCTAGATAACTGACTCATCCGAGAAATATCTAAGGATAATCGGAAAGGGTGTTGCGGATTTCAATCAAACCACAACAAAGAAAAAAGCGAGAAAATAGAGGTTTTTTTTCGTGTTTTTACAACTAAATTTTTCTCAGCGTAGATGACTGTTAAAGTCCATTGTTAAGATGAAAAGAAATGTTATTTCTTTGCGTGTATATGTGAGGCAAAAAGAGACAAGAGAGAAAGTGAGGCGGAAGGTGAGGAAGCGCTTAAATGTCACGTAGCTTCGCGAGGAAGAATGTTGAATGTCACGTAGCTTGCTAAGGAAGAGTGTACCTGTCGCGTAGCTTGGTGAAGAAAACTGGTGAATGGATAATGGAATTTCCTTTAAGCCGAGCCACCGTTAATCTGTTGCAGTATGTTGCTGCTCCTTCTCATTATGTTAGAATTTCGAACCGAACCTTTTACTTCGCCCAGTAAGGTCGAAATTCCAATTTATATCACGTGAAGAAGGCTAGAGCGACTTAAACGTTGTGAATATGACAATAAAGATGAGGACAACAGCCCGAACAATGTAAATAGCGGAAATAACTCAAGGATTGTTCGTCATTGTATATATATATATATATATATATATATATATGAATAATGACGAATAATATATTATTTACTGCTGAACTAGCTAAATGCAACCGTCATTTCTATTCTATCAATTTTTTTCACGCACATCCCGCCTGTGGAATTAACTTCCGATTTCTTGATTCCCTGATACCTAGACACAATGTCAATCGTCATTTTTGCGTCTTCCTGAAACCTGCTCCTTTTTTGTCCTTTCCTCAATCCCCATCATTCTCAGTTTTCCCATTGTCTTTCACTTTCACTCCCGGCACCCGGCAGCAGCACCACCACCACGTTCGAGCGGCATTAGCGCCTTGCTTGAGGGTGAAACGATAAAAAAAGAAGAAAGAAAACAATTTATAGCTATTAACACCTTAGAAATACCTGTCTTGAAATACTCTTTCAAATCAATAGACTGGAATCGAAGTGATTGAAGAATAAAAAAAAAAAACTTACCATGTATAAAATGCACCCCCCCAAAGCAGATGCAGATTGATTGTTCTTGCATAAAGTAGAGGATTGACTGAACTTGAACTCATATCCAAGATTATAAATATTGATTGTGAAAGATTTCTTGAATAAACCAATGATTGGCTGCTAAAGCTCCAATAAAGAGATCCATTCAATGTGAAATATTTAAACACAACAGCGATAAAAACAAACCCCAAAGTTTTTTTAAAAAAAAAAGAAAGAAACTCTTATTAAACAAGCTGAAAAATTAATTCTTTATAATATCATTTTGATACCAGCTTACCACAAATGTAACCAGAAATATTCAGTTTTACGTTTTCTAATTTTGAACGTCATTTTATGTTTACCACCATTCCCCTAACCCTAACACCTTCTCGTGCAGCATGAGATTCGCTTCCAAATATCACATGGAGTTTCAAAACAAAATCCCATACCCTTATTTTTTCACGGACATTTTCTATTATTGAAACGGAAGTCCTTTTTTACAGATCCTTATACGCATGAAATAATTTAATTTAGTATTTATCGTCTTAGCGAAGAGGTTACACCATAATATATCATTATAAGCTCTCTTCTTAAGTATGTTAGTAAATTAATCGCGCGCGTGTGTTTGTGTAAGCATACGTTTGCACAAACAGCTGAGCGTGCTTGACTGTTTTTAATTATGCTTTTCGTTGCATATGTTCGTCATCGCGTTTGGTCGCATGAAAGTGTCACAGCGTTCGCCATCTCTTTCAAAATTGGACACGAGTATCAATTCATACATACATATATACACGTATGGGCACACCTCGAGGCAGTGTAATGGTTAGAAAACCTGTCTTGCTAGAACGATTACGACTGAGTAGTAAGTTCGATCGTCACTGGGTGCCCCATACTTTCGGCCTTGTGCCACATCTAAGCTACGTTTGGAAAATCTACACATATATATCGAATATGACAAACAAGGTGCTTTGATTTATAATTTTTTCTTTTTTGTAGATAAATTATATAAAAACTGTCCAATTGTGCTTTCTTTCCAAGCGCTTTCGGCTATACATTTAGCCATTTTCAAGGTTGAAATATATTAACTGTTAACAAAAAATAGATTGTTGTATGTATTTATATAATGTTTTCAAAAAACGCTCAAGAAAATTCTTGAAAATTGAAAATCTGAAAACTACATTTCAACAAAATTCTGTTTTAAATTTTATTTATGAACTTAGTGAAAAAGAATAAACTCCCTTTTTTTTTTTAGATATTCTTGTTGATTTTAGAAATAATACAATTACAACTTCTGTTTATAAAAACCAATTAGTAAAGACTCTTGCCATTTTAATTTCTCTAGCGAATGCCCTCTTAGATATAAAATAGGTTTTATTAAAAATTTCCTCAAGAGAGCACACGAGAATTCATCCTCTCGCACGCTTTTCTTTAAAGAATTAAATAACGTCAAACAAACGCTTATTAATAACGGATGTCCATTTTTTCTTTTGCTGTTGTTGAAAGTCCTCAAATAATGTTGCCTTTCTTATTTGTCATAGTTGTTTGTTAGTGATTTTGTATTGCCAGACCAGAAGGTTAGAAGAAGGATGGTCGTTGCTAAGATCTGTAGGCTTTATTCGTTGGTAGCCATTTTTGACCACCGATCTGAGAAAACGGTTGTAGACAGTTTAGATATTTCTGAACGTGTTTCGTGCCATACATAACATCCCTGTGAAAGTTTCAATCTGACGAGGCTATTTAAGAATATGGTTCGATATCTTAATGTTATGATTTCATAGCAAGCTACGGTTTTGGTTAAACTACCCGTTGCGCAGCCTACATTTCAGATACTAAAATTTGTTGGGCACCTCGACGTTGTCTAGCTAGATCAATTACGACTGAGCGGTGAGTTTTATCCTCATTAGGTGCTCTATACTTTTGGCCTTGTGCCACATCTAAGCTACTTTTAGTAAATGTCTATACCAAATTTTTTCATGTTGAAACATCGGTTCCCGTACGATTACCGAAGTTAAGCAACGTCGAACTTGGTCAATACACCAATGACCATTTCTTAATAGCAGGTGCTTGGATGTGCGGTGGTGTAATGGATCAAAATTGTTAATCGCAAAACCGGGTTTCATTTCCAGTTGGATTCGTTATATTCACTCTTGGGAAAGGCCTGAATCCACTTCTCCCTTAGCTATGGGTTAATTAGTGACACATGTAACTAAAACCATTATTATCGCTCAAAGAATAAAAAATAAAATAAAAATTGCGCACCAATATTTAGATTTCAACTTTAAATTACCCATAGTGGTGTTGATATGCCGCTAAACAAAAACAACCAAAAAATTGTTATAACTGATCCATACTCCGAGGTATTTGAAATGTTTAGGATTTATTAATTCCACATCCTAATTTTTATCTTAGACTCAGGGTAGGTGGTATCACTGCTTTCATTGGCCTTTGGAATTAGTCGGAAAACTACACGTATTTTAGCCACCAAAGATCTTATATGAAGACACATCGTTAGAGCTTTTATAGTAGACGAAAACAACTCCTTTTCAAAAATTTTAAAATTAATAGAAATTGCCGTCTTTAAAACTGCTCCCATTGCCAACGTTTTCTCTCCAATTCTGGAATGTCGTTCTGAACAAAAGTGTGCAATTGCAATCGAGGAAAATTTAAACTAGATTTTGAATTTAATTAAAGGTACTACAACAATAAATAGTCAGCAAAAACTTAATACTGACAAGGAGTCGAGAAGTGTTCAGTGTTTCACTCGAAATTTATGGATTGTGGACAGTTGTTTTTATCATAGTACGCAGCATCCATGTTTGACATGTTCATGCCCCGTGACTTTTCATTCGTACAGTATTTCTCAAACGCCTCAAGTGCAGCAAGTAAAACTGACCACGCGGAACAAACTTATGATGAACAATGTTCTTGCAATGAAAAAGACGATCAACATACGTTTGCCATTTGATGGTGACTAACTCTCGCTATTTTTGGCTTTTGGTGGCTGAGTGATATGGTTCCAATAATCCTCTTTTTAGGTTTCACTTAGAAACAGCTGCGTAAAGGTTACTCCTAATTGGAAACAGAATTTCGCAGAACGACGGTACTTTTCAAAATCCTACCTTCTTCAACTTAAAGGAAGAAATGACAAGTGCACAAAACATACGTTCATTCTGACACGTGCAGTAAGATTAATAAGTAAAATGGTGTGATGAAGTGTTTTTATACAAAAGTTCATGGTCACGGCGACACATTTCAGTCGCGAGAACATTAATATACCACACCCCGCAATCTATTTATTTTATAATACACTTCACACACACACACACACACACACACACACACACACACACACACACACACACACACACACACACGCGCGCGCGCGCACACACACACACACACATATATATATATATATTCATATGTAATTCATTTCTAAAAATGTTTTGGCCGATAAATACTATATCTAGGAGGCATTATGTTTCGTGGTTTTTCGCACGTTGTTTGCAAAGAAATGTGGATATTGTGCAATCCAACCCACATGCCCTGAATATTATATATAAGATTCCATCTTATAATATATATATATATATATAATGTAATACACAATAAAATCCAAAATTACTTCATATGGGGAATTAATTTATTAATTTTAATTTATATGGGATTTAATTTCATAAAACCTCTTCCATTTAAGACTAATACCTTTCACTCTCCTCTGCCCACTGTCTCGTGCCTTTCGTCTGACTGAAACATTGAAATGAATACATTCTGTATTAGTTTTTTTTTTTTGTTTTTTTAGCTGCCACAGTTAAATTTCTAATTCCGACATGAACACGGGGTTGAATAAGTCTGAAGAATTTCGTCGGTTGAAATAAGATTATTCCCCATATGAGGTGAGTTTGGATTTTATTGTGTATTAATTATTTTTTCTGTAATAATAAATACTAAATACATTGAGCTCTCTTTGTGGATCAGTGTTAATATTTTTTACTACTAGGATCTACTTGGATTATTTACTACCTGATTTATTACCTTATAATATATATATATATATATATATATATATATATATATATATATATATATATATATATATATAAAAAGTAGAATCATATATAATCTTCTGGCCATTTTGGTTTGATTATATAATGTCCACACTTTTGGGATATCAACATGCGAAAAACCAACAAACTTAATGTCTACAAGATATATAAATACACTAAAGACACAGACACTTACAAATATCCATTATCATCTGAATCCCACATAGAAAAACAAGAATTACTGTACACTTACATATATAAAGCAATATTTATGGTTAGGTTAGGCTAGAAATGCGTAAATTTCTTGGGCATTCGAAAGAACGCTTTGTCTCCCCTTGAATTCAGAAGACCATAAATTATACCAGCGAATATAATGTTTAACAAGTTGAAAGCATGTGAAACCTGATTAACCAATGAAAATCAAAAACAAAAACGAAAAAATACTATAATTTTTTTTCTACATATTGATAGAAACTTTAATAAAAGTGAAACATGTTAGTTTGATAAACGTTTCCTATTTTTTTGCTTATCTTATCACGGAAGCAATCACTCACCCTCTCTCTCTGTCTCATACATATACACATCTATCTATCTATCTATCTATCTATCTATCTATCTATCTATCTATATATATATATATATATATATATATATATAAAATTAATTGCTTGTGAACAAAAGCTCTTTAATGTAGATTTCAAATGAGTCAATGACGTAGTATCAATTTAATGGATATAAGCATTTAAACATTCTCACGGTGACCTGCTGAATTTCATTTCATGTATAAGTATTGGAAAGAAATGTATTTTCAGTGACTTTGAATGTGGTAGTTCCATTGGTGCCAGACAGGCGACTCTGAGTATTTCAGAAACGGCCGATCTCCTAAGATTTTCACGCACGACCATCTCTAGAGAATGGTCAAGAAAAGAAAAAATCTATTGAGCGAAAAAGTCTCTCAGCAGAAATCCCTTGCTGATACAAGAGGCCGAAGAAGAATGGCTATGTTGAGTAAAAGCTAAAAGAAAGACACCAGGATCTCAAATAACCACTGTTTACGAAGACGATATACAGAAGGGCATTGTTGAACGAAAAACTGGACCAATTTTTTAACAAATGGGTTTAATAGCAGAAGACTATATCGGGTGTCACTTTTGTTAGATATGGATAAAAATCTATGGATCACAAAAATTGGACAACAGAAGACAAGAAAGACGTTCTCCGGTCTGATGAGTATCGATTACTTTTGCGGCATAGAAAATGGTACGACCATAAAACTATGAAGCCATCTTGCCTTGTTTCAACTTTTAGGGCTGGTAGGGGTGGTGAAATGGCACGGAGAATATTTAGTTGGTATACATTGTCACTTTTGTTTAAATGTCACCCCCGTCCCACTAGGTAAAATCCTCCATTCTCATACACAGAAAATGAAATATTAATTACATTAGACGTTGAAAGCCTATTTACAATCGTTCCTGTCAACGAAACAATTGATATTTTAAGCAAATTTTTATTATCATTCTACTCACCCACATTTAAAATGAACCCCAGAAATTAAAAAAAGAAGCTTATATTTGCTTGAACAACATATGTTCCTTTTAATGATCACCTGCATAATATTGACATCCTGATTGACAGTGTTGCTAGGAAAAACATTTTAGGTTCATTATTCACTAACTTGAAAACATATTTAATGAATTAAACCCACTATATCGAGAGCACATTTTCTTAAGATTTCTCGAATACAGAGACCGATACACGTAATACACGCTGATTAAAGCAAAAATAGGAAAAAGTAATACACAAAACAAATACACATCTTTTATAATAAACACATTGAGCTCATTTTGTGGTTTAGTTTTAATATTTGATATTACTAGGCTCCGCTTGTATTATATACTAACAGATTTATTATCTGTACCATATATATATATATATATATATGAAGAATGAAGAAAAAAAGACGATGGACATAAGGAAAGGATTTCTTAACGAACTGTTTATATGAGAAAATTGTTCCATCGTGCTTATCTAATATTTTGAAATCATTTTTGATTTATTTTATAACATGGAAGACTTCAAGCTTGTATGAAAATATAAGAACGTATTGATCTCTGCCTATTCCTATAAGAACGGAAAGGATTTCTTAAGGAACTGTTTATATGAGAAAATAGTTCAATCGAGCTTATTTAATATTTTGAAATCATCTTCGAATACGTTTTCACAACATCGCCCACGTGACGACGACGTGATCATATTTAAAAGAACGCTGATCTTATATAAATATTTCAGTTATCTGTTTGGATTAGTCGTGCTCTTATGTCCATCGTCTTTTTCATGTTGAATTTGAATATGTTCTAATGTTAATTATGTTTTATGAATATGTCCTGATGATGGTCTAAAATAGACCGAAACGTCCGACGTTGACATTAATACAGCATAATTGCATATTAAGATTTTTGTTTGTTTTTTCTGTATATTTTTCTTCATAATGCCGGATCTATATCCATATATTTGCTTACATATATATATATATATATATATATATATATATATATATATATATATGTATGTATGTATGTATGTATGTATATGTATATATATATATATATATAAAGGCACCAATAGAGTCAGTACAATAAACATTTATTAAATATTAATTATTAACCATATGACACAAATGAAGCACGGAAAGAAAAGTTTTATGTTCGGAATTTTCGGCCAAGCCCGTGTTCTTCACCAACGGAACGAAAAATAAACAAACAAATGGGGATTACTCACCGACGGATGTTTTTGTAGACGGTGTATTTTCTGGGGGAAAGCTTTTTATTAGCAAAAAAACCCAATGTCTGTCTGAATCCTCGTTGTGCGAAAGTTTTTTATGAGAATAAACTTAAATTTAAAATTTTGATCGATGTAAAAGCGTTAGGTAGGTCTATTATTATAAGTGGGGAGAGTAGGAGAGTAAGATTGTAAACATAGATGAAGAGAGTTATAGGTTGGGGAGGGGAAGAGACATCTCGCGTGTAGCCCAAAAATGATAATAAGAAACAACATATATATGGGAAAACGATATATACATTTTTATATATCAGGAACGTAAATATCACTTTAGCCTGATGATGTCCTAAAGGACGAAATACATCACACGAAAACTTTTTCCAGTTTGTCATAGTTTCTCCCCCTATATATATATATATATATATATATATATATATATATATATATGGGGGAGAGAGAACTGAACATCATGAATGATGAACAGAGTTTAGGACAAAATAATGACATAACAAAGATGTTGTTATTCCACAGTACTTCAAATAAAAGGTTAGGAAGGAAACCTCCATCAATACTGGAAGGAGCGATAACAGCTACTGGAATTGAGAAACCTGTTTTCATGAAAAATTGTTTGAAAAGATTGCTTTTATAAATTACAACGGACAAAATTACTGTCTGCTCGGTCAATGAATGCTGAATGTTTCCTTATAAGGAAACGGCTAATATTACCATTATCATATGACACCGCATATGTTATTTGAAACTTTGGTGTCCTACAAATGCGTTCACCATGAAGGCAAGATCCCATGATTTACTACCACATCATAAGTTTGAAATGCTGTACTGTGCTGTTTTGTTTCTTGCTCAGAAGCCATAATGATAACTGATCCTTGCCTATCGGGTCCATTTCGTGTGTTTCCTTTAAAATATTGCCTTACTTCAGTTTTGAATTCTCTAAGGCTTCAAACTGTTTGGAGGGACAGAAGAGCTAGCAAAATCCATTTGGGGGTCTGGATTTTGTTAGCTCTTTTCTAGATTTGGTTTTGATGCCACATCGTTTCAATTTGTCTATCAGCTTATCTTTGTACTCTTGAGAAGAGGAAGACTGACAGACCCCCAAAATAGTCTGATTCTAATCAGGTTACTCGACTCACTTGAGCTGTATTTTAATTAGAAATCTTGTATGTGCAACACACTATCCTGGGTGATTTTGATGTAAACACACGCGCAACATATATACGCATGCGCGCACACACGTATATATGTATATCGTTATCTCTCTATGAATGTGTTTATCATTTTTTAAGGCAATTCACCTCAAGCAAGGCAGGAATGCCACTAGCATTGCAAGGGCAAGAGGATTGAGAACACGAGTAAAGAGGCGTGTTTGGAGAAAGGATACAGAAAAGGACAGGGAACAAGCTCAGGGTGTCAGATGTCGATTGACATTACACTTGAATATCTGAAGATTATAGTTATCGAGGAAGCAAGTAAGGGGAAGGGAGTTTCACAGACGGGAAGTGCGGGAGAAGAAGCTGTTTGAGTAAAAGAGACGGTTACATTTAACCGTTTTGACAGTGAAAGAGTTGTCTGTATTGACCTCTTTCTTACTCTCTTTCCCTCTGTGTCTATTTTTTTTTTCTTCTTTTCTCTCCCCCTGTCACTCTATATATTTAAATGTATATATGTTAACTCTGTCATGGATATTGAGTACGTTTCACTAAATACCGCGCGCGCACGCACACACACACACACACACACACACACACACACACACACACACACACACACACACACACACACACACACACATGGAGATGATAAGAGAAAGGGGAAAGCTTATAAACGACGCGTTTCGTTGATGTCAGTTGGTTTCGGCTTCTTAAGGTCGGAATGAAAAACGAAACTGTATGTAAGGTAAATGTGTTGGTGTTTTTGAGGATAAGAGGAGCAATACATTAATTTATATTATCAGAGTCGACGACCAGAAACCAAAAAAGTTTTGTTTACACACACACACACACACACACACACACACATATATATATATATATATATATATATATATATATATATATATATATATATATTAGGGCCGTTCGTGTCTGTTGGAATTTAAAATCTAAAGGTAATTTATTTCGACCTGAAGATGTGGAGACCAACAGACGTCGGCGAAACATCTCGTTTATAAACTTTTACACTTTGTCAACATCTGCATCCCTGTTTCGGTTACTATTATACTACATTCTACAAATATATATATATATATATATATATATATATATATATATGTGTGTGTGTGTGTGTGTGTGTGTGTGTGTGTGTCTGTACACGCTATATGGGATTTATTATGCAAGTTTACAGGGTGGGGAGGCAAAATTTGCACTAAAATGTTTATTTGTCTTTTTCATGAAGTGGTTCAACTAATTTCATGAAACCCGGTTCATTTTATTATCAAAACCGTGCATAATAATTAACATTTTGTTCAGATAATTGTGTAAAAGTTGAGTGTTAAGAAAAGCAAACGTTAAAGTGTGTGTGATATGATAAACGTATATTTTCATCCACAGGAGATTTCAAGCATAGTTGGATTATCCATACGGAGAGTTTTTAATGTGAAGACGAGAATGACTATGAGGGAAACTATTCAGGAAAAGCCTGGAAGTGGTGCCATGAACAAAAAGAGCAATAAGGATTTCATCAACACTCTCAAATACAAAATCTCAAAACACTCAATAAAATCCATGTGAAAATTAGCAACTGAACTTAAGGTGGATGCTAAGAGTATCAGAACAACAGTGAAAGATGACTTAAAACTAACATCTTACACAAGAACACCAAGACATTTGCTGACACGATCCATGAAGGCTAGAAGATTGGAAAGATGCAAAAAGTTCTTATTTATCTTAAACGAAACAAGTCCATTGTGAAAATTTTCTCAGACGAAGAAATCTTTACTGTTGACATTGTTCTGACTCACAGCAATGACAGATACATTGCACACTCAAAAGCTCATGTCAAGGGCACTTTCAGAATGAAGCCGAGCAGATCAAATTATGGTCTTTGGGGTTCTGGCCTCCGATGTAAAAAAAAATTACAAACCTGGTGAAAAAGTTAATGCTGATGCCTATTACAAGACTCTGAGATACAATGTATTATCATGGCTCAGAGCCAACTAACCAGAGGATGGTGCTTCTGTCCATACAGCCAAAAAAGTACAGAATTTCTGCAAATCCAATTTTGCCGAATTTTTGGCCATCACACATCTAGCCCTCTTTCAGCCTAGATGGCAACTGTAGATTATGCTATTTGGAGTGTTTTAGAACATGTTACTAATAGAACCACTCATTCAAATGTTAACTCTCTTATGGATACCATTGGAGAAGAGCGGGACAAGATGTCGTCTGTTTTTTTGGAGAAGAGTTGTAGAAATTTGCGGAGGCAGTAATTGAGAAACAAGGAGGATATATCGAATAAAATGGTTCTTTCATTTTGTATTTGTATGTTTGAACCATTCGTATTTCTTTAAAAAAAACTAATTAATAACCTATAAAACATTTTACTTCAATACCAAAATTATGCAAATTTTGCCTCCCCATCCTGTATATTGTCATCTGAAAAGTCTAACACAATATTGTACAATATTGACTGATGGGAACGCAAATTTGGAAAAGGCAAAAACGTTGAACAATTAAAAAAATTTTTTTTGCCCATATCAACACCTCTATGTGTTATGTAATACCGAAATCTAAATATAAAAATTCAAACACTATAATTAATTCGAAAGAATGACATTAATTCATGATTAAATCATAATTACTTAGCTGCATTTTTTTAGTAAGTAATCTTACAAAATCAAACAAGGAGTAAAAATTTGTTTCTCTAAACGAGAAATGAGATTTTTTTGATTTTTTCATAATGTATTGCTGGTATTTTTGCTATAAAAAAAGTATTTCTATATTTTCTTAGTGTTTTGATTTTTGTCTGGAGGTTCATTATTTGATTCTAGTTGGGACCTCAACAGGTACTACCACCTCGGATAGACCTACGAAAAGCAGCAATTAAGAGATTGTTCCACGCTCCTCAAAACCTCTAATCTGTCAATCGGAATCCTTGCTATTGGATGTAGTTTATCGTCATACCCAGGACGGAACAACATTTGAAATATAAGAACAAATAAAAAGGCAATGAGAATTTCAATTATAAAAAAGGGAATCAAGAACGATTGTGAACAAGAAATGTTGATTGATAACAAGAACACATTTGAAGAAGTTGATTATGTGAATATAAACAGGGAGAAAACATGCCGAATATTAAGCAAATTGTCTGAAGGCACGAACGCAACTAAACTTTCCGCTCTAAATAAATATTAAAAATTAAAATGTGTAAGTAGGGCAAAGTACACTCTTGTGTAAACTAACTGAAACAACTGCTTTAGTTTCCTTTCTTTCTTTTCTCGTTTTAGACCCACTGAAGTGACAGGGTGTAATCGATTTCTACTTGGTATTCAGATTAGGTGTTTTGACGTCGTGTGCAGTAATATGAATCTATTTTAGGGGTGTATGATGTAATTTGTTTGGCCTTTAAAAATATTGCGTCATCCGTGATTGCAACTGATTTTTATAACACACAGACACTATTGTCTCGACTATCGATTAGTTGTCCTACGGCCATTGTCTGCGATGGACGTTACTCCAAGGAAGCATACGAAAATTTTAAAGCTGCAAAAAACCTTACGAGTGATCAAATCAAAGGACTAGCCAGGAAATTTTCCTGATTTAAATCCAATCGAGAATCTGTGGTCAATCTGCCAGGAACGACTTTGTGAAATGGACTGAATTACTGACATGTGTACTAGGTCATGTTCCATTGAAAAATGCGAAAAAATGTAAATAAGAACGAAATTATTCGTTTTGTTTCAATTAATTTGCCCAAGGGTGTAATATATGAAAAATTCGTTCTTAAAAGTAATTTTTAGAGGTGAATATATCGTTACATGTGCTGTAGTTGATGCCTGCGTCCTTCATGGAAATACTCAACGAACACGAATGTAATAAATATTATGGCGAGTAATGTTTTGGGTTGGAGGATAATATTGTCGGTACAAGAATTCTCCACCCCCCTCCACTACAAAGTCGATTATGATATCAAAATAAATGCTGAGTATTATGTAGATTTTTTAACAAGATTTCTTTTAAGTATTCCATGTCACAACCAATGACTTTTAACCATTTTCTCGCTCGTAGAACTATCTCAATATTCCATTTTGCAAATTCGAAAATGCTCCTTACTGGGTGATGTCTAAATTATTTACCAGCAGGAGGTCATGTAAAACTAGAATTTGTCACCAAATTTGGTCTTGTTTAGGAATTCGTCTTCCGTTCTTTCTAAAGTCTACTTCAACTCTATGCTTCTAACATCTCCACCTAAACTCTGAAATTTTATTTACTATTTATCTATATTTCCTAAGCAGAAATAGATAGGTTCCCCTATCGCCCGTTTCACACACCTTCCCAGTCTTTTCAACACGAGAATAGGTTTAGCCCTTGTCTCCTGTTTAGGATCGCGTTTCCAGATCACTCCCAATAAGCCCTTGCGGCTTGGTCGCATTATCACCTTGCTTGGGTGCTTTTTAGTTAAAAAAAAGACTATATTCAAATCAGTGGAAAAACGTGAGGCAAAGAAGGCGCAGTGTGTTGCTCTCCTTCGTTTATGGAGTTTTGTTTTTTGATTTGAAACCTCTTTGCCGCAGAATCAACATTGTAACTATATCGCTATTCTATCGTTATTTCCATATCAAATATTCAAATGAGCTCCATTCGTTAGTTCCACTAGTTCAGTCCTTAACCGCAAGGATGCACCATATTCACGAATTCGAATCACTCTGATTTCCCTCGTGTTCAAAATACAAGTAGAAAGTTTACACTCAGTCAGCTGTTGGACAATCTGCTTCACTTCAGCCTTGGCTTTTTCAAGTCAAGAATCAAATCTTTTTCTCTTCACCAGATCTCTTCTTACCACCTCTTCTTCCATTCTTATCACGCACCTTATGGAAAATTACCATTTTGGCTGTAACCCTCTACCTTGATTGGCTCTCGAGCATTCTATTGTGTAAAAATGTGTATGTAAATCTTAGCTTGATTGCATAATAAAACCTGGCAACTCCTCAAAATATTTATTTTCGATATTTTAGAATAGCATGGACTGATTTTAAGGAAAATGAAAACAAAAAAGACGCACCTATAATAAAATAGAGCCAGTTGAAATTTCTAAGACATATAATAAGAAAAGAAGACTTGGAGAATTTGACACTCACAGGACATACTGAAGGCAAGAGACACTGAGGAAAGTGGAGTATAACTTAGTTAAGGAGCCTGTGTATATGGATTACAGAACAGGAAATAGGAAGTGTGGGGAAAACAAGCTTTGTTAAGAGCTACAAAAGATAGGTAGTTGTGGAGAACTGTGATCGCCTACGTCCTGAAGAGACATGGCATATAAATGAAAAAGATTATAAGCTGAAGATTATACTATATATTTATCATATAAATATATCCTGAATATTTTATCAATATTGATTAGTTAATATCAATTTTATCAATATTGATTAGTTAATATCAATTTTATTATGATAATAAAGTCTAATTTGTTAGATTTAATACATTACCACTTCGCACTGGTTAACGACCTCGTCTCGCAAATCAGTGGCATAATAAGTGTAGACAGGCTAGCCTAGCGTCCGGTTTACCCTGTTCCCTTGTCTTTTGAACAGGTGTAGAGGTTTATCCAGTGTTTCCTGTTTAAGATTGCATTTCCTGTTTCCTTTAAAGTCTTTTCCTTCTTTTTCAATTCTGTTGGCTCCCTGCGTCTTCGTGGCGTTATCTCCTTGCTTGGAGTGAATTGATTAAAAACGAAAATGAGCATACTTCAATTCTCAAAGTCAGTCATTTGGGTTGCCACTTTTAAAAAGGTTTGATAATTTTTAAGTGCTTGTCTTATTTCATTCATTTACGATGTTTCTATTATAACCAAACTGGCACATGCGCACAACGTTTCAAAATATATTTGTATTTTTCCCCTTTCCTTCTCCCCACTGACACTTGGCCTACCCTCCTCTTTCGTTGCGCTTGATACTGAAGGAAACAGAAATAGCAACCAATCTTGTTGGTCTCCTTGGAAACTGGCATAATCCATTTCTAGATAACGGAATTATGCCTAAAGAATCTAGAAAAGCGTCAAATAGCTGTTTCCCGCTTCCGGAAGGAGAACACACGCAGCGATCATGATTGGTTCGGTCGTCCACAAATATAGACTGCGACTATCTTTTCATAATGTGAAGGAACCTATGTTCACGCTCCATATAGCATAAAAACTCATTTCTTTAAGCATTCGCCACGTACATTATGTTCATGGCAATGATCCTACACACCAAATTAATGATAATCGGAGGTTCAATCTGACGGTCGACCTAATGAGAACCAAGATTCAAATGGAAACTTATCAAGTAAATGGAATTAAAATCATAATGAATTACGTTATGCCTGAAAACCATACCACGGGTTGACCCGGGCGTTGTGATTGAAATTGGGGAGACGGAACTCTTCGGAAGCCGTTAGGGGGTTCTGATAGCACAAAGTCAAGTGATCGTGAGAGAGTGTTGAACTGCGGTTGCTGCAGGCAATTTTTGTTCCTTGCCTCGGAGTACGCGCTCGGGATTCCCATATAAAACCGATATTGCGTCACAAACTGACCTTGTGGGGTGTTGAATAAATACAAATTGCTCTCTTGAGTAGTTTGTAACACATTGGTACTTGCCCGGCACAGGGATACGTCCCTGCGCTGGTAGTATCATGGCTGGCCCGGTTCTGACGAGCTTGGACCAGCTATGTAAAACTAAGACCTACTTTGACTAGCTTAGACCAGATCTGATCAGCTTGAACAAGCTATGACTACCAAAACCACACGGCCCGAGAGAATTCGCCTGGGCTCCCATGTTAAAAACTGACCTTCTGTCACAACTTGTAGGGGGAGGTCAAATAAATCTCTACTCTCTCGAGTAGTTTGTAACACCCTATTTATCATCTCTCAGTTGTGTCTCTGTCTTTGGGCAGAGCGCGCTCAGGGGTGGCTCCGTCAGATGTTAGAATCGCAACTGAGGAAAATTATACTGAGAAGTGCCTAACCCTGGGGAACAGCTACCCGAGGCCGCGACCTCTCATTGCACCAGAGAGCGCAACCGACAGTTGCGTGAGCTCGGGCAATTTTTTTTCCTGGACCGTGTGTACTCGCTCGGGCTCCCCACATTAAACCGGCATTGTGTCACAACCTGACCTCGTGGTGGTGGTGGTGGTGGTGGGTGGGGGTTAGTAAATACAAATAACTGTAAAGTAGAGCTGGGGATTTTATTCGCACAATTCATGGGAGAATTGAGCTCCAATTTCGTTTTCCGAATTCTGAATTCAAAACTTGCGGATGTTCTTTTGGGGACGTAATGCAGCAGGCCCCTGCAATTGGCCCTTCAAAAAGTGTGGTTGGTTCTGCACAGAGCCTTCACCACTATAATCAAATCATATATGCTGGTGTCCTAGAACTGAGATGCTGGACCCTTATACGTCAAATACGACGGAAGTGTCCACAATATATATATATATATATATATATATATATATATATATATATATATATATATATATATATATAAATGTCCATATCACAAAATAACAACTACTGACTTCCAGATGACACGGCGCGCACATACTATACAGAACTGGGGGTCGTAGCTGGTCAGATGACCATCTGATTATGTATATATATATATATATATATATATATAATTATATATATATATATATATATATATATATATATATATATATATATATATATATATATATATAATTTTGCTATATATATATATATATATATATATATATATATATATATATATATATATATATATAGAAAATTATATGTTCATTTTTATATACCAGAACAAATTTCGAAAAATTAATGATAAAGTGGGGAAAGTTTTTCCTATGACGCGACTAAAATGTTGTTAACGTTGATACGACTGCACATGCGCCCGAAAGAAAGGGGAAAGGACGATGAAATTTTAATTTATAAATTAAAATGTTTTTTTTTTCTTTTTTAAAATATTGTGTTTATAGTCTAGCCGATTTTATTTACCGTATTTTCTGTCTTACAAGACGCTGCGGCATGTAAGACGCACCCTAATTTTGGAACGAAATTTCTAAGGAAAAAAGTCTTTCTCTTAGAACAACACATTCACCAATCGTCTCTCACATACTGGTGCTACGTATTGTTTACATTAATCCTCGACCGATTTTGTTTGTATGGCAATGACATATTAGTCAAGAACAGAAAGGATCCTACCGCTGCTAGTAAACAGAACATGCTTAAGCTTGTGGCTCGGCTCCAGGAAGGTTTATAGTCTTCGAAATACTTGTAACAGCTAAGTACTGAGGTTACATTATATAAAAGATAGCTAACATTATAGTGTAATGACTCAACATACAAATCCATGTCCCTATCAGTCAAGCCAATTAGGTGACCGTCCAAGTTTGCTTTACATTCGTCTTGGAAGACGCACTCGTATTTTTTCAGGGTGTGTTTTAGGAGAAAAAAAGTGCGTCTTGCATGCCGGAAAATACGGTAGTTCCTTTTTCTTTGTTTACTTTTAATCATCTTTGTTATTAAGTATCCTACATTGTTAGAATAGTTAAATTTTGTAAGAACATCGAAGAAACATTTACCGTGGATGATCTAGCGATGAGAGCGCTGTCTATCCATTTTCGTCTTACTAAATTGATTTCTCTTTTAATCAAAGTCGGTTTTTAAAAAAAAAAATTGATCCGTCTCATTAATGGATTGAATGTGCTGTTTTGTAAATGATCCCCTTGCCTTCGTATAATCCTTTCTCCAGTTAAAAAGAAAATAATAATAAGCTAAAACTTGAAGGGGGGGGGGATTCATTCTGTCACCTGTAATGATTGCCACGAGGAATACATCGGAGAAACATTTGTTTTAAAAGTCTAAAATTTCAGCGTCCACTTCCCTTCTTGCGCGTCTGCAGTTACATTAACATAAACATCACATTTTGAAACGGGTCACACGTAAAATTATTATATTAGAAATAGAAATCAGACATCCCTATCCAAATATTTTTGGCATTTAAAAGAAATGAATAAAACAACCAAAAGTAAAATGGAAAATAATAAATAGAACAAGAACTTGTAAAACCTGGGATGACCCATGCCCTTTATGCCTACATGAAAAACTACACATTATTAAGTTTCTAAATAATGAAAATTTATTAAACCATAGACATGAGTTAACGGCTTTTTGCCGACATCAACAAATTTTCGCATTAAATAAATGCATAAAAAAATTTCATTGTCTAAAAGCTTAACCCAATCATAAGATAGAAAAAAACTTTATGAAGTCGTCAAAAACCAAAAAAACAAATTGTAGCGACGCGTTTATGCCCGAAACAGTCCTTAAAAAAAAATAAAATAAAACAAAATTCTCTAGACACCTAACGACATATTATGGTACCAATAACTATCTTTCGCTGTGACTGACGATATGCGTCCATGAATGCCATCATTCGCTTTGAAATGGACAGCCCGACCCTACCTTGGCTTGACCTCTTTCCGAAGGTGACTGATATGTGGATAAAAATTAGACCCCTTATCAAAATGGGCCCCTTATCAAAATGGTCGCCCCAACGGTTTCCATAGTAATTAATTTTGCCAATGAACATGCTTATAAAGATGCATAAATTTCAAGATTGGTTATTCCTAAATTTTCCCTTGAGGATGAAACAGGGCTTGATACTTTAACTCAATTTAATTTTAATAATTATATTGAGGTTTTCGGCTCTCGTTTTTGAAACATGAGAACTCTTATGTAGCGAAGGAATCATATTTTTTTAAAAATAATTATAATATATATATATATATATATATATATATATATTTTAGGCAGCATATTTTCATTTAAGCATGTTTGTTTAAATAATTTAAACGTATTATGTCTACTTGTTTTAGTTTTACTTCTTTCATTTCCACGAATTAATTTCTTCGTGGATGTAGAAAATTTATGAAGAAATATTCCAAAATTTTCTATCATATAATTTTTATTTTCCCCAATATTTTCAATCTCCTTTGTGACCATCTTCAGGGGTTGCATATCTATAGATGTGATATGCGTTAATACCGTAAATTCAAAAATATTTTTACCTCTATACAAGGGAGTTAACTTATATTTAACTGATTTTTAAAAAGATATCTAAAACACCAACACACACACACACACACACACACACACACACACACACATATATATATATATATATATATATATATATATATATATATATATTATAAATTAATTGATTTAGCGAAAAAAACCATATTTTAAATCAATTAATTTATAATATTAATGCTCTGTAAATTTACATTGAGCACTATTTTGTAAAAATAAAAATATCTATACGAACACCGGATTTTATATCTTACTGTTCTTTCTTTTTATTTATATACATACATATATATATATATATATATATATATATATATATATATATATATATATATATATATATATATATATATATATATATATATCGTTTATGCGAGAATGAGGCAAAGCACATATGAAACTCTAGAATGATACTTGATAGGGTTGTCCACCGACCATGACACAATAAACTTGACATTAACTCACATTGCACTATCATATGGAAATAAATAAATCCTTTCTTCTCTGCACTGAATCAAGAACGAAACTATTCTGCAGCAAGATTTTTTACGCCCCTTTTAACTAGCCACGTGTAATTGTGGCGGCACATTTAACTTTCTACCACGTTTTTTGGTGTGATCATGGGCATTTCCTTGCCCCTTTCTCTCAACCACTTTTGTCTTTCGTAGTATGATTTACGCCCGTGACGCCTACATTTTAGAAGACGCGTTTATTACATTGTCTTATGTATATATGGATTCGTTTTTACCGCGTATCAATCCTATACAGCTTATTTAATGCAAAACATATTTTAGGTTGTAAGAATTACGAAATATTTTCAGATAATAATGATTTAATAACAGCAGTTTTACTAATTAACCCATAGCTGGAGGAAGAAGAGGTGGATTTGTGCCTAAGTGAATATAACAAACCAAACGGGATTTCGAATTCAGCTCTCGGATTAACTATTCCGAGCTATTATCCATTGATCTATCCGTATATTTAAGCTTATCTTAATGCAGTATCTGGTATTCCCAAGCACTCACTTATCTAGGTACTGTCCAAGATCGACGTTTGGTGATCGTACGGGAAACGGGGTTTCAACTTGATGCGACCGCTAGCCTGTCTTATATATACACCTTTGTGCAAATGAATTGAAACAAGTGCTTTAGTTTCCTTTTTTCCCATTCGGCCACTTTTCGACCCACTGGAGTGACAGGGTGTAATCGATTTCTATTTTTTCCTCGGATTAGGTTTGCAATGATATGCAGTAACATGAATCTGTTTTCGGGATGTATGATGAAATTTGTTTGGCCTTGAAAAATATTGCGTCATCCGTGATTGCTTCAGATTTTTATCACACCCAGGCACTGTTGTCTCGACTGTCAATTAGTTGTCCTACGGCCATTGTCTGCGATGAACGTTACTCCAAGGAAGCATACAAAAATTGTAACACTGCACGAACACTCTGGCAAGCCTTACCACTGAGCAAATCAAAGTGCTATAGACTGGCAATGAAACTCACTGATTTAAATCCAGTCGAGAATCTGTGGTCAATCTGCAAGGAACGACTTCGTGGAATGGACATACGAAGTACTAACAGATGCACTGTGTCATGTTTCATTGGAAAAATACGAAAAAAAAAAAAAGAAAAAAGTAAATAATGTCGCAATTATTCGTTTTGTTTCAATTAATTTGCACAAGGGTGTACATTTACTTTGTATGTACTATTTTGCAATTTTAGTTGTATTAGTATATTTTATTACATTTTCTGTTGTCTAATTTATTAAATTATCTTACGCACGCATTTGTTACAACGCGCTGTGAATATTTTTCTTTCCTGGCTTTTTTTTCTCTGTTAATAAACCTGTTCATTTTATGTTGATATTCTGTTTGATTGATCGAGTACAGATCGTTTGAATATCTGGTTTTTGTACATTTTTGTGCACAGAAAAGTAAATTTTCAGGATTGGTCAGTGGAAACAGTTGAAAGGAGAATGGCAACATTCTTTGAATGTCGAAGTAGCTAAATACGACGTGCATCAAAGGCAAAGGAACGAAATATGTTCGACAGGTTTGTTGAAGCACAAAACATGTTGATTATAATGTTTACATAGCCGACAGAAATGACAACAATTATTCAAAATGGAATCGCTTATTCATTATTCATGTTTTATTATTCATGAAACAGACATTAAGCGGGTTTATAGAGAGAAGTATTTTCTTTAGTACATTACAAATCGCATCTCTTAAATTATCCTCTGGTTGTCTGCATGGATTGTAAAATCTTTTTAGTAAAAGGTTGGCAGCACTAGCATGCGCAAAGATGTTAAATATGAAATTGTTCTGCGCAGCAATAAACAGCTGGTAGCCATTTTGGTGATGTCGGTTCCTTCTCCACCATTCCAACATTATATGCAACATGAGCCGTGCAGTGAGAAAACGAACATGAGTATAACTTTATTCAATTCAGAATTAAACGTGTCCTATTGGACTTACTTACATACAGAATACGTATAAGGGGAGATAATCCATACCATCCCCCCTCCTTGATGGTTATTTGTACGAGAGAAAGTCATTCCACCTTTAAGGGTGTCGTCGTGGTTCGCAGTCGACAGCCGCCTCTGACATCTTTATCTTGTCTACCCTGCTTTGAAGTAAATTGCGTGTAGCAAGTTTATAGCTTCCTCATAAGAAGGGGAGTCCGAAATTATCCTGTAGACAGAAATGGAGAGACAGATCGTTATCAGCCTCGTCTTGTTTATTTGTAGGTGAGGGTGCTCCGCTTTAAGGGTTTCTAAAATTCAATGGGTTCATTGTTCAACAGTTGTAGCATGGATAGAATGGAGATCGAACCTTTGTGGTCTCATACAATGTTCCATGTTGGGGATTTCTCACTTGAATAAATTGTAGTGAGAAAATGAACGTATGTGTAACTTAACTAAAGCTTTATTCACCTTAGAATGAAGTGTGTTCTATTGAACTTACTTAAATGCAGAATAAGTATAAAGGGGAAAAATCCATACCACAAGCCGTAAAGGATGTTTGACTAGAGAAGGCGAATATTATTGAAAAGCTTTATGAACGACAAGTAACGGCGGCGACTGTTAAAACTCATATAAAAAACGAGCGTAAGATCAAGAAATTAATCTAGAATCCAGTTGAATGAAGTGCCCGTGTTAACTGATGGCTTGTGGATTTTTGTCTCTTAATCGACGAATGGAAAGCCATTTGGAGACAAAGATTCATAAGTACCCACTTAATTGTAGCAAATAATTATTGTTTCCATTTGAGCTCCAAATGTACCTAAAACCTCATGATAATACATCCGAAAACCAAATCACCTCACTAACTCTATTTCTTGCGCCCAAAATTATTTAAAATTAAATTGTTACCGTGACTTATTCACGGAAGCGTGAAATGCGATACAAGATGGCCTGAAAGCCTCTTTGATTGAGGCATCAACGCGGAGGAGTTTTATCATTTAAACAGGGATTATTGATAACGAGTTAGGTGCACCGACAACCACCCTGAAGTGTTGCTGATGGCGTCAAAATGAATTAGTGTGTATACATTGAATTCCTAAGGATCAAACTTCAATCATGGCTCAAGAAGAAGACACTGGATTTCAAACGGAAAGTGGTATTCATGAACACATGCTACAGTTCATACTGAATACTTGGCTAGATTAGGTTTAAAAAATATCTTACTTATGGGGTGGATTTATTTCTTCATAAATAAGTCTGATTATTAGTATAAAATCATTTTCATCCAAGAATGAACTTCGGGGAGCATTATAAACATACAAGTGTAACACACGTTTCCAAGTGATCAGTGAAGCTTTCTTTTTGAATAAAGTC
Source organism: Acanthosepion pharaonis (assembly GCA_903632075.3). NCBI lineage: Eukaryota > Metazoa > Mollusca > Cephalopoda > Sepiida > Sepiidae > Acanthosepion > Acanthosepion pharaonis. Next base: position 1,854,990 of record CAHIKZ030005455.1, on the reverse strand, counting down.
TGGTGTAGTTCTTCCAGTTGACTAATAAATCTATCACAATAGATAGTTTCATTAATTATAGTCCATGATAGACGACAAAACTTCATACCCCTCCAAATAAAGAGCATTACCTTTTCGGTGTGTGGATTTTGTTTTTGTACCGGCACAGGCTTTTCTTTGAGTCGTAAACATTGTTTCTCTTGCTAAATATAGTTATTCAGGATCTATTTTTCATCTCTAGGAACAATCATTTCCAGAAATGATTCATTAACGTCTCCTGTCCTTAATGAAAAACACTGGAAACCGGTGAGATAACGTGAGACCCGTTGGCCATGTTTTGACCGCGTTCATGAAAGTGGTATATGATTGTTCCGTGGTTCGTTCTGACATTCTCGCGTTGCAAGCTACTGGCTGTCTTCAGTTACGTTTAGGGGAACTTGATTGCCGATTAAAGTTTATCACCCAGGACAAAGAAAAACTTTGAGTCTAAATTTTCCCGAACACAGTAAATAAATCATTAATATAATTTTATAACTCATAAGACTTTATTCTCATAAAAAATGCGGATTATTTCTTATCGTTACTGAAGACGATGATGTCTTTCTGGACTCGTAAATTATGCAGTGTCTGTAAAGGGTGGCATTTACAGTCATTGTTATGGGTCAACTAAACTAAAAAATTGATTCAGTTTAACCTTCAATATTTCCCTAAAAAAAGGAATAAATATCGCAACTCAATATTACATGTATCACGATAGCTTATAAAATCGAACAAAAAATTTACAACATCGTGGTTGAAATTTCGTCTATAATTCAAAAGATGGCCGCCATTGATCAAGTTTTAATCACGTTTCCAAAATGCATGTCAATTCGTAAAAAAAAAAAAAATAAAATAAAAATCCGGTTAGAATTTTACTTAGATATATTAGATTTCTTAAATGCTCCTAAAATTGAATTTTTCCTTACCCCCTCTGAAAAACCTGCGTTGTTTATTGTGCCGTTTCAGTCATCTGAAAAATAGAGACAAAAAGAACGGGAGAGAAGGAGAAAAACTTCCAGAAATCAAAAAGGGATTCGGATGGTAGAATACGAAAAGAAAACACACGCACATATAAGACTGAGTAGGATAAAAAATCTACACACACGTACATGTACTTGCAGGTACGTATAAATAGATTTATTCCTCAGGGGTTATAAATACAGTGCTCAATGTTAGGAAACAGAGCTATAACTATTTGAGTAAATATACATAATATCCAACGCCGCTGCTTTCTTTGCACCTCTTATTTTCTCTGCAATCTTTGAGTGTTAAATTTTTAAAACCTTTCTTTCTCATTCTGTGTCCCTAAAATTCATGCTCTTTCTTTCTGATTGCCACCAATAGACTCTCTGTAGTTTCATTTTCTCCTTAAACTTCTTCATTTGTCACACGTTCTGTCTGTGCTATTCGAAACATTTATTGGGAGAAGCACAACTCGGTCGTTTCATTTCTTATTTTACCATAGGATGATTGCTTAAATATTCTAGAGATTGTACGTAATTGGAAAACAGTAGAGGATTCAATCCTAAAAATGAATCAAGCAATTAACTGTTATTTTTTTTAGCAAGTTACAAAGGATAAGATAGAAAAGGTGGAGCGAACTGCAAAGATGAAAGCAAAAATATTAAGATTATAACAGAAAAAAAGTCAGAAAGATCAAAAATAAACAAAATGTAACAGGAGAAAATTGTATAAGAAATGGAAAAAAAAAACAGTATAAGGGAGGAATGCAGAAAACGTTAATAATCGACAAACTCTCATGCACATAAAAAAAGCAATTAATCAATATGGCGTCTGGACGGAAGCGTTTATTATCAAAACCATCGCCAACGAAGCTATTGATCTGATATCTTGTGCGGGGAATGCTAAATGGCGTTAATTTCTCATTCTGTTTACAAACATCTTTGGTGTTAGAACTAGATTAGGATTTGCGTTTGTATTATTCCGTTTATGAACAACAGGAAAGGAAAAGCGAACACGAACGAAACGTTGATAAGTTAGCAAATTGCAAACGAGATGTCGTCAGGTGATGGATACTGGATTACGCCTCGGGCAATAGACTAAAATTGATAAGAAATAACATTAGTAGAAAAAATATAAGCGGTGATAGGACGAGAAAAATAGGCGTGTAACATAATAGGAAAAGAAAGAAAGAGAGCGAGAGAGAGAGAGCATTTACAAGAGAAAGAGAAAGAACATGAGATATTATAGTAATGATAGAAAAAGTAAAATTATTTTACAGAACAGAAACAGAGAAAAAAAAAGAGTGTGAAATAATAAAGGGAGAGAGAGGGAGAGAGAGAGAGAGAGAGAACGGTAGAAAGCAGTTAGAAGAGAAAGAGTGAAGAATATATGAGATTTTAAAATAAAATAAAAAATATGCAAAAAGGGAATGTCTTATAGAAAAGGAAACAAAGTGAGGGAAATAAAATGTGGAAAAGAAAAGGGAAAAAGGAAGGAAGAAAGAGAAAGAAAAAGGTAGAGAGAGAACGAGTGGGAAAAAGAAATAAAATGTGTAAAAGAAAAGGAAAAAAGGAAGGAAGAAAGAAAACGAAAATGAAGAGAGAGAACGAGCAAGAGAGAAGAAATAAAAGAAAAAGAAAAACATGTAAAAGGAAAAGAGAGAAGGAGCGAGAGAAAGAAATAAATTGTGGAAAAAAAAAGGAAAAAGAAAATGGAGAAAGTAAAAAGAATAAGAGAATGAGCAAGAATTAAAATGTGGAAAAGAAAAGGCTACCTAAAGAGAAAGAGAGAAAGAGCAATTTGAAGAGGAATAGAAAGAAAAAAAATTAAACAAAAGAAAAGGATAAACAAAAGTGAAAGAGACAAAGAAAGATGAAGAGAGAAAGAGAGAGAGAGAGAGAGAGACGAGGGAAAATGGGAGAGATCAGTTGAAAGACAATGTTATAGAGAGTTAAATATTAAAATAAAAAAATGATTTAAGAAAAGATATTTTATTGGAAAAGAGAATAAAATAAATAAAAGCGGAAAAGAAGAGTGTAACAAAAAAAAAAAAAAAGAAAAAGAAAAAGAAATGAGGGCGAGAAAAACAGAGAGAAAGGAAGAGAGAGTGTAATTGAATATGAAGAAGGAAAAAGAAAAAAAAGAAATAAAGACAAACACGTGAGAAAAGAGCCGAAAAAAGAACAAAGAAAGAGAAAATGATAGAAAACAGAGAGGCTAAGAGAGGGAAAATGATCGTTAAAAAGTAAGCGAAATGATGAAAGCAAATTACATTTGGGGATAAATAGTGTTTAGATTTAATGTAAGGAATTCTTTTGCCTATTGTCTGTTGCAAATTCTTTATTGAATATGTTCGCTTGATTTTTATGCTTACAATCTTCGGTTCTTGTTGAAAGTAATTTACTCGTATTGGTTTTTGTAAAATCATTGTTAATTTATGAGCTCACAATATGACATTGGACTTGGCGGTATCAAGAAATAGTCATAACGCCAACAATTTATACATTCAAACGCTAATTACTTCACTGTTAATCGCAAATCTCCCCCTTTTCACTCCCTATCACACTCTCACTATCTATCTATCTATCTATCTATCTATCTATCTATTTTAGTATTTAGTATTATAGAATAGTCAACATATTGTACCCATGTTCGTAGTTGATATTACTGAGTACTGTTTTTTTTTTTTTATTAATAAGGCTTACATTATTTTTAGCCTTTTTTTGCATGTAGACGGTGCTATTATATTTGTATTATTAAACAAATATGTTGCAAATAGGCTCCGGTAGCTCTCCATCAGTATTTAAATATTCATATAATGCTAAATACATGCAATCTATTTCCAGTTAACAGTTAATGTATTTTATCCTTGAAAATGGCTAAATGTATAGTTGAAAGTATAATTCAACTACTGAAAAGAAAAAAATTAAAACAAAAAACATATTTAAAATTGCTACACAATAGCTTTCGTGTTTCGGTACTAAGCTGTGCTTCTTCAGGCGATTGTAAATGACGATATTCAGTCACCCCCCACGAGGGTGTCATGTGGCACAAGGCCTTTTTAACGTGGGAATTCCTAAGCCATTAGGCTCGGCCAAAAAATAGCCCATTTGAACCCGTATAAACGGGTTCAGGGCCGGTTTTACCTCCCCGAAGGAGACTCCGCCCTTCGGCGTAGCCTCCTTCGGGTTCCTCCCGCCCGTAGGAAGAGAGTTGAACCGAACAGTCGCTCAAGAGTTGTAAATGACTGGTGAGTAAATGATTATTTTTATTTTCAAAAGCAAAATACTCCCTCTTTTTTCGAAAGAGAAGAGAAAACGAGGAAATAAGATCAGAATTAAAATGAAGGTTGTGGGTTTACCCCGATTAACCAATTAGGTGTCAGACCTACGCTAAATTCATACTTTGATATTTCTATGGAGTCATTAGATTCTGTAGTGTCTTCTGATGTGGTGGGTTTGTTTATCATATATAATCTAAGTGCTTATGATCATATTAGTGTTGATAATATAGGATTATATAGAGATGATGGTCTTATGTTAGTAAAACGTCTACTAAAATTAAGGTTGATAAATTAAGGAAAATGATTCACAGATAATTAAAAAGCCTAAACCTTGATGTTAAAATCACTACTGATGTTCAGCAGGTAGATTTTCTTGATGTTACGTTAGATCTTGTTAATGATGTATTCCAAGGTTATTTCAACCCAATATATATTCACCCGAATTCTAACCATCTTCCATCTGAATATACCCTCCTCTATAGAATATAGGATCAGCAACAACTCTTCAAACAAAAGTGTCTTTAATAATTACAGGCGTTTTTAGAACACTGCCTTAAAAATAGTGGTTACAAGAGCAGAGAAATCAAGAACAGTAAACATGATAATAGCGTTCGAGGAAAAAGGAATAGGAACATGAAAATCATTTGGTATACACCCCCATTTAACCAAATGGTTAGTACTAAGTTAGGGCAGAAATTACTCAATTGATAAGCATTTCTCCAGAAATAATCCAACCGGTAAAATATTTAGCATAAATACTCTAAAACTAAGCTATAGTTGCTCTGATAATCTGGAAAAAATTATAAAAAAAACATAATAATAAAATTTTGAACCAATATAAAAACCTGAGTAATAATGGAAATTACAAGGTAACTAATTTTGATAAACAAATCAAATGTAATTCCAGAAATTCTAACGATTGCCAATTGCAAAACAAATGTCTGGGCAACTCTCTTGTTTACCTAAACACTATTTCTATAATAGAAAATCTGACTGTTGAAAAATTTTATATAGAGAGTACCAAAAAAACTAAGTGGTACTAATATATATATATATATATATATATATATATATATATATATATATATATATGTGTGTGTGTGTGTGTGTGCGCGTGTGTGTGTGCATGCGTGTGTGTGTATTAGAGCCGTTGGGGTCTGTAGGTTTTTAAATCAGCTTTTTTCTCTAGTAACTTCGTTATATTTTACAAAACCTTGTCATTTATTTCTCGCTTTTTCACTTCCCAATAAAATTTGTGGTAGATTGTGGCAAAATTTAAAGCAGATTACATAACATTTAAAACCACAACATTTTGTAATATATAAACATGTGGACACGCGCATAGACACCCTTTGTGTATGTGTGTGCGTGTGAAAGAGAGTAAGTTTATTACTTAATATTGACAAGTACATACTTTTTAATTAGAGAATGTTGAATGTATGACGACGTTGACCTTCAGAGGTCAATTACGAAATCATACTTCAAGCGTTATAATAGCCAACTTAGGCAATAAACGTTATTTTATGAGCTGATTTATAGCTGCAGCTGAAGTCTTAACACTGTTTTTGCTTTCACACTAAAAGTATCAGTGCGAATAAATATGCTGTTGACACGAGATGACTCAATGTGTTCAAAAAACACATTAAATTTTCTCGTGTCAACAACGAATTTATTCTCAATTTGCATCTTGTTCCCTGAATTAAAGTTAGGCTCATCTTTTTCTTATATTTCATATAAATGGTCAATTCAGTTTTGATCCGACGAAAGACATATGATATTACCATGGTGCAGGATAAGGGGTAAAGAGAATATAACGTGATCATGAGAGCCAATGGAAACCCGGGAATTTACTGACATTCACTTTATCCGTAAATCCCTCAACTTATGGTATAAATAAAAGGCCCAAGGGCCACTCAGAGCAGAGGGTTACTGTTTAGTATATATTATGAGAATATTTAGGATAGAGATAGTTTGACCTTTGACTTGAAGAGAATAACATTTTAATGATCAGAGAAGCATCCACTCGGAAGTCTGTTCCGCGAAGTAAAACTTCTAAAGAGGAGCCTGTCTGCGTGATACTTCCTCCTTACTAAAGGAATATGAAGAAAATGAGGATAAATTAACGCCATGACATAGCGGGTCATAATTGTGAAGGTGTGAACTGGTGGAACTAAAGAATATACCTCGTCTGAGCATTTGCCATAGAAATTGCGATAGATTATTTCGTCTGTGTGAAATATATTGCATGTGGAAAAATCCTTCTTAATCTCGAATGCTGAATAAATACTTTTGAACTCTGCCAAGGCTGGTATTGGCAGAACCAGCCATGATATGGCAGCAATGATCCATTTTGCTCTGATCTGAACTTTGTAAAGATAGAGAATGGCGTAGATCTTGGATGTATTCGACTATTTAAATGAGTAAAGAATAAAGTATTATTGTACCCAAATAAATACAAAGAAAACATTTTATTTTCATCTCGGAGGCAATCCAAGTAACCAAGGAGAAACGTAACATAAACATTATTCCCAAATTATATATTTTACTTGGCGGAAGAAAGAACAACTAACTTTCGTCCTGGGTAAGATGATAAACTACATCCACGTACTGAGTCAGACGATAAACACAATGCAACTGCAGAGCCTCTTGTCGGGAGGTTTTGAGGAGCGTGGAACCACCTCTTAATTGCTGGTGTTCCCAGTTCCATCCTGACCCGAAGTGGTAGCACCCGTTAGGGTCCCAAACAAATAGTTGACTTCTGAACTGGGATCAAAATACTATGAACGTGTAAAAATAGGATTTAGTACCAGCAATACATTTTTGTAAAAAATGATTACCAGCAATACATTTTTGTAAAAAATGATTACCAGCAATGAATTTTTAAGAAAAAAATATTACCAGCACTAATAGTAAAATGGAAAAGTCAACACTCAATAATATTAACGACGACATGGCCACAACTTGCTGATCGTGTTTGGAAAATAAAACATACCTATAACTTCAGATACATACATGAAAAAAATAAAAATTGTCCTTGTTAGAAGAGTAGAAGAAAACTCTCGGATATGCAGTATATTGCCAGTGGTCTTTAACGAAACTTGTATAAAAGCGGGATTGCTGCACAAATGCACAATTGTCATCTGCTAGCGTTTGTATACATCTCGTATATAATACGTTAAAATCTCCCTTTCTTTGCCGTGCGCCGATAGCTTAGGATCTCTGACTGATACCAAATCGGCCGAGTTTCGATCTTGGCTTGTAGCAATCGAACTAGCCACAATGATGAGTTGTGATACAGTGAAACAGGCTATGTGGATGACTATATATATATATATATATGTGTGTAATATAAAATATTAAAACTAATCCACGAAAAGAACTCAATGTATTTTCTATTGCAGATTTTTGGTTGGTTGGTTGGGTTTTATGGCATATCAACCACTGTAGGTCATTTAATGTCAAATTAAGTTATATATATATATATATATACACACACACATACACACACACACACACACACACACACATATATATATATATAGATATATATATATATATATATATACACACACACATACATATACCTATATATATATATTAAATATACAGTACTATTAAACGTATAGCTGGCAACATTATTTTTCAAAAACGTATAGCTGGCAACATTATTCTTTCAAAAACGTCGAGATGGCAACATTATTTTTTCAAAAACTTATAGCTGGCAACATTATTCTTTCAAAAACGCATAGCTGGCAACATTATTCTTTCAAAAACGCATAGCTGGTAACATTATTCTTTCAAAAACGCATAGCTGGCAACATTATTTTCCGAAAACATTATCTGAGGCCTTGCTGTTGGACGTAGTTTATCGCCATACCCAGGACGCGGATGTAGTTTATTGTCATACCTAGGACGTGAGCTAGGAGTTCGCTATTTGCCCATAGCTGGGACCCTAACAGGTGCTACCACCCCGGCTCAAGGTGGGAGGTGGTTCCACGCTCCGAAAAACCTCCTGATCAGAGGCCTTGCTGTTGGATCCAGTTTAACGTCATACCCAGGACGCTTCTATTGCAGAGCAAATAATTAATACATAATAAAATACAAAATCACCTTATATGGAGAAAGTTTTCCCATATAACGTGATTTTGGATTTTATTGTGTAATAATTATATATATATATATATGTGTGTGTGCGCGTGTGTGTGCATGAAGACACAGAGGTGAACGAATCGAGGCACTTATTCAGAATGATCCGAAAAACTTACATCAATCGTTTTAATATATATATATATATATATATATATATATATATATATATATATATATATATATATGCATTTCTGAAACTATGTTTGTTTCATTGAACGCGTTCTTGTGTCTATATTCGTTTATCTTCATGGATTTGGTTTTTATTTCGTTTCTGCGTGCGCGTTTGAATGGGCAAAAGTGTTTGTTTTTCATGCGACGAAATAGAAACAGACTTTGCCAAAAAGCAAGTCAAATTGGCGCCAGTAAATCTTTACGACATAAACAAGAAGTCGTTGGATGGAGAAAAATAACAAAAGAAAAGGAAAGAAATGAAAACAAAAAACAAAAAAAAAGATCAAGTAATTTTCCCAGTCAAAAAAAAAAAAGAAAAAGGAATGAAAAATGAAGAAAGAATTGTGTGGCATAGAAAAAGTAGCTAAAATAATTATCAAAAATAAAAGAGAAAAATGAAGACGAAAAGAAAGAAGCAGCTTAATGAAAAAGAACAAGATGAAAGAAAAAACACCAGAATGAATGAAATAAAAATGAAAATGGTGTAAACTATGAAAGAAGGAAATAAAAAAAAAGAATTAAATGCAGGATAAGGAAAAGCATAATGAATGAAAAATACAAAAGGAAAAGACAGAATGAAAGGCAAAAATTAGCAGAGTTAATGAAAAAGAAAAGATAGAATGAAAGGCAAAAATTAAGATAGAATATAAAAATGAAAAAGATAGTAAAAAGATACCAAAATAGAAAATGCTAAAAGAACGAGAAAAAAAAAAGGCCAGAGAATGAAATAAGAAATCTTGAATGAATGAAAAAAAGCAAATAGAAAAAGCAAAAATGAATTTTAAAAAATGAAACAAGTAGAAAAGAAAAACAAAATAAGAAAAGACAAATATAATGAAGAGAGGTAAAATGTGGGTGGTGCGAATTCAAACTGGAGAAAAAAAATAATTGAATCACTGAAGGAAAAAGAAGGGAATAGATGAAAATAAAGAAGGATTAAGGAAGTGTTGGGGTGGATAAAGAAAAGAAAGAAAAGAATGGTTAATCAAAGATAGAAAGAAGAAATATAATACGAAAAAAAGGAAAGAAATATCGTAGTAAATACAAAGAAGAAACTTGAAATGAAAACAAAAAATATAAGAAAGAAGTAAACTGAAGAAAGAACAACTGAAAGAAAAATATTAGGAAGAAAGTAGAAAATAAATAAAATAAAAATATAAATATAAGGAAGAAAAAAACGAAAGATAGAAAGAATGAAATGAAAGAGAGAAAAAAGAAAGAGAATTATAAGAAATTTAAGAAAGAAACAAGTACAGAGAGTGTAGGAAAGACAGAGAGGAAAAAGAAAGAAAGAATGAGATAAAGAATAAAAGAAAGAAGTCAAAACGAAAAATAGAAAGAAAAATAAAAACAGCGAAAAAAGAAAGAATGAATGAAATAAATCTAAAAAGGAAAACGGAAATAAAAATAAAAAGAAAGAATGAAAGAAAACAAAAGAAGTAAAATAAAAACTGTAAGGGAGAAGAAATGTATGAAAAGAGATCGTTAAACAGAATTAGAGAGAGAGAGAGAGAGAGAGAGAGAGAGAGAGAGAGGAACAATATCTAAAGTGAGATGAACGAAGAAAGAAAAGAAACGTAATAGAAAGAAAAATGAACAACTACGAAAGCAGTAAAAAGAAAGGAAAGAAAAGAAAAAAAAATATCGAAAGAAAACTATTCAATAACTAGGATCCTGATAGGTGTTTTATTTATCACAAGAGAGGAATGTGTGTCAGCCGACAAGATGGCGATTATAATTTAGAAGTACCATTGAATAGTAAAGATAACGTGACTCTGAAATTCAAACAAACACAAAGACAGAAGCGAAGAGAATCACAAAAATAAGAGAAAGAATTGAACCCGTAATTGTAATTTCCGACTTGGCAATATTTTGAGTCTCACTTCGCTTTTATTGTTGGCACAATACAACAAGCATCGTCTTATTTCGATATATGTGTATTCATAAATTAAATGATTTTTTAGGTACTTTTCTACCAGTTATTAAATAAGTACATAGAAATAATATATATATATATATATATATATATATATATATATATATATATATATATATATATATATTAGAGTCGACTGAAAAAAGATCATAGGTAACCAAATGAGGTTTACTTTTTAGTATAGTTCCTTCTTCCATCGGTGTTGGAGTACTTGGATCTCATTGGTGAAGTTGCTTTCATCGTGTTGGTCAAAAAAGTCAACAAGCGCAGATATGACGTCCTCATCATTGCGGCCATTGTCCCCAGCCAAGAGATTTTTTCTTGTTGGGGGACAGATGATAGTCAGATGCGGCCAAATCAGTAGAATAAGGAGGGTGACTGACCTGTTTAAAGCCAGTCATGCACAGCAGCCATTGAAACCAAGGACTTGTCTGCGAGATCACTGTCCTGATGAAACAAAAACCCTTTAGTCAGTTTTACTGAGCGTTTGGTCTTGGTAGCCTTTCGTAACTACTTAGACGTGGTGGCATAGCTCACACCATTGATGGTGTGGCCCTTTTGAAAATAGTCATCCCAAAAAACTAACGCTATCACCTTCTCTGCAGATGAAACGACCTTGGTCTTCTTTGGTGCAGATAAGGAAGGATTTTTCCTCTACATGGATTGCCTCTTTGTCTCTGGCTCAAAGTGATGAACCCAACACTCATCCTGGATTAGAAAATGTTCAAGGAAACCAGCTGGATCTGCCTCAAATAATGTCACAATTTTCTTGTGGTGAGCTTTTGAACAGGTGTCAGAAAACATGGCACCCACCGAAGAGACACCTTCATCATACCAAGTTCATTGTGCAGAATATTCTCAACTCTCTCACGGGATATTTAATAGTCAATTGCCTATCATCCATCACCCTGTGGTGGAAACGATCTATATTCTCCTCTATATTTTTAAGATTCTCCCTCCCTCCTAAATTCAGCTCCCCACTTTTAAACTGTTGATAAACCTAGGGTGTTATCCCTAATATAGCAACCATGTCAGCATGAATGTCTCTGAGGGTTAGAACCTTTTGTCTGCAGGTGCTTGTTAACATCACGAAATAAAACCTTTCAAGAGATGTCGCTACTAGATACTTTGAAGAATTCTTTGCACAGTCAGATATCAGTTTACCTGAAAAATAAATAACAAAAAACAATGTATTAGGTCATCCCATAAGTTCTGTCCGAATTTTGAATAAAGAAAACAAGTGACCAAATATTACATTTAATTACAGATTCAATCAACAATGTATTTTCCCTGATTATCTATGACTTCCTTCCATCTATTAACAAGCTTACTAATTCCATTACTGTAAAATTCTTTTGGCTTTGATTCGAAGAACTCACAAATGTCAGTTTTAACCTCTTCCTGTGTTACAAAAGCTCTTTCTTCCAAATGATTCTTTAAGGTACGAAACAAATGCTAGTCTAAAGGAGCAAGATCGGGAGAATAAGGTGGATGGGGAATTTTCTCCCAACCAAGTTCTTCGATCTTTTGTGACGTGATTCTTGCTGTGTGGGGTTGCGCATTGTCCTGATGAAACATCACCCCTTTTCGATTTACTAGAGCAGGTCTTTTTTTCCTCAAAGCTTGGTTCAAACGCTCTAATTGCTGACAGAATATTTGAACATTAATTGTTGTATTAGATGGTAAGAATTCAAAGTGGATTATTTCTTGGCGATCCCACCAGATTGAAAGAAGAACCTTTTGCCCATGAAGTTCCCTTCTCGGCTGTGGCTTGGGTCCTTCCCCTTTACCAAGCCACTGTCTACGACGCTTAACATTTCGATAAAAGATCCATTTTTAGTCGCCAGTTACAAGTCTATCCAAAAAAGGTGAAACAAGTTGGCGAGAATGGAGAGAAGAGCAGATGTCAACTCGGGATTTGAGGTTGTTTTCACACAATTCATGAGGCACCCATTTTCCAAGTTTAGGAACTTTTCCAAGTTGTTGAAGATGACGATGAACAGTTGTATGGTTTGAACTGAGAACCACTGCCAATTCCTCAACTGATAAAGCAGGATTTTCTTCAAGGGCTGCTTCAAGAAGCTTTTCATCAAACTCAGCTGGACGTCCGGTTCGATCTTCATCTTCAAGGGTGAAATCTCCACCTCTGAATTTTGCAAACCATCTTCTGCAAGTTCTTTCATTCACACAGTCCTCTCCATAAACTGAGTGAATGTTTCTAGCCGCTTCGGCTGCTGAGTTTCCTTTCTTGAACTCATAAAGCATTATGTGCCTCAAATGATTCTTGGGTACTTCCATGTTAGCAGGGTTTTAATCAAACAAAATTTAATTTTATTGTTCTCTGAAATAAAATTTGATCAGTGTAAATGCATATAAACATAAAAATAATGTCCAGCTCCATTAGACATTATAAAATACTCTTTAAATTTCGTTCATTTTAACAAAAAGTTAAAAATCGGACAAAACTTATGGGATGACCTGAAAGTTATTATTAAGAAGTATTGAAATCAATGCATGGATGATTTCACAGCTCCTGCATCATACCTTTATAGTCAGTCTATGAACTTTTCAGCCTACCCTCATATCTGGAAAGAATCAATGCAGTTATTAATAAGAAGAGTTGAAATGAATGCATGCAAGATTTCAAAGCTCGAGCACCACTCCTTCATAATTAGCCTATTAACTTTTCAGCCCACTCTCGGATATATTGCTATATATCATATATAGTTATTGGATTTGAACATGTCTTGTCAAAATGACATGCCAATTATCGAAGTATTAAAAGTAAGAAAGGTTATTACTGATATAAAATGCAAGTCAAAAAATAAATGGTATGATCCGGAAGAATATTTAGGAGAGGATATCAGAAGTATAGCTATTTGGAGGCAATCTGAAATAGAAAGATCTGAGTGCGCATGCGTTGTCGGTGTAAATGTTGTATGCTGATTTGTGAAAGGTACACGTCTTGCCTCATTTTAATCCTTTTACAGACAGAGTGCGTGCTCGCAAACACACACACACACGCACACATATACTGATTAACGCACTTAAGTGCACAAAAACAAAGTCAATATAAAGGCAAAGAATGAGTCAGTGTGTGCTTGAGTGTACCTGTAGCTGAGCGAAGGAGAGAGAGAGAGAGAGAGAAAGATTGGTAATGGAAAATATACACTAGAAAGAAACACACGTACGCACACACGTATCTCTCTCTCTCTCTCTCTCTCTCTCTCTATATATATATATATATATATATATATATATATATATATATATATATATATATATATGTGTGTGTGTGTGTCGAGAGAGAGAGAGAGAATGAGAAAGTAAGGAGGTAGAGGGAGAGAGCAAGGAGAAGAGTTAATAAAAAGTAAGCTGGAGGTGGACGCGGGGGGGGTGTTAAGGTACAACCACTCCTGCATATTAATCTCATATGTTTGAATTGGCCGGCCAATTGACGTCAATAGAACAAATATAACAGCAAAGGAATTCAGGCTCAGCCACACCAGATAATAATAATAATAATAATAATAATAATAATAAGAAGAAGAAGAAGAAGAAGAAGAGGTATTGGAAAGAGGAAGAACCGAAAGTATCCCGATGACAGAATTGTTAAAGTCAACTCGAGTAATGAGAAGTCTCCAAGAGTATTGGCAGTGTTTGTTGTCATCCAAACGCAGTCCCGTTATTCTACAAGTTTCAACAATCAATGAGTATAAATAAAAAGGATGTAAAAGAAAAAAAAGAGGCGGTATTAATATTTCTGATATTAGTGAGTGTCGTAGCAGTCATTATTGCAACATTTGGAATAGTCCCGAAGGTCTTGGGGGAAAATTACAGGAACTTTGAAAATCGGCAACAGTTTTAGAATCATCCAAACGATATTATAGCAAAAAGCTAGAATACTAAAAATAGTGCTTTAATCACCAGTGTAAGTCACACCTGTTACTCCTTGCGGAAACAATTAATGAGTGAAGAAGAAGAAGAAGAAGAAGAAGAAGAAGAAGAAGAAGAAGAAGACGACGAATAATAATATGAAGAAGAAGACGATAAAAAATAAGACGACGAAGAAAAAGAAGACGTAGAAAACGAACGTTGGTCAGGAACGGAATAATAATAATAATAATAATAATAATTTGAAAAAGAAAACGAAGAAGAAGAAGAAGAAGAAGAAGAAGAAGAAGAAGAAGAAAACAACTACGATTAAGAAGACGAATACTAATAATATTAATAAGACAACGACGGCAACGAAGAAGAATTGCGAAGAAAGAAGACGAAGTAGAAGAAGAAGATGAAGAAGACGAAGAAAACAAAGAGGAAGAAGACGAAGACAAAGACGAAGAAGAAGGAGACGAAGACAAAGAAGAAGAAAAAGAGGTGGAAGCAGAAGAGAAAGAAGAACTGTTGTTAAAATATTTTCAAGTTTTACACGATACAGCAAATCGTAAATGTTACTATATGAAGAAAGAAAAAATGCATCCATCATATAATAATGATAATAACAAGAAGATAAAACTGGGTGTGGCCGAATGGTGCCAAAAGAGTTCTTACCTGTTTAGAATATGCTTTGTTCAATATGTCGCGCATTCAACCTCTCTCGTAAAGAGAACTGGTGGTAACATAAGCCACCACAAGTTGTGCAAAAAGATGAGGCTACCATCCTTTGGAATTTCAACATGATATGGAAATCTAAGCAAGACGACTAGACATAATTGTGACAAAACATGCTAACAATACATGTCTTCAGATAGACATTGCAAACTCAGCTGACAAAAACAGGTTTGAGAAAGTAAGACCCGGAGATTGAAATCTGTCGAATGTGACATCGAAAAGACAATAACAGCTATTCTTATTGGGGCTTTAGGAATGATATTAAAAAAAAGCAATTTAATATGTGGCTGAAATTGCTGATAGCCATAAAATGCATGAATTGCAAAATAGTCATACTCATGAGTACTTCTCACGTCTAGCGTAGATTTCTATCCATACAAAATCCAGAGATGATAGTTCCTGATCTGACATCTAGTCTACAATCGCTATCCCACAGACGTGCCGTGGCCTCCCTCTTTCTCTTCTACAAATATTTTCACGGCAAGTGTTCCGACGAGGTACTTTCGCTGATTCTCGGACTACATGAATTTAAACGAGCTACCAAGCTGGCATCTCGGTCCCACCCTTTCAATGTCAAAACGGTTAAATGTAACCGTTTCTTCTGATCCACTGGCATAAAGGAGGATCGATATAACAGAGATATTTAGTACTCTTTTCTTGGTTTCAAATGAAATTCTCTTGCTTCTTAATATTTTGCATGGCTTTTGGAAGACATCTTCCGCTATTCCAATATGACATTTCTTTATCAAATGTTCCGTTATCTGTTAAGACACTTCCCAGATATTTAAATTGTCTTACTCCCTCTCTGCCTCCCATCAGAATAGCTGATTTTTCAACTCCTTGACAGCGCCTCGTTACTCCTGCTTGGTCTCATATTGTCCACTGACATGAGGTGGAATAAATATTGAATCAATAGCTTCATCTACCGCAAGGAAAGTTGATTCTCTGTGTTTCGCCAGAAAGTTTTTTCTTGTCAGAGTCCATCCTTCATATCTATAAATCAACCATCCGTCCTTGCATGGAATATTGTTGTCATATATGGTCTGGTGCTCTTGCTGTACATCTCGAGGTCCTTGATAAAAACCTAGAGACGAATATGCAACATGATAGGTCCTGATCTGGCATCTAGTCTACAATCGCTATCCCGCAGACAAGTAATTTCACAGCAACTGTTCCGACGTGCTACTTTCGCTGATTCCCAGACTTTCGGTCACACCTTTTCACTGTCAAAACGGTTATATTCAACTGTCTCTTCTACTCAAACAGCTTCTTCTCCTGCACTTCCTGTCTATGGAACGCCCTTCCTCTTACTTGCTTCCCCGATGACTATAATCTTCAAATATTCAAGTGTAACATCAATCGACATCTGACACCCTGAGCTTGTTCCCCCGTCCTTCTCTGTATCCTTTCTCCAAACACGCCTCTTTACTCTTGTTCTCAATCCTCTGTAACCCCTTGCATGCTAGTGGCATTCCAGACTTGCTTGGAATGAATTGACTTAAAAAAATACAGTGACAGCAGTTACATATTTTCGCTTCTTTCCTATTGCATGGCAACGCATCTATTTGCATCTTCAAATACAACAAACTTCTTGTCCATTGAAGTCTCTGGTTTTGACTTGGAGATACAACTCGTACTACACAAAGCAAAAGCAAACCACAACATAATAACAATAATAATAATAATGCCTCATGTCATGGCTCTCGTGGCTTCTGATTTTAACTGCTTAGAGGCGTTAACATATACATGTTTTATCTTGATTTTTTAATAATCATTTCACCCCAAGCAAGGCGGGAATGACACTAGTATGCAGGGTCTTATATGGAGTGAAAGTGAGAGAAAAGACTGGATATAGGGGTGGGGTTGACGAAAGGATAAAAGATGAACGGGATTCAAGAAGATAGAAGATATCGATTGACGTTGCATTTAAATTTTTGAAGATTGTAAGTTTCAGAGAAGAAAGTAAACGGAAGGGAATTCCACAGGAGGGAAGTGTAAGAAAAGAAACAGTTGGAGTAGAAGTAGCGATTGCATTTAGCTATTTTAACTTAGATGCCACTCTTGTAGCACAATTAATTTCATGTAGTTAGGGCATCAGCTTTTCAGAGCAGTTGAAATGAAAATATTTGTAGAAAAGACAGAGGGAAGCCACGTCACCGTGGTGAGAATGTGACTGAAGTCGAGATGCCAAATCAGGATTGATTACATTGCAGATCCTTCTTTGGAGTTTGTCAAGAAACTCGAGATGAATATCAGGGAGACCAGATCAGATATGGCAACAGTATTCAATACACGGACGAATGATAAATTTGTAAATGTCCAAGATGGACTCTGACGAGAAAAACCTTCTGACACGACACAGTGATGCAACTTTCCTTGCAGTAGATGCAGCTATTGATTCGATGTAGTTGTTCCCCTTCAAGTCAAGTGAGAATGTGAGACCAAGAAGTGAATTGTTCTCCAGGAGTCTAGCATCAGCCATGCTGATAGCGAGCAGGAAAGTTTCTCTATGGTGATTAAATGAAAGAAGTTTCATTTTGGAACCATTAAAATTTACGAGGCATTTCCTGTCCCAATTAAGCACTATTTTGAGGGTTTTTTCAACAGCTAGTTTAACTTTCTCAGCGCTGACGGATTAGCTATTGGGACATGACAGTGTCATCTGCATAAATTCCTAATTGGAAACTGATGGCATCAGAAAGATCATTGATGAAGATCAGAAACAGCGTAGATTAACTTTAATGGGTTACAGTACATATTCTGTTCAGTAGCACTTAATTGTTTATCAGTTGGGCATCTCGCCTAGGAATTGACACACCGAGAGAGCACCATGGCTAGGTGTCAAAAGAGATTTTATTTAAGTGTGAAGTATGAAACAGACAAGGAAACTCGGGAATACCCTTAAATGGAGGCTGTCTGAACGGACTGGTTTACCTAGGTATTTTAAATTAGCCTCCATCTGCCAGGTGATTACCGATTTTACCAAAATCAAACGTCAAATCGGGCACATTTGGCTCTTATGTAAGTCCCTCGTATACCCTTATCAGGCTGAGAGCCATGACTGGTGTATTGGGCTACGTGTCTTTCGTGTCCGTTGTTGACCTGCTGTCCTCTCAATCAGTAACAATCAAACCATATAATAATTATCAATGTGTATTTATTTATATATTTCCTGTTTCATCTGTAGAGGTAAGGGAGGTAAATCAACTTCAATTAGTAAATTTATGATTACTTCCCTTAGTCTTCTTAACCTATATATTATATAGGAATAAAGTGTCGCTGCCGACACTTTTGTTTGAACATAGATCGCCATTGAGCCAACACAGGCGATCCCATTATTGAATTAATTAGACCACGTGATCATAGAGGAATTGCATAAGTAGGAATTAGCTTTGCGTCTAAGTGATCGTTATTTCTATTCTATCTTCTATTACTATACGGACCGCTATTCTCTACTCTTGTCGCTATACTATTTCTCTATTCGAATCACTATACGGATTACTATTCGAGCAAGTGTTATTAGTGCGAGTATTATTCAAAGGCGTCTGACACTAGTATTGTTCAACGGCGTTACTATAGTTGTATCTGTGATTACAAGGTCTCTACTACAACGAGCAAGATAAAAGTGACAACGTGTATTCGTTGGCATTACAAAAATGTCATCGAGTGTTCGTTGTCATCACAGAACTATACAAATAAAATATTTATCTGCATTTTGATAAAATTAGTTCCCGAGAAAAATGAACCGTTTAATTGATCAGTTCCCTTACTCGTACGTTTTCTAAATTACAGTCTTATTTGTTCAAGCCTTTCATGTGAGGCACTCAGATATCTTTGTCTATTAAGTGATTGTCTTGCTTCAACTTCTTTGTCGTTCTTTTTTTAATCTTTTTCTTCTGAGAGATATTTCTATTTCACTGTTATATTAAACCCATAACATCTTTAATATTAAAATTATTGTGTTGAATTTAAATACATTGTTTCAAGACTTTTGTTTCATTTCTGTTAAAACTTTCGAACAATTTACGTCATTTTTGGCGGCACCTGTACATTAGTAATAACAATAACAAGAACGTTGGTATTAATGTTCGTAGAGACCCACGCCAGCAAACGATGATCTGTTACAACGGTAGATAAAATGCCTGAGGGGGGGGGTGAAGAATAAATCAATGTCCCAACACATTCCCTAAAATATGATCCAATTACTCAATATTTGATATTTTTTGTAAAAGATTCTAGACATTATCCCAGTAGGATTAAATCACTGTTTAATGGTTTTTGTGGAATCGTAATTCAATCACGAGGTCGGATAGTACAGGCTTAGATTCCCTTGAAAGCATTAATGGAGTAATGGCTAGCGGCTCGGATTTAGGAATTGGAGAGCCGAGTTCAAATTCCAGTCGCATCCATTAAATTCACTTACGTGCTAATACTCCTGAGAAAGGTATGGATCCTTTGCTTTTCTCTCTAGCTATGGGCAAATAGCAGGATAGACCGGGTTCTATAGCCTTGGATGGCAACTGGTCCATCGCAGAAAGAAATGGCAACCTACTGTAGGAAAAATCTGCCTCGTCAGTCATGTATTGCAAGATACATGATCACCTCCGCATGTATCACGCATGGCACATAACTGAATAATAAAAAAAGGAGACATTCCCACATAGGAACAGTAAAACGACGAGAAAAATCTACTCACCCCTGTTGATTAAATAAAAAGAGTTGTATTCGAAAATCTTTGAGAGTTACCCCGCTCGAGAGACAGCTGAAGAAGGCCGAAAGACACAACGACCGAAACGTTGTGGCAATTACAACAAAGATGAGGATATTAGCCTGAATGTAAATAATCTATATAACTCTAACTCTTCATTCCAGATAATCCTGAGATTTGTTTTATGTCCGTTAATCCGTCATTATATCCGTTATTCCGTTAATCCGTCATTAACTCACAATTTTTTTAAAAATCAATTCACTCCAACCAATGGCTCACTGCTTGTGAAAGAATACAAGAAAAAGAAAAGATTATTAAGGAGAGAGAGAGAAAGAGAGAGAAAGAGAAAGAGAGAGAGAGAGAAAAGATTTATGAAAACAGAAGACAATCATTAACATTGTATTTCAATTTTTGAAGATCAAAGTTGACTGGAAAGCAAGAAGCCGAAGGAGAGTTCCACAGGAAAGAAGTGCGAGAGAAGAAACTGTTAGCATAGAACTTACTGTTACATGTGGCCAATTCAGCTGTAAAAGGATGAAACCTAACCGCCAATCTCGTAATACGCTTAAAGTCATAAAGCCTAGTTGCAAAAGAGGAAAGCTCATCACAATACCATGAAAAAAGTCATGGAGAAGCTACGTCTGCTTCAAATAGATATCAACAGTAATGTCTAATGTTGAATGTAGATCTACATTGGATATCTGGGATCAAAACTGAATTCTTCTAAGCCGTCTTAGATGATAACTAGGAGTGATGCCGTTTTGTTTTGCGCTGATATTGTATGCAACAAAATTAGAAAATCTCTTTAAAGTTTCTGATGGTGCCAAGATAAATTCAAAGAATTATTGTAGATTAGCAGTAGAGCCCAGCGTTGCCCGGGGATGTAACAGTAAGAGATAGATCAAGTATCGACCATCATAAAGACTGAAGAATAAAATTGACAAAGATTATTGTTTAAGGTTGACAGACATGCATGTCTTAAGTATTTTTTTTTTTTTTTACGAATTGGTCAAACCCAAACTCAAACAAAAACATTGTTTTCAATCGTTATGAGTCTACCGATTAAATAGAATGTTACTATAAACAATTGTCTTGTAAATGGAATTTTTAAAGCATTTTGAATGTAAAAATAAAGAAAAAAGTGTGCAAGACAATAAGAAAAAATACCTGCCAAAAAAAAGTGAAGTTTTGTTGAAATCGTTTGAAAAATGTAGGAAATCCGATCCCATATATAAACGAACACACACACACACACACACACACACACACACACACACACAACCTGGGTTTTATAAGTATAACTCAATATCAGTTGTCCCTTTTCATTCTGGCGAGAAAATCGTGTTTTCAAATTGATTTTGTGCAAAAACAATTGTGTTTTTCCAACTTTGGGCGCTGTCAGAACCACTGCAAGGTAATTTTACGTAGTCCTGTGAAGTTTTGTTGAAATCAGTTGAAAAATGTAGGAATTTCTATCAAATATATAAACGTAAATACACACACACACACACAATCTGCGTTTTATAATAAGTAGGGTTTTTGAATAGAGTATTTCTGATTAATACAAATCACAACCCAAAAGTTTATATTCATGCAAGACAATGCTCTTTCCCATTTTAAAAAAAATAGATAGAAACTACTTATCTGGAGTTTGAACTGCTCACCGATTCCGTTTTTCATGTTTTTAACGGCTATGTCAACACTGTACACCCACCGGAAGAGTTCCCCCTGCTATTGATGATAACATTATAGGAAAATAATTTTGAGAGAAATTGTGACAAGTGTGAGTAAATCGAGTTGATCTGTGTAAAGTCAGTTTGTAAATCTATAGCTGCTGTTATTTTTATTATTGCTCATAGGTTTTTATTCACTTGGTGGGTGAATTACGTAAAACTAGTTGAAGTCAACTGAAAATAAGAGTTGAAGAAAATGAAAGAAACATAAAAGAAAGAGTTTACTTTTTCATCTTGCTTATCAGCTCAAAAGTCAGTAAGCGATTCCAGAAAATGCACTAAGCAAAAGATGGACGTCTTAACCTTTTAATTAAACAAAAACATTAATAAAGAAGAGAAAAGAAAAATATGATTATTTGCAGCTTGCATTCCGCACGAAACAGTAAGTGGGTTTAAGTTTAAGTTTATATATATATATATATATATATATTATAAACAATGTCCGACAATTATTTTAATATGTTTTATTGTTATACGCTATTTATATAAATACAAATATTTAAGTAAATTTCTCTGGTTATAATAAATAGTATTAACAACATTTACCGGCCAGAATGATATCCGAGTAATCAGCATAGAAAATATGTGTCCTTCGACAGGAATTGAACCTGCATCCTGCACTTCCTCGGTAGGTATATAACGGTTTTGTTAATACAATTTATTAGAAACAGAGTATTTATTTAAAATTTGTGTCTATAAATAAATTTATATATATATATATATATATATATATATATATATATATATATATATATATATATATATATATATATATATATATATATATATATATATATGTTCCAATAACTTGCAAGCTATTGGAACACCCTATATAAGTTTTTGGCAGCTATCAAACAACGTGTTAAAGTTGTCAAAGCCTACTGCGAAAATGGACGTTCAAATTTTAAAATATAAAGCCCAATAATCCCGCCATCAAAAAAAATGCACATCATACACTGAGCTTTTGTGGATGCAATGGCTTTTCCACAATCTTCCTTGGATTTTCATCAGCCCAAATGTTACAATTCTGCTTATTAACGAATCCACCAAGACGAAAAATGGGCTTCATCACTCTTTTTTGCGAAAATGGGCTTCATCACTCTTTTTTGCGAAAAATCTTCATCGGCTTGTCTTTACTCGTGTACACAATTAACGAATGTACGGCGCTCCAAATGGTCAGCAGGTTTCAGGTTCTTGTGCCAATTGAATTTTGTAAGCGTTTAGAGACACAAATCTTTTGTCAAAATTCGATGTGACGTTGTTGTAGAGATGTTCAATTCCTGCGGGCGATGACAAATAGTGGTGTTTGGATTTTCGGCCATATTCTCATGCATTGCAGCCATGTTTTCAGCTGAACGGCGTAAACGAGGCCGCAGTCGTGTTTTTTTTTGGTTTTTTGGGTTTTTTTTTGGGGGTTTTTTTTTGTTTTTTTTTGGGTTTTTTTTTTGGTTTTTTTTTTTTGTTTTTTTTTTTTTTTGTTTGGTTTTTTTGTTTTTTTCACATCTGCCACCGTACCAGTTTGTTTGAATTTACGAAGAATTTTTCCAATTGCATTCTCGGTTGGTCAATTATGTTGACCCTAAAAATCGGGAAGTGCTCGAAATGCATTTCTGTTTGAACGTCCATTTTCGTAATAGGCATCGATATCTTTAACACGTTGTTTCATTGTTAATCTTTCCATGGTTGAAATTGTCAAAGACTTAAGTTGTTAAATCTGAAAGAAAAAGAAAAAAATCATTAGACGCTTAAACTTAATTCACATTTAATATCGCACCAAGTTATTGGAACACACTATATCTATCTATCTATCTATCTATCTCCTATACATACACACACACACACACACACACACACATATATATATATATATATATATATATATATATATATATATATATATATATATATATATATATATATATATATGATGAAATTAACTAAGTCTGACAATTATTTTAATATATTTTCTGTTTATACGTTATTTTTATGGATACAAATATTTAAGTAAATGCTCTGATAATAATAAATAATATTAACAACATTTACCGGCCTGAATGCCCGAGAAATCTCAAAGAAAATATGTGTCCTTCGACAGGAATCGAACCTGCATTTCCTCGGTAGCTAAATAGTGTAGCACGTCAGGTTATATGACTATTCCATGTAGGATACAGGTTCGATTCCTGTCGAAGGACATATTTTTTCTATGAGATTCCTCGGACATTCAGGCTAGTAAATGTTGTTTAATATTGTTTATTATAAACAGGCCATTTTCTTAAATATTTGTATCTATAAAAAGAACGTATAAACAGAATGTGTGTGTGTGTGTGTGTGTGTGTGTGTGTAATAAGATAATGAACAAATCGGAAATATTTATCCATCTAACATGTTTCACTTTTATTAAAGCTTCATCAGAGGATGAGAAATCTCACTCCCTGACGAAACTTTAATAAAAATGAAACATGTCAGATTGATATATGCGATCTGTAATTATTTTAAAATTTTAAATTTATCCGGTGTAGCTATAAGATTTTTTTTTGCAAAACAAGCGTTTCCATATAATGGAGGTGACTTGTGGAGGTGGAAATTGGTAGAAATGTAAAATGGCATTTAATACTATATGCACTTTAATATGTTGTTGCTATATTCGTAATAAATTTTGTTCAGTGTTGGTTGATTGATTTTGATATAGAGTACTCCGAGAACTTGAAGTTTTTGTTTATTATTTTTGTGGTGTAGTATATTGGTGTTGACAACATGTATTTTCCTGTATTGTGAAGGTAGATAGGAATGTGATTTAATATGTTGTGCAATAGAATATATATATATATATATATATATATATATATATATATATATATATATATATATATATACCTGAAGAATGATCAATGCCAAAAATTCCTAAAAAATAATATCCCGTGAGTTTACAATAGGATCCTAGAGAAAAAAAAAGACACGGGACTATATAGTAATGACAGACTTATCCTGATAAGAAAGCCAATGGCCCCAAATTAGACAGATTTAGGGAAAAATAGTAAACAACATAAAAAGAATTGGATTTAAAATAGAAATAAATGGAGGTACAAGAACAGTAAACTTCTTAGACGTCACTCTCAATTTGAACAAAATTACATACGAACCGTACAAAAAATGACACCCCCAACTTACGTACACACATCGTCCAATCATCCACCTTCAATTGTCAAGCAAACATCCATATCAATCAGCCGCAGACTATCTGAAAACTCATCTAACAGACATTTTCAATAACAAGAAAACACCATATGACGAAGCACTAAAAGCAAGTGGATACGCACAACAACTACAATAGATACCTCCACAAATGAAAGACAAAACCAGAAAAAGAAACATTATCTGGCTTAAGCCACCATACAACAAAACTGTCAAAACAAACATGGGAAGTTCATTCCTAAACTTAATATAAAATCGCTTCCCTACTACAAACCGCTCAGCAAAAATATTCAATAAAAATAAGGTAAAAATTAGTTGCAGCTGCACAAAAATATAACAGAGATAATAAAAAGCCACAAAAAAAAATATCAACAGAAATAACGCAACCAAGGGACCTCAATGCAACTGCAGAAATATAACAACGTGTTCATTCCAAGGAAACTGCTAACAAACGAATATAATACATAAAAGCCAAGGTAAGTGCAAACAATAGCGCAATGTACTACATCGGTGCCACTGAGGGTCTATTCAAGAAAAGAAAACACAACTACGACCTTGTCTTCTCCGACAGAAGATACTCAAACAGCACTACACTATCCACATACATATGGCATCTAAAAGACAGAAATATTACACCAAGAATAAGCTGAGAAATAAATCGCACCTACCTACAACAACATTACAAAGAAATGTCTATTTTGCATACACAAAAAGGTAGCAATAATTTCTCATACCCAACAAAAGAAATTAATAAACATAAAATGAGAAATAATTTCTATACGCAGACACTAAAACAAATATCTATTATCACAATTTATTCCCCCTCCCCCCCCAAAAAAAAACAACCAATACAGTTACATAAACTGCCATTGATCCTATGAACACGAAAGGAGAAACCACTGTCACCATAATACCATCAATTATTTTCTAGTTCAAACTACCATCATAATAATTATAATTATTGTTATTAGGATTTCACAACCATTACTACAATCACTTCTACAATCCACCGCATAGATCCTAATAAATGTTATAAATTCTACTATTTACATAAGCGCAACCGCTAAAAACAAGCAAATAACCAGCTTTAAAATAATAACAATCAACATTAATAACAATTTTACATACGATTATAATTTTTTTCTTTACAGTACATAAATTATATAAAAACTGCTGTGCAAATGTTTTTTCATGCACTTTCGGCTATACATCTAGCCATTTTCAAGGTTGAAATATATTGACTGTTAACTAGAAATAGATTGTTGCATGTATATATTTATATAAAATTTCATTTTGAAAACACGGTCAAGATATTGTATCAATGTTCATAGTTGATAATTTTGAGTGCTGTTTTTTGTTTTTATTAATAAGGCCTCCATTATTTTTATTTACTTTTACATGTAGATGATGCTGTATAGATGTGATATTTAATGAAACTTGCATATATATATATATATATATGTGTGTGTGTGTGTGTGTGTGTGTGTGTGTATTGTGCTGTGTGTGTGCGTGAATAAATAAAAAAGGCAAACTTTTCTTTATCAACGCTTTTCGTCCTCTGATGGACATTATGAAAGCAGTTATATTATCTTTTTACAGCTATATTTTATTTACATCTCAATTTTTGCTCAATATATACATACATACACACACACACACACACACACACACACATATATATATATATATATATATATATATATATATATATATATATATATATATATATGGTCTGAAGACCACTTCAAGCAGGGAAAGTGACAGCTTCTATGCATTGCCTTATATGTACGTCTGTATCTACAAACGCTTTGTCTCTGGTATTAAGTATTCTTTCTCCATAAAAATTTATACTTATATATAAGTATATTTTTAAACAATATACTTACTATTACTTATCACTACTTAAAAACCAATCAAAAATACTTTCCAACTCAAATCATGTTTTTCTTAGATTTTTCCTTTCACGAAATCTTTAACTCTGCGAACATAGAGAATCCGTTTTTATTCATGAGTCTTGTCAATGCCCATGAATTCTGATGAACTGTTTCTCGACAGTCTTATTTCGATGTACCGTTATTTTCGCCATCACCCAGTGTAACATAAATAAAATATTATTACCGAATTGACCTTCACATCTATTTCGGACATTACCTATTCTCAGGTGATTTATATGCTTAACGTATTTACGAATGTTAGTTCAGACCGAGAACGGCAGTCGTGTCTGGTTTTCGGGAGGTCTCCAGGTCAAACTCGGTGGCTGATTGAAAAGAATTACCTGTTGCAAGGTAACTGTTCAGTATCCACATATACCTGATGCATTTTGATCGTTTAGGGCCTTTGATGTTTAGGTATCTGAATTCACTAATCAGTAAAGGTGGGCTTATTTATTACAGTCAGTGATTCTTCTATGTTCCGTGTGTCTTCAAGACGTTGGCGATCATGGCTTTCCAATTTACTGTCATTTATAGCGCTTAATACGTTTTTGTCTTTTTTTCTATCTTTTCTTGACTTTTCTCCACCATCCGTTTATTCAAGCTCGTTAGGTAAGTTATGTGTTGTTTTCCTCTCTGTCCTTCGAACTAGTCTGTGAGTATCAATTTTTTCAAGCATTCTTTTCTTATTTTGTGTCCAGCAAAACCGAAAAAGATAAGACGAATAACTTTCATGAAATTAGATTACATAATATTACCCACGATAACGACTGCGATTGAAAATAATTCATCCGATCTTAATATACAATTCACCGCAATGTTGAAAGTCAATAAGAGATTTTTCATTGCAAAGCAAAATAATAACAATCTGACGATCGAATATAGAAACGAGATTGCAAAAAATGCCCCATGAATTACATCAGTGAGACATCTAGTAATTTAAATCAAAGAAATAAATATAAGAGGGATCTTTTGTACAACATTAGTCATTGTATTAGTTGTCCATCATAATATGTCTTGGCATTATTTCGACTAGCTTCATTGTAATGGCACTACCCACGGATTGGTAATTTCTTGCTCAGCTTGACGCCCATATTGTCTCATTTTGATTTTGCAGATGTGATCTCCATCTTCTGGCTTCCTCCTTCTATATTTTGGATAGGAATCATTCCCTTGTTCAAATTTAAATTTAATTTATATCAAAGGGAAAAAAATCGGTGGGGGTTGATTTGTGGCCCTTGTTACCCCCTTTGACCAAAATGAAATATACTTACCCAAGTACCCTGGGTAATGTAGTTTCAGAATATGTTTATACAGACATACAGAGAATATATATATATATATATATATATATATATATATATATATATATATATATATATATATAGAGAGAGACCGCCCAAAAATGTATACAAACTTCAGGAAAGAAAAACGTGATTAATACAGGGTTATTCATTGACACTCCAATCACAAGAGATGCTCAAAATGGTGGCCTTTAGCTTCCAGGCAGTTATTAGTTCAGTGAACTACTGCTTGGGCAATTTTGGCCAAAATATCTAGTGGGATTACTCCACACGAATTTTCAATTTCTTGTCATGTGTCGAGAAAATTATGCAGTAATAAACAGTTTTATCGCAATATGATAAAATTACAAAATACAAGTTATACATTTCCTGAAGTGTATATACATTTACGGCGGAATATATATATATATATATATATATATATATATATATATATATATAAGGCTCAAACACTAATATTCTATGGTTATAGTTTATTACATTGGAATCGTTATTACAATCCAATTCATCAGACCTACAAATTCAAAAATATATCTATATATATCAGAATGTGCAGCTTGTATTTTATATAATAAAGAAACAATTTATACAAAGAATTAAATAGCAATGTTAATGTGATTAATGGCAAAATCAATCCACTAACAGGGCTTAATGAGGCATTAACTTACTGTCATTCATTGAAGAATAAAATCATTATCTTCGAGTTGTTTTCAGATGAAAGACACATGCCAAGTACTTTCGACAATTTTAAATTGTCATCTTCGGCGCAAATTTCATATCCATAGGCAAAAACTAAGACGAAATATGTGTAAACCGAAAGATGATTTTTTAAATTATATTGTTTGTTGACAGTTAAATATATGTTTTGGAGTATGCGATGCCACGAAGCTACAGTTCTTGTTCAAATCGATCAAGTGAGAATTTTGTTTTAATTTTGAAAAGTTATAAAAACACGAAATTTTTCTTGTTATCTGTTAAAGTTAAATGAACTTAGTATAATCCAATTAGTAGAGTTAAAATGTCTTAGTAGTTTTCTACAGAATTTAAGATTATGATTATTACTATGTTGCGAATCTGATGTCGTAAATATATTAAAGTGTGGAGCTTATATTTTCTATTATAAAATTTCACTCTTTCGGTCTGCTTATTCAGAGAGCGCATTTACAATTATTTATTCCTATTTTAGTAACAAATTCGACAGACGAGACAAAGTAAAACTGTCAGCTGCTCTAGAAAACGGCCTCTAATCAATGATTAACCGGGGCAAGAAATAGCTTGAAACAAAACTTATTTTATTTCATTACCACAGAGAAACTTTTCTGCCTGCCATCAGAGTAAAACTTTACGCCTTCTCGGCCTCACGTTTTTCACTGACTTGAAGCGACTACATCGAATCAGTCGCAACGTCTACTACTACTGTACTGATGCGGCATTCACCCTGGGCGGATTGAGCCGGCTTCTTCCTGTTATGAGAAGAAGATTCTTGGGATAAATTACAGAAGTAGGGTACCCATGCCTACTCGGATAACGTTCTTGCTTGCCGCGGGGTTCCCACAGACGCAGAGACAGGAACGACCAGAACCCGCCGGTTACCAATGCAGACGCTCCTTGGATTTTCACCAGAGCCCTTGTTAGCCGGCGTGTGTGTCAGACCTGTCCGCCTTGGGTGGCCCTACCAGGAACGAAGTTCCGGGCGGCATAGCTCTGACACTACCGTTTACACCCCCCACCACCACCGACTGTGAGTGCAACGTCTACTGCAAGGAAAGCTGGTTCACTGTGTCGTGCCAGCAAAATACAAAAAAAACAAAAAAAAAAACAAAAAAAATATTCTCGTCAGAATCCATCTTACACACTTACAATTCTACCATTTGTCCGTGCCTTGAACAATGTTGCCATATCTGGTCTGGTGCTCCTGCTGTACATCTCGAGATTCTTGAGAAAATTCAAAAAAGGGTCTGTAATGTAATCAATACTGAATAGGCATCTCGATTTCCATTACTTTCTCACTGACGTGACGAGCCTTCCCCCTGTCTTTTCTACAAATATTTTCATGGCAACTCTTCTGGCGAGCTTTTATTCCCTGGTACCCCGACTACATAAAAGTAAACGTAGTACTAGATTGGCAACTATATCTCGCCGTTTTTACTGTTGAACTAGCTAGATGCAAATAGTTTCTTTTCTCGTACATCTCACCTGTGGAACTCCCATCCGATTTCTTGCTTCCCTGATAACTACAATCTCCAAAAATGTAATTGCAACGTCAATCGCCAATACTGTCTTCTTAAACCCTGTTCCTTTATTTTCATTTCCTTCATCCTCCTCACTAAAGTCTTTTCATTCTCTTTTACTCCCTGTAAGCCCACCCCCATTTACGTCTTAGTGGCATTTTCGCCTTGCTTGGAGTGAAACGATTAAAATAAGTATTTCTGAAATATCTGTGTGTGTGTGTTTGTGTGTACAGAAGTTCGATAATTATAAAAAGTGTGAATTAAGATTCTGTAAATTCTGTAAATTAAGATTCTGTAAAAATAAACATTTATTTGTATGAAAATGAAAATTAAGTAAAATTTATTCAAGTACAAATTTCCCCCGCATTCTTTGCACGTTAGTCTATCGTTAAAGCTTGCCATTCACGTCTGTAATATTCTTGCTTTCTGGATGACGTCTATTCATCTTTATATTTCATTTCTTTGTGAATTCTTTCCCTAGACACTATGTCAGATTTTCTAATGCAAGCCCAAATAAAATTGTTATTAACGAAATGATTTTAACAAAATATTATGTATATACTTATATTTATATGATAAACATTGCTAATGTGTACCTCAGCTTATAATCTGTGTTAATCCTTCGTCTGTCTTTCGCCCAACGGCCATTAATATGCTCTTCGACGACAAAGAATGTTTTCTCATCATTGTGAATAATATTAACATTATAGTCAGCTCATGTCACGGGATGGAGCCACATTAATAATTCTAATTTCGAGGACGATCACTTAACGTAACAATATACATCTGTATTAAAAATATTCATTGTCACTTTTTGGGTGTGTCAAGTTATATTATGTAAGCAACGCGGAACATATTTTTTAATAAGTGAATCCAAACGATAAGACATAGGAAAATATTTTATTAACACAATATATCTTAAGCCTAATACAATTATTATGTAATTACTTTTATGTTAATTTGGACTTGTTGACATACATTAACCTTCATCATATTTTCAGCCATTGGTTTTGGTTATTTATATGATTGAAAAAATTAGGATTCTTTACCAAGTGTTCCAAGAAGTAGGACTTACGATATAACTTTCCCAAACATAAATTATGGTCTGAAATTAGAATAAAAGAAGTAATGGTATACACCCTGAATCGATAATAAAATTCAGAATTTGGAATTAATAAACCTTCAAATAGTGTACACAGATTAGTTATATGATCATACAACACCCTCTACAGTCGTCCAATACTTCCAACAGTGCGGCTGATCGATAACTGCTCTATCTCATGTTGTTATTTAAGTTTGATCATAAGAAGGCCAAGACCGAATCTTTAGGCTGGCCCAAGCAGGGCGAAGACGTACAGGGGAAAAAATAACACTCGAATAAATTAAACAAAAAGTAAATGCAGCATATATCAGTCTCATAAATAAATGGTTTATATCAGAGTTCACATGCAATAACTGTCAGCCCGACCAGCGTCTAAATCGGAAGTGATACTATCGTTGATGACTTGACAAAGTTTAGTTTGCTGCTTTGGTAAAGTTTGGCACAGGGCTGAAGTCGGAGTCTTTCGTCGGAAGATAATCACGTGGGCCTCTCTCCTGTCTCTGTTCTCGTCTCCGTCTCTTCTGTCTCTCTTTTCTCTTCTGCCTAATTCGCTTCGCGCATTCGTATTTATGGATATTCGCTCAAACTAACGAAGTAAGAGAATTCGATAATTCTAGGGAATTCCCTTCTTCCACTCTCTCATATTATTATAACATTTCACTAATCTCCTCAGTGAGCGCGGGTGGCTTATCCACCCCCTCCTGGTATTTCAATTCAACTTTCGACCAGAGGAATCAACTCTAAATTCCTTGTTTACGAAAAATTAAATTTTCTCTTTACAGTTTGCATTTTCAGCTGTCTGGGTCATTTTTCCATTGTTCAAACTGTTCGACATACTATTCAAGTCGTTTATGTGTGAATTAAATCCTCAATTCTTCCCACGGATTTTCGGTATTAACCTTTTTTGTTTCAATGTCTCTCAGTACAAAATCTTTCTTATGTTTTAACAAAACTTTCTTCCGTTTTACAGCGGCAACAATAGGATCACAGTTATACCAAATTTAATATAGGAGATAAATATATCGATTGCGCTAGAAGTACTTTTGACCAATGGTGAAAGAATGTACAAAACTCAAATATTGACCTATTAATGTGAGTCATGTTCTTAAATAGCCTCGTCAGATCGATACTCTCGTGTGGATGTCATGCATGGCATCCAACTCGATCGGAAATTTCTAAACTACCAACTATGACGCGCAATGCCACTTCCGTATAGACGAATCACCCATATTTCCCCCGTATTCCAATTGTAAGGAGCGAGTTCCCTTAAGATAGATTTTTGTTATTTTTTTTTTTTGTACTCGAGAATTGCTACTTTGTGAAACAAACTCATCTATAGATGCTTCCCTGAACACTTCAAAACAAGGGTTAATATCTATATATCCTTCTTATCTCCTTTCACTCTATTCTAACTGCTCTTACATTCATATCACACGCCTCATTCAGTAATCTTCTACCATGAGTGACAACTTAGACTTGTATTTGGCAAAATTGAGCAAAAAGAAATTCTCATGTCAATGATTAAAATTGCTTTAAACGCATAAATTCTCTAGATCTTTAAAATAACAACCTGATCAGGAAGCTTTGAGGGGAGTGCAACCTCCTCTTAATTGCTAGTGTTCCCAGGTCCATCCTGACCCGGGGTGGTAGCACCTGTTAGGGTCCCAGCTATGGGCAAATAGTTAATCCTGAAACTGAGGTAAAAAGCATTATAAAAGTGCATAAATATGTTTTAATACCAGAAATACTTTGTAAAAAAATTATTACCAAAAATAAATTTTTGAAGAAAAAAAAATATTACCAGCAATACGTTTTTTGAAAAATATTACCAGCTGTACGTTTTTGAAAAATAATATTACCAGCTATACGTATTTGAAAAATAATATTACCAGCTATATATTTTTGAGGAAAAAATATTACCAGCTATGCATTTTTGAGGAAAAAGATATTAACAGAAATAGATTTTTGACAAAACAAAAATATTACCAGAAAAAAAAAGTTGTCGGCATTAAATGACCCATTGAGGTTGATATACCGTAAAACACAACAAACCAATCTCCTAAAACTTGTTCCGCTATCCATTTACTCAAGCTCTCTAGATAGGTTGTGTGTTGTTTTCCTTTATCCCTCTGGGCTTCAATCACTCCTGTTAGTATCAAATTTTCCAGGCCTTCTTTCCTCATTATGTACCTTAGAAATTTCAACTGTCTCTTTCTAATGTTTATTTTGTTTATCTTTTCTCAAAAACTTTGTTATTGCTCACATGTTCAGTCTATGGTATTCTCAGCATCATTCTGTAGAATCACACTTCTGTTGCTTCAATGTCTTCTTCATCTGTGAGGAGATTGTCCGGCATTCATTGCTATACAGGAGAACTGTTATTACGCAAAGGTTCAGTAGTCTTTTCTTTTGTTTTTTTTTTTCTGTTTCTTAATACATTTCTTAGCTTTTGGAAGGCATCTTTCGCTATCCCAATGCATCTTCAGATTTCAGTGTCGCACTTTCCGTCTTCTGTTATAACACTTCCCAGCTATTTAGGCCGTTTCATTTTCGTACCTCCAATTTAGAATTTTCATTTTGCACTGTTACTTTTGTTGACAACCATGCATTTTGTCATCTTACACACTGTATTTTTATATAGATCTGCCCAAACATTTTTTACAGAGTGGTTGTAATATTTACTAACCTCTCATAAGAATATGTGACTAAAATTTTCACTTGTAAAATAGTTGTTTATTCACTTTTGGATTCCATCAATGTAACATTGGCCGAATCGAGGGTATGTGGTTTTCGGGGAATTGTTCGATCTTTACGGGTGAATGAGAAGAATACTGACCTAACCTTCAGACGTTTATATAACTTCCAGTTGTTTTGTGTGTGTGTGTGTGTGTGTGTGTATCTGACGATCAGTTTATGCAAACCCACCGACGATTTTGAAACCCGATACTGTACTTGATGGCTATGAAATCCACCACGTAGGTGAAACTCCTGAGGCACCTAGCTCTTTTGTTATTCTGATGAGACACGAATACAAAGCTTACTTTGGTATCTCTTAGGGTAAGCACAGTACATATACAAGGTTCCTAATGGACATTAGATTTGATTATAACCGCTGGTATTTCTGGCATAGATCATAAATTAAATTACATTACATTAGTTTCCAGCTGATATGGTTCTCTTGTTTTTATTATTTTTTGTGAATTGATAGAATCTACTTTACGGTGGAGTAATGGATAGCGACTCGGATTGAGGAACCGGAGAGCCGACTTCGGATTCCAGTCAAATCCATTACATTCACTTACGTGCTAATACCCTTGGGAAAGGTATGAATCCTCATTCTCCCCCACCCCCAGCTATGGATAAATAGCAGGACAGACCGGGTTCTATAGCCTTGGATGGCAACTGGTCTACCACAGAAAAAAATGGCAACCTACTGTGGAAAAAATCTGCCTCGTCAGTCATGTATCGAACGATACATGATCGCCCAAGCCTGTATCACGCATGGCACATAACTGACCTACCGCTTTCCCTTGTAGCTCTCAGTAAATTTTGTCCTTCTGCCACCTCCCCCCAGATCACGTTCTGACATCCACTTGCTTCATCGCTATATCATGTGTTGCTTTTCCTTGTCTCTCTTTGCCTCTCTTCGCCCTGTGAGTAACAGATTCTCTAAGCCCACCTTTCTTATTACGTGTCCCAGAAACTTCAGCTGTCTCTTCCTGATGTTATATATAAGCCTCCTCCTTGTTCGCACCTTCTCCAAGACCTCATCGTTGTTCACACGTTCGTCCATGATATCCTTAAAATCAAATTTCCGTCACCTCGAGTGTCTTCATCATCTTTTAGGAGGCTGTTCAACATTCGCTGCCGTAAAGGAGGACAGATGTCACATAGAAGCTCAGTACTCTTTTCTTTCTTACCAAAGAAATCCTCCTGTCTCGCAATACTCTACCCAGCTTTTGTAATGCGTCCTTGGCCATCCCAATACTTCTAGGGATCTCGGTGTCGCACTTGCCGTCTTCTGTCAAAACACTTCCTATATAGTTAAACTTCAGCACCTGCTTGATTTTAGGGTCCCCGATCTGCAAATCGCTTTCCCGGAAACTACTTTGTTTTTTACGGTTAATTTCAATGCCTTTGCTTCTTCATATATATGTTTTGTTATATTTAGGTTTTGTATCCTTTAAGAAATTCATTACTTTATTCTACCGTAAGGAAATTCTTCTTAACTACGTAGAAATTGTCAAATCCATTGCAAGTATAATTCCTCTTTGCATATCATATAATGATTATAATAAATACCTACTATTTATCATTTATTACAAAAATATTAAAACATATCAAAATATTATCAATAACACCGGACATAAAAATCCCTATATGTAAAGTCAATCTTGTTTGTAACGTGTGATTTTCTAATCGTAGCTTAGATGTGACACAAGGCCGAAAGTGTGGGACACCAATAGAGGAATGAACTCACTACTCAATAGTAATTGATTTAACAAGAGAAGCTCTCTAACCATTACACTACTTCGTTTGGGAGACTAAATCGCTAACACTAATATAATCAAAAAGCAACATAAAATTATTATATTGGTCACTTTCTCGTGGGTTAGCTAGCCACTTATGAAAATTATTTTGTACACATCAATATATTACAAGAAACTAAAAGATGTCTATTAAGGTTGCATCATAAAATTGGAGACCTTGTACTTCCGCAGTATATATTTTTCTTATCAGCAATATTATTTGTCTGGTTCGGAAAAAAAATTGTTTACTCATCTAGGTTTCATATCATAAATCATCAACCTTTTCTGCATATATATATATATATATATATATATATATATATATATATATATATATATATATATATATATATTAGCAGGCTTCTCTTTTCTTTTCATTTTTGGCATTTTTCTATCCTTTGATTAAACTTCTTCGTGTTTCTGTTATTTATTATTTCAATCTCATTCTTTTTTATTGCTTTCTTATAATCCAATGACTCATTCCCAGTCTACAGATATTTTATTTATCCAGCTCCATATTAATTACATTAAAATCATAAATTGCATTTACTCCCACTTCGTATTTTTTAAAACAGCCAAGGTGTGGCTTTTGTTAATTGGCAGGTCTCCTTACAAAATGTTTCAATATCGCTCTTATTCTACCCGATGACGTCAAAACAACCCCAGTAAAGTTTTTTCAACTCTGTACGATTTCCCATTAGTCAGTTGACGGTATTATTTATTAAAGTTTAGTTTTTTTTTTCAATCCTTACTATTGAAAGGATAGAAATCTCATGAGAAGCGAATTCCGTCGACGATTATTTTCAGTGGAAAGGGGAGGTGACTCTGTTTTAATTAGAACCGGTATTTTATCAAGAATTAATTGGCATGCATATTTCCGATTTCCAACTATTGACAGATCAAAAGGATTTTAATTACGAACCCCTTATATTAACATAAAATTTCTGCAGTGTCTGTAATTGACAAATTCGTGTTCGGTGGTAAAGGATAGAATAAAAGTCCAAGACTTTTAAGGCAGTTGGCTCGTTAACACAAGCCCAGTTGACATTTACCTTCAAGGGCTTCCAAAATCGTAGCCTGCATATATAAATACCAAGCTTACCTATTTCTACAGCGAACTTATTACAAACGGCTTTCGAGCGTAGATAGTTATCCTTAACCCTACAAATGACACTATTTCTATCTATCTCGCTGTAACTCTTGCTTTGTCTTTCTCTTTCTCTCTCTCTCCCTCTCTCTGAGAGACATACACTCTCTCTTCTCTGTCTCTGTTTTTTATTTCACTCCTTTTCTCTTTCTGACACGTAATCTCTCTCTGATTTTATCTCTCTGTTTCTTTCCATTCTCTCTCTGCTTGACACGCACACACTCTCTCTTTCTTCAGGTATGCCTTTTCTTTCTATCTCAATTTAGTATACACCCAGCCTCTCTCCGCAAATTCTTCATATGCATTTCTTTCCTTTTCTGTCTGTCCGACAAAAAAAAAAAAAAAATACATACACACTCTCCTCTCTCTCATTCTCACCATCTCTTTGTATCTCTTTCTTTCACTCTCTCTCTCTCCCTCTCTCCCTCTCTCTCTCTCTCCATATATTTCTATCTGACGTTTTTCTCTTTGTCTCTCTTGGTAATATATATATATATATATATATATATATATATATATATATATATATATATATATTACGAATTTGTGACTGTTAGGGATAATTCCAAGGAGCCTATTAATCCAGAGAGAGAGAGAGAGAGAGAGAGAGAGAGAGAGAGAGAGAGAATCAATGTAAACTACAGAGAATAATAATAATATTAAAGCAAGAAGAAAACATTAAAGATCCATTTTGGTTATAATTTATTTTGTGAATATTTCTCTCTCTCTCTCTCTCTCTCTCTCCACACACACACACACACACACATATATATATATATATATATATATGAAACTGAACATTGAGGTCAAAACACCAAGTGGGGACAGTCTGTTTCATTCTTAAATGCAATCTTTAAGTAATCTTAGTGCATTGAACTCAAAAGGAGCTTTTTAGTATGTATAGAAGTACGATGAAAATAATGTATGTATATTTTATTTATTCTCCCACCCATACATTTACAATACACCATATTTTTCCCCTCCTCCTGTTCCTCCTCACCTCCTACCACACCTCTCGTCGTGCGTTTATTTATTTATTTTTCAAAATAATTTTTTTATTTTATTTTTAAAAAAAAAAGCATTGGGAAATCAATTGATTGAAATCACCTGAAGATACCAAAAGGTTGAAACCAAGGTAGCGGAATTGGCTGATTTTCCAATTTTCTATACTTAAAAGCTCTACATGTTAAATTTTTATCTTTTTAGATGTGTATTGAACACTTTTTAATACTACTGTTTCCGGGTTTAATTCAACTATAACCATTAACGGTCTACACATATTTCGTCTTAATGTTTGCTTATGTATGGGAAAATTGCGCCCTAAAGATAACAATTTAAAATTGTCGAAAGTACTTGGCATGTGTCTTCCCTCTGACAACAACTCGAATATAAGGATTTTATTATTCAATGAACTGATAGTAAGCTGATGTCTCATTAAATCCTTTTAGCAAAGTGATTTCGGCATTAATCACATTAACATTTCTATTGATATAAATTGTTTCTTTATGATATAAAATATAAGCTACACATTCTAATATATATATATATATACCCAATATATACCTAATACATGAATGAGTATATAATAATACTGTGAGTGCTGAAGAAACACAAATGTGCCTTGGCTAGCCGCACTATAAAATAAAAATTAATGAACGTCATATATATATATATATATATATATATATATATATATATATATATATATATATATATATCCAAATGTAAAAGAACGAAGAGTAAGATTTCAGCGTTCAAAACTTTAATTCAAAACAGGGCTCAATACAAAAGTAGAGCCGTAGAACATGCACATACCCACTACAAAACTGTACATCTTGTTTCAACGTTAAAAAATCATTTTTAACGTTTCATCAGGTGGTAATTCCCCACCTGATGAAGTGTTTAAAATGAGTTGTTGTAGTGGGTATGTGCATCGATTAATATATATATATATATATATATATATATATATATATATATATATATATATATATGTGTGTGTGTGTGTGGTATCGTCCAAATTAAGCAAAAATGAAAATTGCACCGACCATCTCGTATATTTACCAAAATTACGCAAAAATATTTTGAAATACTAAAGATTAAATTTGTCATAAGTTAAAATGGCCATTGGTTTCAACCACACTCACCAGACCACTTCAGAAACTTCTGCATTTCTTCTATGGTGAGGAGTCCTGTTGCCAGACAAAGGTTCTTCCAGCAGCCACCCGCTTGATCCAGGTCAGCATTACCTTCTCAAGGCACTTGATGTAAGGCCTTTGTGTTGAGTCTGAGGCACTCGCCAACAAATTCGTCAGTTCTTTTCTTATCAGAGCGATCAAAGTGAGTTTTCCGAGATGCTGTACCGCATCTAATCACCATTAAACTCATCCAATTCATTACGAATCCTCTGCAATATTCGTAATGGAGCTTCTGGTGCGAATGCCAAGCAGTACATGTCGTTTCCAAATTTCTGTGCACAATGAATTTCATCATGGTGCTCTTTTTCTCACAGATGGTGCCCAACAGATCTTACTATATTGTTCGTTCGACAAAAAAGAAAAACAAAAAAAAAAAACAATTTGTATGCGAGAAAGTGAATATATTTTTTTTCGATTTTCCTCTACCGGCCTGAATATTCAAGAAAAATCTGCATTCTCCCGCAGGTTTTGAACCTGGGCAGAGGGAAAACCGTCGCTAGATCCGACGTGACTTAACCGATTCGGCCAGAGAACAGCCTTGCCGATCAGATGAAGTTTGAATCATGCCTTTAAGCGAAATCCATAAAATTCCTCGAAATTTTCCTATTTGTTTCGTATCCAAAGATAAACAAAGTAATTTTCTAAGCCAGTGATTCTTAACTGCCGCGTAATATTGTCACGGTATATATATATATATATATATATATATATATATATATATATATATATATATATATATATATAAATAAATATATTGTCATCCACAGACAGACTGTTTCGCTGTATCACAGATCATCAGTGTGGCTAGACATCCGGTTGCCCTCTAGCAGGGATATGTGTGTGTGTGTGTGTGTGTGTGTGTGTGTGTGTGTGTGTGTGTGTGTGTGTGTGTAAATATTAATGGTATAGCGTTAATATTTTACTAAATAAGCTGCAAAAAATAGTTGAATAGTAACATTGAAATAAAGTAACTTCATAGTTGTGTGTGTATTTTTTAAATCTGTAGTTTTAATTCATAACATTTATATATATATATATATAAAAGGGGAATCTCCCCTGTGTCTGTTTTGGGCTGACACTCATACGCACGCTGACATACATACATACAGATGTACGCATTATAGTTCGCACAAACATACATATATAAACAATACGAGATTAGTCGCAGATATATATCCATGTGTTCGAGCATACATACATACATACATACATACATACATACATACATACACAATTGTGATCCTATTTCGGTGTTACGACTGTAGGTAGTAAAGAATTTGTCAATTCTTTCCCTCTTGTCATGATGATAACATTCTTATCAATTACAGAATGTTGTGTTTGTATTTTTTAGGCTAAAAAAATGCTTACTGATAAAATTATTGAAACATTCTAGAATATTCCACTTGAATAATGTAGAGTATTAAAGCAATTTAAATGTCTTAAAATCTGAAATTTATATTGTACGAATACTTTTTCCACCCATTAAAATGGATAAATGGTATTTATTTCTATTAGATTCATTTTCTCCTGTTTTTTATGTATATGCATCTGTGTACAGTTAGTTATATGAAAAATATATTTATTCCTTAGATTAAAAATTTGTATGTGCACGAATATTCGTTTTCCTCCACTATATATATATATATATATATATATATATATATATGCATGTTTCATACGTTACACCTATCTGATCACAGCTCCACTAGAACCCATTTAAACACACATACAAATTTACCAGACTCCATTAGGAACATACTAGTAGAAAACACAAATATATTAACTGCATCCACCTGCAAAAAAAGACTAAAAATAATGGAAGTTTTAATAATAAAAAAGAAAAAGCCAACTCTTAACAATATTAACTACGAACAAAGCCACAATGTGCTAACCGTATTCGGAAATTAAAAACATCCCTACCACACACTAAGATATACACATAATGCACACACTCAATGAAGCTGAAAATCGAATCATCCTTGATAATGGCTAAAAGTATAGCCGAAAGCGCTCGGAAATACAGAAGATTCGGACAGTTCTTACACACCCTTTGTCCAGAAAAGAAAGCTCTTGTCAGAAAACAAGAAAAATTAAATAAAAAGCTTAACCGTAGTACCTTGTCTGTCGTTTTTAATGAAACATGCATAAAGGAAGGATTGCTGCCTAAATATACAATTATCACACACACACACACACACACACACACACACACATATATATATATATATATATATATATAGATAGATAGATAGATAGATAGATAGAGAGAGAGAGAGAGAGAGGGGGCACGCATGCAAGAACGTATATTTGTGCGCTTACAAAAGTGCAGACACTTTTAAACCGATATTTGCATATTTATTCATTGATACATCCCTACACACACATAGGTCCCTATAGATTGTATATAGATACAGAGATCAGTAACACTCAATCATCAACGTACGCACTGTTGCTCAAATACGTACGTATTTTAGACTTCAAAGTTCCTACATAATATCTGGATGCTTCGTCTACATGACATCAAAGAGGAAACGTCTAATTGTAAAGCCGTTGTAGTTCTGTTTCTTGAGTGCGCACATCTGCGCTGTTCAGGATTGTTAAAAGATATCGACATTTTCAGATTAGCCAGTTCTTTTTAACTATTCCAAATGACCAGAATGTCAGTCTGTCTGCTTCTCTCTCTTTCACTCCCTCTCTCTCTCTCTCTTTCACTCCCTCCCTCCCTCTCTCTCTCTCTCTCTCTCTCTCTCTCTTCCACTCAGCCTTTGCATCGCAAGTACTGAAGATATAAAGGCGATTTACAGGTCGTGGGCACTAAAATCAAACAGGTGTGGAAGTTTAAATATCTGGAAAGTGTTTTGACAGAGGACGGCAAGTGCGACGTTGAGATCGGTTGACGATTTGGGATCGTCAAGGATGCATTCCAAAAGCTGTGTAGGGTATTGCGTGACAGGGGGGATCTCTTTGGTTACAAAGACAAAATACTGAGCTGTTACGTGACGTCTGTCCTCCTTTACAACAGAGAATGTTGTACGGTCTCCTCACAAATAAAGATGTGGTTCTACAAAAAGATGCTGAGGATATCATGGGCCGAGCGTGTGAGCAACGATAAAGTCTTGGAGAGGATTCAAACAAAGAGGAAGCTTATACTTAACATCAGGAAGAGGCAGCTGAAGTTTCTAGGGCACGTAATGAGAAAGGAGGGCCTGGAGAATTTGATACTCACAGCTCGAATAGAGGGAAAGAAAGACAAGGGAAAGAGAGACAAGGGAAAGCAACGTATGACATACCTGGCGGGCTTTAGCAAGTGGATGTCAGAATGTGATCTAGGGGAGGTGGCAGAAGAATGAAACTTATTGAGAGGAAGGTGGAAGTGAAGAGCCATGATCGCCTACATCCTGAAAGGAAACGGCACATACAAAGGAAAAAGAATGTGAATATGGCGGTGATGATAGTTTTATTTTTTTAACACTGATTGCTTGTGTGTTGTAGACGTTTGCAATTATATTGATAGTGATAATAATTGATATAATTGCTAATACTAAGGATTGGTTTGTTAACGGTAAATTTACCTCTAATGTTGAATGGTAAAAAAATGTGACAATAATGACATATAATTATGGTAACAGATATAGTAAACATAAAAATGATGGTGAAAATAGTAAAAATAAAATAATAATTATAATAATGAGAACAATGTCAATGGTAAAAAGCAGGACTAATGGTGTTGGGAAGGATATGAAGTGGTAATAAAAAAAATGAACACTAAACAGTGTCTGTTTATATATATATATATATATATATATATATATAATGTTTAATTTTTTTTAACCAAGGGGGCTTTCGGCCAACACTCCTTCAGGGACCGACGTTGACAAAATTATTGTATCAAAATTGGTACGAATAGATAATATGGCGGAAGATTTGGAGTACGTTTAAAACATGTAAATTAACGATTAAAATAGACGTAAATTCAAAAGTTGTAAATACTCCTGTGTGAGTGTAAAATATGAAAAAAAATTAATACTCACGATCCTCCAAATAAATGAAGTAACCGAAGAAAATTCTTCTGCTTACATAAAAAACATAAAAATGAAAAAAAAGTTGCTGCAATTCAATACATACAGATTCCAACACTTGTAGATGGTGTTTGGAATATATATAAAATGGACGTTTCCTGAATGAAAATGACGGAACATATGAAAACGAGAAAACAAAGGGTCAAATGAAATAATCTTTTGACTACAGACCAATGATAACGATTTTAAATTCAGTAATCTATAAAATGCTTAATAGTCGCATCGAAAGAATTCCTCTCCAGTTGTGTCACATTTGAGTTAGTATACATATCTACAAAGATGTAAACAGTAAGCAGCGTTTCCTCTTTGATGTCATGTAGACGAAGCATCCTGATATTATGTAGGAACTTTGAAGTCTAAAATACATTGCGTA
This sequence comes from Acanthosepion pharaonis, assembly GCA_903632075.3. Classification (NCBI taxonomy): domain Eukaryota; kingdom Metazoa; phylum Mollusca; class Cephalopoda; order Sepiida; family Sepiidae; genus Acanthosepion; species Acanthosepion pharaonis. The sequence continues at coordinate 1,811,332 of CAHIKZ030005455.1, read as the reverse complement.
CGTTGATGATTGAGTGTTACTGATCGCTGTATCTATATACAATCTATAGATGCCTATGTGTGTGTAGTAATGTATCTATGATTTAATTTTCTGTGATATTTTGGACATTTCACTTTTAAATTTACACTGAAATTCTGCAGTAAGATTTCGTTTCAACTCCGTGGCTGGAGCATTGGCGTATTTTTCATTGATCCCAGATATAATGTACGAGTGCAGGTAAAGAGCCCGGATCAGAAATTCTGATTTTCAAGGCATTTTCACCCATTTACAATATCTTCATGGAATCTATTACTTGAACGTGGGCTTTTCTGTGATCTTGAACTTTTAAAGTTCAATGGATTGAAAAGAATTCGGAATCTAACAAAAAGCGAAATTAGTAAAGCAATTTAGCTTATCATCAATTATAATGCTAGACAAAGACTTTTCCAGACCCTACTGGAACTATATTATATCTTTACTATTTAATACTATCTTCATCTTCTATTTGGTCATTTCGTACTATGTTTGCTATAAATCAACCATCCTTTTGCTTCATCTGTTATCCTTTCTTTTTATTTTATCTACCGCCTACTTTCATCTTGTCGCTTATTCCTTTCTGTGATATTTTGTCCCCTTTTCTGAGCCATATTACCTCATTATATTTCCTAGAATTATCCTCCTTTGCTTCAATCTTTCTATTTCCATGTTTCTTACACGTTGCTCGAAGCTGACATTATCAGCACAGTTACCCGAAATTACTTTTGCTTCTGATTCTTAATCTATTTTTTATTCTCAACATTAACATTTATTCATAAGTACCTCTATATATGAGCAACTGTATTCAAATTGGACTAAATCTGAGGCAACTCCACCACTAACTTCAGATTGATTCATTTTTCGTTTTCTAAGACTTATCAACCCATAACTTATTATTTAAAGCCCAAAAATATTTTAGGATTGTAACAATCTTTTTTGAAATAATAATATTTCGGCGTTTGAAATTGAAACTCAGCTCTCCGATTAACGATTCCGAGCCATTATCCATTGCACAACTAACCACACATCCAAGTTTAAAGCACCTGGTATTCCCAAGTGGTCACCCATCTAGGTACTGACCATTCTCACCATTGCTTAACTTCGGTGCTCGTACGGGAACAGCGTTTCAATGTGATGTGGCCGTAAGCCATTGACGTTAGTGTGACTTAAGAAACCCCACAAAAAGGTTACATTTAAGTAAAAAGAGTTATTAAATACTTTATTTGATGCTGTATTCAAGAATTCTACCAATTCTAATAGTGTAGTTCAATTGAAATGTATTTTCTTTTCTATTTATTAGACCCAAGCATAAAAGATTTCAGCATCCATTTTGTGTTAATTCATGTGCAAACATTAACCCTTCCTCCGTTCCTGAACAATTTCAACCGTTCTGCCTGAGCTCTTGAGTCAAAATTCGCCAATAATTGATATGTAATGTTTCACAGTAGATATAAAAATAGTTACAAGTGTTTACCCACCGTTTAACCGGTGGCTGGGCATTAAGTCATTTTTTCTACCACCGGTAAAGCGGTGGCCAAGGCTCAAAGGATTAAACAACATGAATAATGGACAAAATCCAATGGTGATTATAAAAATCGTGTTAAGTTTAATTGAATATAAATCCGTCGTAAATAGTAAGAAATAATGTATTAGTCTTAATCAGTATTATGCACCAATTTATTTGCATTCTTACATCATTATAGCCACAACGATAGAGATTATTATTTGACGATCCATACCAGGAGAAGATAACTCTCATGAGATAATTCTTAATTCGTATATGAATCAAACCGATTAGCAAAAATGTTCAATAAAAATAATGTTAAAATCAGTTACAGCTGCACAAAGAATATAACAGCAATAATAAAAAGCCACAACAAAAAATGACAACCTACAAAAATGAAACCAAGGATCTAAAAGGCAACTGCAGAAATAGAACAACATGTCCACTCCAGGGAAATTGCCAACATACAAATTGTTATGGGACCTTACCCATAATAACATAATGGACTATTCCATACGTAATAAATACTGCGCCTCAAGAGGAAGCAGGGAGTTCAGCCCGAAGTGAGCGACCGGCTGACCGGCTGATCGATTGAACTCTCTGCCTTCGGGCGGGGAGGAACCCGAACAAGGCTACGCCGAAGGGCGGGTTCGCTTTCGGGGAGGTAAACCGACCCTGAACCCGTTTATACGGGTTCAAAGGGCATATTTTTGGCCGAGCCCAGGGGCTCGGAGATCCCACGTTAAACCGGCCTTGTGCCACATGATACATGATTTAGTCACCCCCTCGTGGAGTGGGGTGACTAAATACTGTTCAGTCTGAAGTCTGGAGTGAGGTCCGTCAGGAGTCTGTCAGTCAGTCAGAGCGAGCGAGTCAGTCAGTCGAGTCAAGAGTCGAGTCAGAGGCAGTCCGAAACAGAGTCGCGTTCAGACAATTACTACAAGACATTGGAATAGTGATTACTGGTCGAGACTACATTGTTCTCCCTATTAAACCTGATTGTTCGTACTAACACTTTCTACTTCTCGGTATATATTCCTGTTTGTAATATATCTGTGTTATTCCATCTCCGTGTTCGTGTTCTTCTTTATTGGTTCTACCTTGGGCCATTACCGTGGTACAAGGACCTGGACCATAACACAAATACAATATATAAAGCCAAGGTAAGTGCAAACAACAGCACAATGTACTACATCGGTGCCACTGAGGCTCCATTCAAGAAGAGAAAAAACAACCACCACATTTCATTCACCAACAGAAAATACTTGAACAGCACTATACTATCCACATACATATGGCATCTAAAAGACAGAAACATCACACCAAGAATAAGCTGAAAAATATTGAAAAGAGCACCTGCCTATAGCAACATTACAAAAAAATGCCTACTTTGCCTACTCGAAAAAGTAGCAATAATATCCCATACCCCGCAAAAGAATTTACTAAACCAAAGATCAGAGATAATTTCCAAATGTAGGAATGAAAATAAATACCTATTAGCAGAATTTATACCAAACGGATTAAAAAAAGACACTACCAATCACTCTCTAGTTCAAGCTACCATCACAATAATTACATTTATTGTTATTATCATCCCACCACCTTTACTAATCACTTCTGCCACTTTACAATATCTATTAGCTACTAAAATTATTATTACCACAAACCCCCCAACACCATTGCTACCACATCCCAACTACCCTTACCAGTACTGTGTAAATTCCTCTTTTGGGGTAATTTCACATTTTCTTATCATCTTTCAGTTGCGTCTCTGTCCTTGGACAGAGTGCACCCAGGGGCGTCTCTGTCTGAGGACAGAGGGCAACTGAGGAAAATTATACTGAGAGGTGCCCAGCCCTGGGGAACAGCTGCCCGAGGCCGCGCCCTCCCATTGCACCAGAGGGAGGGATCGGTGCTCGCATCGAGGCCAGCGCAACCGACGGTTGCGGGGGCTAAGGGGAATTTTTGTCCCTGCCCGTGTGTACGTGCTCGGGTCCCCACATTAATCCGACATTGTGTCACATCTCATTCTCGTGGGGGAATGAGTAAATACCACTACCCTTACCATGTTAGTCTGCTATGATTATTAACGTAAATTACTCCTCCCTCCCCCCAGCAAATTTAGCACCAACAAATAAAAACCAATAAGGATTACGAACTGCAATTTCTACCAATTACATATACGCATCAAAAACAAGCAAATAACCAGCTTTAAAATAACAACAAATCAACATTAAAAAATAAAAAAAATAATAGCAATTTTTACCTATCATAATTTTACTCAGACCCCACTACACGTATATACGTGCATGCGAGGAAATATTATTCAGCGGAAAAATAGAGAAATGGTCTGATTGTTGACATGGCCACATTCAAGAGAGAAATGGATACATATCCCATCATTGAAATTCAACAATTAAATGCGTATGTATGTAGACAACAACACACGTATACATACATATGTCAAGTCCCATACTGTTCACATATGTTTATGTTTGTGTGAGCCCCGATAGGCGAACGAGTGTGTAAGTGTGCTTGCGTACCTCAACGGGCGTACGGGCATGCATCTATGTTTGCGTTAGCATGAGTGACATCACGACGACAATTTCCCTCCCACTTCCATAATAACACCAATACACGCAATCTACATAAACCCAAAATTAAAAAATATTAAACAGTTTGTCTGACGATCGCAAAAGCATGAAACCCAGGGTCACAAACTGACATAAAACAAACCATATATATATATATATATATATATATATATATATATATATATATATATATAAATTTATTCGAAATTTATAACATAAATATGTTATAAAATCACTATAGCCATTTTCTTTCAACACCTTTGGTGTCTTATAAAGTGATGGTCATACGACACTTGATAAGACACCAGGAGTGATGAAACTAAATGGCTATTTTTGTAGTGATTTTGTAACATATATATATATATATATATATATATATATATATATACACTTATGAGTGATTGATTACGCACAATCTGTTGTTCCTCTACTATTCATACCTACATGTAGTCGTCGAAAAGATTGCCTTACAGCGATATTTCCCTGGCTAGTTTCACAAAACACAGCTACTGAGATCGATCCTTGTTTGACGTTCTACAGACCCTATATATTTCAGTAAATATCAACATTTCCATACATTAAATTCCATCGTTGCCTCTGTGTACTTGTATGTGTGCTTGTGTGTTTGTGTGTGCAGATTAACACAGTGTGCCTACGCTTCCATGTAATCATTTGTAAGCATAAAATCAAATGAATAAACTAGATACGAATAATAGTTTCGTTTTTAGAGCTGTCTTCAAAATGCGCATCACATGTTAATTAGGTTCACTGGAAATCAATGCCTGAGTTCAATTGCTAATATATCGATTCCTGGTCATCAGCAATTTAATCTTCCCCGCCCCATTTCGACTGGTTTGCATCTATGCCGCGCTGTGTAAATCGCATTAATAAGGAAATCACTTCGCTTCATTTTGGCATTTTTTTTTGTTTTTGCCTGCCTGCGCATCAGATCAAAACCACAAAAACCTGTGCATCAGGGATGCGATAAACTACATCCTCGTCCTGGGTAAGATGATAAACTACATCCAACAGCAAGGCCTCTGATCAGGAGGTTTCTGAGGAGCGTGGAACCACCACTTAATTGCTGGCGTTCCCAGGTCCACCCTGACCCGGAGTGGTAGCACCTGTTAGGGTCCCAGCTATGGGCAAATAGTTACCCCCCACCAAAACTGGGGTCAAAACACTATGTAAGTTTAAAAATAGGTTTTAGTACTAGAAATGCTTTGTAAAAAAATTATTACCAGCAATACATTTTTGAAGAAAAAAAGATATTACCATCTATACATTTTTGAAGGAAAAATATTACCAGCAATAAAAATTGTCGGCATTAAATAACCCATTGAGGTGTTCATATGACATAAAACAAACCAAACCAAACCAATTATATCTATATCGTAAATAGATCAGATATTTTCCAATATTTTTTTTTTTACTTTAAAATGCCTCACCCATAAAACTTTCAGCAGAGAAAAAGCACCCCCCTCTAAAAGAAAAAAAAAAAAAACAGTGTCTGTATGCACTTTTCATTCCCTCGGCAATATTTATTGTTTCAAAAAGCGAATTTTAATAAAACCCAAACATATGAAAATGGTATTATACATTTTCTTTATTCTTAATAATCGTCAAGAAAGATATTAAATACTATTTATTTATTAGAGTGAATAAAATGCTTGTATTCATACTTATTTATAAAATGGTAAATAATAAAATTTGAATTGTATTTGGTTTTCATATCTTGATAATTTTGTCATATTTTATAAATTTTTGAATAAAAACATTTTTTTTTCAAATTTCTTTCTTTATAAAAATAAGAAATATCGCAATGTACTTGATTCACATATTTTTATAATCTTGTCAATTGCCGAGGGAGTCAGAAGTGTATACCGTAATAACGGTGCTAAGGGAATAAACGTCTTTTGACACACCGTATGTTGCAGTCACGAAGGTTCAACATTGACAAAAAATAATTTTATTTTACAAGAACGAAATCTACATTATCGAGACGAAACACCATTGGCATTAAGTGTTTCAACGGTATCATTATAAAATTAAGTGCCTTATAATATCGTCATAGAAATTAAATTTCGGCTCATATTGTTTCCATAATAATCTAGTAAGAAAAGATAAAAACTTGAAATATATTGATCCCAGAGGACTTATAGACCATGGTATTTCAATATATCTGTTGTTATTGCTATTCCATGACTTTTAACGCGTCAATATCTATATATTAGGCTGTTCGGAAAGTAATGACGTATTTCCAGGCTATGAATTATGAGTCAAACAACTAAAGCAGAAACATAGCTGAATGGTAAGAAACAAGGTCTAGAATTAGTTTATCATTTCGTTTGTCTGACAGTGTGTCGTTTATAGGGCTTTTCAGAGTGTAATAGGGGAAATTTGCAAAGAGGGTGTTGGAGTTTCTCATGAGCTTTCGCTTGGCAACCGTAAACAACGTCCCACCATCTGTATCAGTATTTTAACAAGGAATGCCAAACTTTCATTTTTGCATCATAGTGTTACAGAAAACAAAAGAAGGTAGTTATTAATAGTGCTTTTCAGAGTTTAATTGGGAAAGTTTACAAAGAGGGAATTTGGATTTCTTACGAGCTTGTGAACTGAATACGATGTTCCACCATCTGCATCAGTGTATTAATCAGGAATGATAAACTTTTATTTTTGCATGACATTTTTACAAGTGGTGAAATATGGGTTTTGCATGTTAATAGAAATTTAAATAAAAAAAACAAAAACAACAAAAACAAAAGCAACAAAAAAAAACTAAAAAAAAAACAGTGCTTATCATAAAATGAGAAAACACCAAAAGCAGGAATAAATCCACAGAAATCTTTGCTTTGTGACTGGTAGAATCTGAAAGGCATCGCCTATCACGCTCTACTAGAACAGGGGTCACCAAACTACGACCCGTGGACCGGATCAGGCGTCCGATATCAGTTCATCCGGCCCGCCGCTTCACTGTGTCACAAATGAGCTAAAATATAATTATTTATATGGAATTATCAATAGATTCTAATTAAACTTACTATATAAAAATAATTAAAATAAATGTAAATAAATTGCCAAAATTTGCCAAATCTGATTTTTCCGTCTGACAGTAATATAAGTTTTAGGAACATCAGCGAAATAAAAAATTCGGCGAATTTTACAACTTTTGATACCGAAGCGTTTTTGTGTAAGTGCCTGCAATGGCGTTTCTAAGAAAAGTGATTACAAGCCTGCTGCAGAAATTATGTTTTAACTTGCATTGCCATGTTTAAACCGGTTTGAAGAGTGTCGTATATAAAAAATGACTGACTTCAGTGAATTATGTCATATATTTTACCTGAAATTATTATAAAATCTAAAATATGTAAAGTCAGCACATGTAATGAGGTTGACTGATGAATATTAGAAAGCATTTCTCTTGGTTGGATGCAGCAATATCAAAATAAATATTAATTATATCTTAAAAGATAAACGCTAGTTTTACAAATCTCACTAACCTTTTGTGATGCTTAGTTTGTGAGATTCGGATATGTGAGCACTTGGTGTGATATAACTATTTTATTGCTATTGTCGCCTTCTTGGATAACTTTTTAGTAAATAAATATGTTTATTGTCTTTATTTTTGTGCATTCAGTGTATTGCATTGAATAAAATGGTTATTCGGCCCGCGCTCGTCATTCTCTAAGTTATCTGACCCTCTGTTCAAAACGTTTGGTGACCCCCGCTGTACTAGTATATGGTAAGACCATCCCTGCAGATGTTTATTGCTAGCATCTTGGTCGAGTAAGCGAAGCATTTCGTGGACATTTTTCTGCTTTTATAACAGTAAATGTTGGACAATTTCCTCAAAGATGAAGAAGAGACAGAAATGTTCGACAAAATGATTCTGAGGATACCATAGATAGAACATGTGAGAAACGACGAAGTTTTGGAGAAAATGGAAATAAAAAGGAAATTTACACATAACATCAGGAAGAGGCAGTTGACATTTTTAGGAGAAATACCAAAAAAAAAAAAAAAAGATTAAGAGCTATAAAGGAGAGGAAATTGTGGAGAGCCATGATCGCCTAGGTCCTGAGAGGACACGGCGTACAAAGAAGATATCACTTGTTGGTAGCTCTGTAATGTTGGTGTTCATAAGGACAACAAATGGAATCGAAGTCTCTCTCTTTCTCACTCTCTCTCCTAACAGACGGATTGCACGATTTTATCCTCGTCATGTTTCTATAGGATTTGTTCCAGGAAGATAAAGTAAATCCCGTGTGTGTAGGGGTGGCAAAGAAAACTTGGCTAGCTTCCAGCTACTCAATTGCACCCCCCTCCGTCCTCGCCAGGTTTAAGTACCATTAAGCAAGCGTATTTCTCTTGCAGCCACACCCATAAACACAGCTCACTTAGGGCTAACGTTGGAACGTGCTATACTGGATTCTGATTTCGGGTAGGAAATATTCTAGCAAGTGCCTTGCTCCATTCCGGATGTAAGCACAATACACTCTGGAGGCAGATAGAGCTTTATTTATTTAATAAAAACTTAATTATCTGAATATGGTAAAATAGACTTTGAAATATTACGAATCAGTTAGGTATGTATCCGGAACTGTATATACCAATAAAGTCCAGGTTACCTGGTGAATGTGGGAAAGAGTGCATTTCACACCTGTGTCAACAGTAGGTGTTTAAATACAAGTAAAAACAAGAATTTCGCAATCTCATTTTCCAGGAGCAACAAAATAGTTCTCCTTTGCTGTGTCCTTATTTATTCTTGTGTTGGACTAAAACGTTTTTTTAATCATTTCACCCCCCCCCCAAGCAAAGTGATAAAGCCAATCCTGAAAAAGAAAAAAACTGAGGAGAAAAAGTACCCACCCCTATCAAAAGAAAAGGATTCAAGGAGACAGATGACGATTGACATCGCATTTACATTTTTGAAGGTTGTATCTGGCAAGAAATGAAGAAACCGCAAGCCGTGAAGTGCGAGAGAAAAAAAACTGACAGAATAGAACTTTACAGTTACATCTAACAATTCCATCGGTAAAATGATGGGACCTAATTGCCAATCTAGCACTGAATTTAAATTCATTAAGTCGAGGTACCAATTTATCAAAACAGTTGCCATCAAAATATTTATTTATTTCTACTTTTTTATATTTTTAATTTGCTTCGCCCCAAACAAGGCGATACTGCTACTAGAAGGTGAGTGGATGTAGTATTTTACAAGGAGTGAAAGTGAATTAAAAAATGGAGAGAATTGAAGAAAGCACAAAAAAGGAACAAGGTCCAAGGAGATAGAAGATGGCGATTGTCGTTACATTTTTGAAGATTGTAGTTATCAGGGAAGCACGAAATCCGAAGGGAGTTCCACATGTGAGAAGTGCGAGAAAAAAATATTTGCATCTAGCTAGTTCAATAGTAAAACGGCAAGATATCATTGCCAATCTAGTGCCACGCTTAAATTCATGCAGCCGGGGCACCCGGAAAGGAAGTTTATCACGACAGTTGCCATAAATAAGCCACGTCACGTCGGTGAGAAAGTGACTGAAGTCGTGATGCCAAGTCAGGATCGATTACATGACAGACCCTTCTTTGAAAATTCTTATCAAGAATCTGGAGATGTGCAGCAGAACCAAGAAAAAATACAGAGAAGCAAAGATGCGGTGAAGAGAAAGGGACTGAAGCTGAGATACCAAGGCTGATAACATTGTAGATTCTCCTTTAGATTTTCTCAAGAATATCGAGATACATAGCATAAGCACCAGACCAAATGTGGCAGCAATATTCGAAGCACGGAAAAATGATCGACATATCTCCAGATGGAAGCATTTATATGAGTTCAAGAAAATATTAAAAGTTTTCTGAACGTTAATCGTAAGAAAGGATTCGGCTGACAATTATGCTAACGTTATCGCAAGAATGCTTTTGTACAATAGAAAACAAATGAACAAGGAGAGCAGTTAATTGAAAACAAATAGAGAAATGGAGAGTAAGGAGGAGATGCCGAGGAAGTCAAGTGGCTAAGCGTTGGTTCTTTTAAGATTAACAGTACTTGATAAGAAGAAAACGTTGAGGGAAGAGAGAGAGAGTTGCTGTAAATGAAGAAAGAAAGAAAGAAAGAAAGAAAGAGAGAGAGAGAGAAAATGACGAAATGAAAACATTTTAAGAATCTAAGTAAGTATAATTTATATTAATTTGATCTCTTTGAAATTAGGATTAAGAAAAATAAGACACGTATTTGATCTGTCTTGCTACCTAGCTTCATTTTCTGCCTATCTATCTATCTATCTATCTATCTATCTATCTATCTATCTATCTATCTATCATCTATCTATCTCTCTCTCCTTCTCTCTCTCTCTCTCTCTCTCTCTCTATATATATATATATATATATATATATATATATATATCGCAAGTGATTCATATATAGTGGACACTGATGTCAAGACCGAGAGGCGACAGTCTGTTTCATGTTTGAACACGCAATCTTCAAGGTATTTTATCTATAAATATGCTATTTATAGATTTAAATATAGTGTAATAGATGTAGTCTCGGGATGAGTTCAAATCCCAGTCGAATTTGTTATATAGATTATTTTATATTACGCACAAATACCCTTGGGAAAAGTATGAATCAATCTTTTCTCCAAGCTTCTTTCGCAGAAACAAATGGCAACCTACTGGGGAGAAAAATTTCTGTCTCCTCAGTTATGTATCGAAAGACACATGATCGCCCAGGCGTGTATCACTTGTGGCACTATATATATATATATATATATATATATATATATATATATACACACACATATACATATATATATGTATATACATATATATTGTAACCTAGAAAAGGTTACTGAATGAGGAATAACCGAAACGGAGGTTAGAAATGAAATGATAATTTTTATAACATCAACAAAATACAATACTCGCCAGCGCCGTGAAGTAGGTAAACCACTGCTAGTGGTGAATTACTTAGACAGCATATTACCCAACACTTACAATAGTTTCCAACGTACTTAGGAGGATTGGGACATATCCATTAGTGTTCATAAGTACGGTATATATATATATATATATATATATATATATATATATATATATATGCGCGATACTTTGGTGAATGCAAATGCGTGAAACCCACGTTTACAAACTCATATCCATACAACTGAATATATATATATATATATATATATATATATATATATATATATATATATATATATATAATAAATTAATTGATTTAAAATATGGTTTTTCCAAATTCCAACCATGTTTCAAAAACAGAAGCTAAAAACCCCGAATTTAATTTTGCAATTAAATTAAAAGCATTAGATGGTTGGAACTATGTAGCGAAAAAACCATATTTTAAATCAATTAATTTATAATATTAATGCTCTGTAAATTGAGCACTATTTTGTAAAAATAAAATATCTATAAGAACACCAGTTTTATATCTTACTGTTCTTTCTTTTATTTATATATATATATATATATATATATATATATGTGTGTGTGTGTGTGTGTGTGTGTGTGTGTCTATGTGCGTGTGTGTTCATAGTTCATATCTATCCATCTATATATGTATATCTATCTATATATATGTATATTAAAAAAAAGAGGGGTGCCGCAAACGTTTTTGGTTGTAATGTGGATTTATTGAGAAAAATATTATACTTTGTTTTACATAATTTCACGACACGTGTTTCTGGTCTGGTCTCACAACCGTCTTCAGGGTGAAAGTGGAGATTTTTACATATTATTAAAATAATTAATTTTTCTTCATATTCAATGTGGAATATTCTCGATATTGCCAGACAAACTGTCTCATATCGAGAATATTCAATTCTTAATTTTTTAATAATATGTAAAAATCTCCACTTTCACCTGAAGACGGTTCGAGACCAGACCAGAAACACGTGTCGTGAAATTCGGTAAAACAAAGTATAATATTTTTCTCAATAAATCCACATTACAACATGAAAACGTTTGCGGCACCCCTCTTCTTTTTAATATACATACTTTTCTCTCGTTGGAACCACTACAACATATTTCCTTTATATATGTATATATAGAAAGAGAGAGATCCATATTAGGCGGTCACACATGAAATGTGTGACAACCATATAGGAAACGAATTAAACGCCTCTGAAATGTTAAATATTTAATTTATTTCGTTGAAATAGGCACCATGCTGATGAATGGCTGTTCTCCAACGTATCCCTAAATTCTTGATCCCATCTTTAAAAAGGTACCTTACCGTTTGAAGCGAAATGTTCAAATGTTTCCTTTACCTCTTCTTCATTGGAGAATGTGTTATTGTATATGAAAGTTCAAAATACATAAATAAGTAGGAGATATATCAGGTGAATATGGAGGATGTGGTAACATTTCATAATTCAGCTTATGCAGCTTTTGGGCAGTTGAGTGAGAAGCGTGCGACCTTGCGTTGTCGTGCTCATAATTGGGCCATCTCTCTTCACAAGTCGAGGATGTTTCTTATTCAATTTTTTATGCATACACTAAATTTCTCCACAATACGAGTTTGCTGTTATTGTTTTCCCTTGAGACAAGTTTAAATAATGAATAACCCCTTTGAATGCCCACCATACAGTAACCATTAACTTTTGAGGGTGCAATGGAGGTTTTGGCTATTGTCTTGCTGATTCATTTGCATCTAACCATTGGTCAAACCTCTTACTGTTGTCAAACAGTATCCATTTCTAATTGGTTATAATGATTCGATGAAAAAAAAATGGTTCTTTTTCCCAGTTTGTACTCGACATTTTTTAATTGTAATCATTTTAATTGGGCTTATGAGTAACAATATAATAAAAGAAAATTTATCTGGAAAGAAAAAGAGTCAGAAATAAGGCAATATTCTTTTACATATTAAGCAGGTTACTTCGTTAGACGACCGGATCAACAACAAAAAACGAAATATGCGTTATTTCATGCGTGACAACCTAATATATATATATGTTGACTGGTCATGTCTTGAGAATGTCTGATGACAGGATACCCAAGATCCTAATGTACAGCCAGTTAGATCAGGGATACAGGAATGTAGGATGCCCATGGCTAAGATACAAAGACAAGCTGAAAAGCAACTTGTCAGCAGTCAATATGCCACATAACCAGCCTTGAGCGCTTAGCCTTGGAGCGGGTAGAATGGAGATCAACGTGTTTTAGTGGACTCAGCAATTTTTAATCTGGTTGTCTGAATCATCTTCAAGAAGTGAGAGCAAGATCTAAAAGGTCAGCCAATCTAACAGTGATCTCATCTCACAAACCTCACCCTTGCTCCATATGTGGCCTCCTTTGTAAATCACTAGCGGGTGTTAAATACCACTTAAGATTATCGCACAAAATTTCATAACTGAATCAATAAACTGGCAGATCCTCATACGGCGAAACCGACGGAGAGTCCATTATTATTATTATTATTATTATTATATATATATATATATATATATATATATATATATATATATATTTAAGCATTACGCCCCAAGCAAGGCGTGAAGCCACTAGGATGCAGGGGGTTGCGGAAGATTTGGAGTGAGAGCAGATAGGAGTGATAGGAGAAAGGATGATGAGAAGGATAGTAGGTAGATCAAGGTAACTGGAGATGTCGATTGACATTACATTTGAATAGTTGGAGATTATAGCTCTCAGGGAAACAGTAATTGGGGAGGGTGTTCCACTGGCGAGAGGTGCGAGGTATGAAGCTATTGGAGTAGAAGAGACGGCTACATTTAAAAGTTTCTACGGTGTAAGAGTGGGAGTGGGATGCCAGCCTCGTAGGGCGCTTGAATTCATGCAGTCTGGGAACCAGAGAAAGCAGCTCGTCAGAGCAGTTACCATGGAAGTATTTGTAGAAAAGACAGAGAGAGGCGACGGCGCGTCTGTGAGAGAGTGACTGCAGATGAGACGCTAGATCAGGGCCAATTAGATTAATCTTGTCAAGAACTCCGAGGTAAGCAGAAGGTGCCCCAGCCCATATATGGCAGCAATACTCCATGCAAGGGCGAATGGTTGTTTTGTATATTTGAAGTATCGATTCAGGGGAGAAAAATTTCCTGGCGCGGCACAGAGAGCCAACTTTCCTCGCGGCGGAAGAAGCAATTGACTCAATGTATTTGTTCCATCTCAGGTCAGCAGTCAGCGTGAGACCGAGAAGGCGCAGGGAGTTGCTCTCAGGAAGTTGACTATCAGACATTTTAATGGGGGGCAGGGAAAGATCTCTATGGTGGTTAATGGAGAGTAGTTTAGTTTTTGTGGCGTTAAAGTTGACCAGCCAATTCTTGCCCCAGTTAACCGATTGGAGTTCCATTTCAAGACGCACGGCCAGGTTAGTTTTGTCGCCGACACTAGATTTGTTTTTGAGGCAGGAGTAAATTGTAGTGTCGTCGGCATAGATGCCAACTTGGGAATCTATAGCGTCAGGAAGGTCATTGATGAAAATAAGGAAAAGAGTGGGGCCAAGGATGGAGCCTTGGGGAACACCTGCGTTAGTGGGATAGGAACTGGAGGAGAATCCGTTGAGAACGACCTTCAATTCTCGGTTTGACAGGAATGATTGTATTAGATCAAACAGTTGACCAGTAACATCATACCCCTGGAGCTTACGAAGAAGGCCGGCGTGCCAAACCCTATCAGATGCTTTTGAGATGTCGAGGGCCACGGCACGAGCCTCACCGTTATTTTGAAGGGCTTGGTAGATTTGTTTCAGTGATGGCCGTAAGCACATCAGCTGTAGATCGGGCGTAGCGGAAACCATATTGCTTGTCTGAGAGCAGATTATGGGATGTGGAGGTGATTAACCACTTCGGCATTGATTAGGGCTTCAAGACTTTGCCGAAGAGGGGTAGGAGACTAATAGGACAGTAATTAGAGGGGTCAGAGGAGTCTCCAGAGTTCTTAAACACAGGAACAATGGATGAGGACTTCCAGCAGTCAGGAAAAACAGGATTCCTTGAGGCAGTAATTATACAGTTTAGAGAGGGGGGGTGCTAGCTCAGGCGCGCATTTCTTCAGGACAATGGCTGGTATGCCATCTCCACCACTAGCCTTGTGGGGGTCTAAGTAGGAGATAATGTCCAGTACCAATGACGGGGTTATGTGTAAGCCGCTCAGTAAGGCCTCAGTTCTAGGAGGGAAGTCTGGTATGGGTACACCGGTGGAGTCGAGAGAATGAGAATTTCCGAGCAAAGCATTCAGCCTTGTCGGTAGAGGAGGTCAAGACCTCGAACAGGTTGAATAAAGGAGGTATGGAGGGTTTTCTATTGTTCAGGACACTCTTGCAGACCCGACAATAATCTTTGGAGGTAAATTTGCGAGATGCAATACATTCCTTCATCCGAGCAGCAAATATTGACTTAGCTTCGTTGAGGGATATATATATATATATATATATATATATATATATATATATATATATATATATATATATCGCAACTGATTCATATCTATCTATCTATCTATCTATCTATCTATCTGCCACGTGATTCATAAGTATCTATCCATATATATACCCACTGACGAAGTGATTCCCGGACGGTCCGTCTACGAAGCTGTGGAGACGGAATGTTGAAAGTAGCATCAATCAGCTAACTGACAATGCTCTTACTTGATATATATATATATATATATATATATATATATATATATATACTGTGGCGTGAGTAGTAGCTAACAAACCCGGGTTTCATTCTTTCGCGATCTTCAGACAAAACTTGTTTATTTTTTAAAATATTGATCTATTTATACTTTATTTATGTTTGATTATTTATGTATTTACGAAAATTTTCGTTCTGTATATTTCGGTGTCACAATATGCAGCAAGGTTATCTTAGTAGGGACAGGTGGGGTTGGCTGCGACGTCTTTCAGGTCGGTTGTTTGCACTCACACATACACATATATGTAGACGCATACCCACACTCATACTCTTGGGAACGGTATTAATCCTCTTCTTCTTCCTCCGGCTATAGGTAAATAGCAGGACAGACTGGATGGCAACTAGTCTAGGAGAAGGACAACTCTAAATTCAAAACCTGCGGAGGGTCGTTTGTGGATCTTGTGTCACGTAGTGCACCAGGTCGGTCATTTAAAAAGTGTGGTTGGTTCGTCATAAAGCCTTCACCACTTTAACCAAATCAGATGTACTGGTGTCTGGCTGTCGGTTCATATATATATATATATATATATGTATATATATATATATTATAAATTAATTGATTTAAACTATGTTTTTTTTCCGCTACACAGTTCTAACCATGTTTCAAAAATGGAAGCTAAAAGCCACGAATTTAATTTTGTAATTAAAGACATTATTTCCATTTCAATTGGAGTAACTTTTTATATAAAAAAAAAAAAAATGTATTGCTGGTAATATTTTTTCTTCAATTGTGTATTGCTGTTAATATTTTTTAAGAATGCATTGCCAGTAATAATTTTTTCTTCAAAAAATATATTGCTGGTAATTTTTTTACAAAAACGTATTGCTGGTATTAAAATCTACTTTTACATTTTCATAGTGTTTTGACTCCAGTTTGGGGGTTTAACTATTTGCCCATAACTGGGACCCTAACAAGTTGCGTGTTACTTGAAGGACAGCACCATACACCGATGACTTAATTTGATTTTAAATTACTTGAATATATTTTGATGGCAAATGCAAAAAAAAAAAACAAAAAAAAACAATTGCAGGAAATCGTAGATAATGTAATAAACCAAAGTGTGAAGAAAAGACTAAACATATGAATAATAAAAGAATGTATGGTCGTTAGCAAAAGGGGCAGCCCAAAATACGAGCTACGAATTGAAGACGTCAAAATAAAACTAATAGAGAAATTGAACTGTCTAAAGTGTGTTATAACAGATGTCAAAAAAATGTTACACTGAAATCCGAAAGTGCTTTGGCAATAGGTGATTTCTAAAAGTTAAACGAAATATTTTTTGATGCCAGACACTTTTGTAATGTCAACGAATAATCGTTGTCACTTTTGTAATGCTCATTGTAGTAGAGACTTTGTAATCAGAGATACAACTATAGTAGTATAGTGTAGCTGGCCAGTCGTATTCGGGGATACCTGTCTACTAGGGCGGCTTGCCAACTCCATATTGCAGACGCTTGCATTTGTGTTTATTCAACACTCACAGGGCCCACCTGTGGGTTATACTGCAACTATGCTGTTACATAGTTACAGTTTCTGGGAAAGAGCGTGTTATCTAGTGTTATCAACAAATTGAACAAGGCCAGCACGCTCAAGCCCTCGGCCATGATGCCTTGTGACTTCATGCTAATACAGCTATCGACGGCACCCAAGGAATTTCACACACAAGGCTTGGTTCAAGCAAAGGTGCCACACGCTGGGATCGAACCCTCCAGTCCGATAACATCAAGAAGCCTCCTTCCTGACAATGCGAGATTCGAACCAGGGTCTCGTTGTCAGAATGCGAACGTTCTAACCACTCGGCCACGTTCACAACAACTATAGTACGCCGTTAAAATGGCGTCAGACGCCTTCGAATATTAATAGTACTTGCTGGATAATACTCGCTGGAAAAGTAATCATCGTATAGTGATCAGTATAGAGAAATAGTATAGTGAATAGAATATAAATAGTGATCCGAATAGAAATAGAGGATAGACTAGGGATAACGATCCGTATAGTATAGATGATAGGCTAGAATTGCAGATCATTAGTCGTCAGCTACTTCCTACATATATATCTTTTCTCGATGGTCACGTGGTCTACTTGATTCAATAATGGGGTCGCCTGTATTCAAACTCAAGTGTCGTTGCCGACACTTTATTCCTATATAACGTTAAGGCCCAGGAAAATTTCGTTAGAAACAAAGAAGAGAGCTGAACTATCGTGTAATATCATTTGTACATATAGGAAGAGAAGACTTCATGTAAGAGATATGTCGTTTGGCAGAAGTAGGCTGAGAATACCATGGATGGAACATGTTGTCATTGAGGAAGTTTAAATGTAAATGGGAACAAAAACGACGCTTACTCAGAACCAGAAAGAGACTTTAAATTTCTGGTACACATAATGAGGAAGTGGGGCTTGGTAAAATTGTCAGTCATAGGACATGTCGAAGATAATAGTGGTAGAGGAAAACATAAAGTATCCTACCCAAGGAAATTGTGTAAATAGTTGGCAGAAAAGGAACTTTGAAGGATAGTGAGCGGATGAATAGTTCTTACAGCAAAAAACGATAGGAAATTGTGGAGAGATATGTCCCGGGGGAACACGACACAAAAAGAAGAATGTCTACTGAACATATCGTCGCCATGTTAATCTTCTTCATCTCTTCCAGTTTCCTTCCTCTTTCAGTTTAGACGATATCTTTCTTTTCATATTTTTTTTAATGTTTTTTTCTCTTCTCTTCATATCTAAAAAAAATTCGACCGACTTTTTTCTTTCTCGCCTCCCGCCGTTCTAGTTGTATCTCCTTAATTTTAAAAAAAAAATATATCTATGCGGTGGTTAATGGTTAGGATTTTTTAATCTACAACTTTATATTACCATAGCAATATAACACCCTCTAGAGTTTCAAAGAAAGAAAGAAAAAAAAAAAACAAGAAGTAAATAATGAAAACTTCAACATTAATAATTGGATAGATTATTTTTTGAAGTGAGCTGATAAAACTAGGTTGACAGAGGATGGGAGAAGAAAAATATTAAATAAAAAAGTAAGAAAAATAGGGTGGAAATAAGAAGTCACCCACTCAAGTTTATCTGGATAGATGGAAAAACGAGGACAGGCGCATGGGTTAGGGTTAAAACGACGAAATTGTGGAAAGCCATGATTACCAACGTTCTCAAGGTACAAAGTATAAAGAAGAAGAAGAAGAAGACGAAGAAGAAGAAGACGAAGAAGAAGAAGACGAAGAAGAAGGAGGAGTAGGAGAGGGCAGAAGAAGAAGAAGATAAAGAAAAAGAAGGAGTGGTAGGAGGAGGGGAGGAGAAGAAGGAGGAGGAGGAGGAGCAGAAGAAGGAGGAGGAGTAGGAGAGGGCAGAAGAAGAAGAAGATGAAGAAGAAGAAGAAGGAGCGGTAGGAGGAGGGGAGGAGAAGAAGAAGAAGGAGGAGGGGGGCAGAAGAAGAAGGAGGAGTAGGAGAGGGCAGAAGAAGAAGAAGATAAAGAAAAGAAGGAGCGGTAGGAGGAGGGGGAGGAGGAGGAGAAGAAGAAGGAGGAGGAGAAGAAGAAGGAGGAGGAGGAGGGGCAGAAGAAGAAGAAGAAGTAGGAGAGGGCAGAATAAGAAGAAGAAGAAGGAGCGGTAGGAGGAGGGGAGGGGGAGGAGAAGAAGAAAGCATAAAAAAAGAAAAGCATTACATGATTTACCGCACCCTTTCTATCCAAAGCGCCTGATCCTAGCATAGTATAGTCCGTCCTGGGTATGACGATGAACTACATCCATCAGCAAGGCCTCTGATCAGGTGGTTTTGAGGAGCGTGGAACCACCTTATAATTCCTGTTGTTCCCAGGCCCACTGCGGTGGTAGCACCTGTTAGGGTCCCAGCTATTGACAAATAGTTAACCCCCAAACTGGGGTCAAAATACTATGAAAGTATAAAAAATTTATAGTAAAAAATTCACACAGAATACCTTTCTGTAAGGAAAAAGAAATACAAGCAATACAATATTACTAATGGTGACAAGAAAATTAAATTTCGACATTAAATGACCTATAAGGAGTTGATATGCCGCTAAACAAAGAGTGTAGTGAATTTGATCCTCACTTGGTACCCTTGACACTGTAACCTTCTGCCAGATTAATGTATGTCTAGTAAGTATCTGTAAAGAGAGAGAGAGAAAAAGAGAGATAGAAATAAAGAGAGAGAGAAATGCGAGGGAGAGAGAGAAAAGAGAGAAAGAGAGTGAGTGAGAAAAGAGAGAAAGAATGAGAGAAAGAAATAAAGAGAGAGAATGAGAGGGAAAAAGAGAGAAAGAGAGAGAGTGAGAAAAGAGAGAGAGAGAGTGAGAGAAAAGAAAGAGAGTGAGAAAAGAGAAAGAAAGAAAGAAAGAAAGAAAGAAAGAAAGAAAGAAAGAAAGAAAGAAAGAAAGCCAGTTCAATTTAGGTCACGGAGAAAAAGCTCATGAGATATTACAGACACATAGTGAAAAACTATTCGAGCAATGAGATTAAAATCAAAATATGTTAAACTCTTTTTATCGACGTCAAGGGGCGCAGTGCTGATATAGAATATCAAATAAAATATCTTGGAATATCAAATAAAAGCGGGTCTATGCCGAAGACTATTATATTCTAATTATAAAATGGATGTTTTTTTGTGCAGGTTTAATTTTCTGAGGAAAGAAACAATAATCGCTTGAATTCGTTTATTCAAAACATGAAAAAATTATTTACACTATTTAAATTCAGACGATTGTCCGCATCTTTGTTGCTGTTATCACAATGTTTCGGCCGTTGTGCTCTCCGGCTTTCACCAGGAGTATATCGAGCCAGGTAACCTACACGGAATTCTGGACTGAACCATTTATTGAAGCTACTGAGGTAGACTGTTCTCGTTCCACTGCTCATGTGTAGGGGTATATTTAGTCTACTTCTTTTTAGTATTGTTTAGTTATTGTTCGCCCCGTTTAAAAACCTTGGGTATAATGATAAACTACATTCGGCAGCAAGACTTCTGGTCGGGATATTGAAGGGTTTGGCGAGCGTGGACCCACCTCTTAATTGAAAGTTTTTTCCAGGTCCGCCCTGATCCGGGGTTGTAGCAGCTGTGATGGTCCCAGCTATGGACAAATAGTGAACCACCAAACAAAAACAAAACACTATAAAAGAATAAAAATACTAGCAATGAATTTTATGTAAAAAATGATCAACAATATCTATTTATAGTAAAATGACCAATACCTTTTATCTGTAGTTGAAGACATAAAATTGCATCCAAAATAATTGGATTTCGGCATTAAATAACCCATAGCCTCTGAAAAAAAAAAGCCAACCATCTGTGTACTTAGAGTCAGTGAAAACAGGATGACTCATAACTAAATATAAGAACTAGACGAGATATTTATAGATATAGATTAAAGCGTTATCTCGTGAATTTGGTGACATAGTAATTCTGAGTTCAATCTCTAGGCCAGGCAGTGTGTTCTTGGACTCAGTGGAAACAGTACGAGCAACAATAAAAAATAAGAACCAGACGAGATATCCCTCGACATGTGCAGTGGATCAAGATCAGTCTACCCCGCCCCACTCCGTAGAGTAAATAAAGAGTTCAGTTCGATATTTCCTGCAGGTTACCTGTATTGATATACACCTGATGAAGACCGGAGAACATAATGGCAGAAACGTTGGTATAGCAACAACAGAGATGAGGACAATAGACCGCATGTAAATAATTATAATTTGTCAGGCTAGATATTCAGAGAGAAATCACACTGAAATCTCATTAAAGCTAAATTATAAATGCTGTTGATTATTATTGTTACCGTTAGAGGAGCGTTTTGAAGGTTCTTTTATTATTATGATTAAGGAGGAAGCATTATTAAAAATGAAAATTTAACAAAATTAAATTAAAAAGTGCCATGTAGGAAGAAAATGAGTAACTACTGACACCGAGGTTCGAGCGTGACACGCTGGACTTATGAATATATGTTTTCCGCCAAGTGAATAAATAGCGATGTCAGGCTACTGACTGCTGTGATTATTGAGTGAATATTGAGTGGAACTATCCAGTCGAATTATTGTGCGCCAATAATTTGGGTTTTGATTTAGGATTTACCGGTCATTAAACCGAGCCACGTTACTAACACTAAAATGGTTAATTATGTTTGGTTAACTTTTACTTTATTCTTATTAAGTATTTAATTGCGGTTGTTTTATTTTAACATTGAAGTCTTGAGTTACACTTAATTATTAGCGGCCACCGTACGTCACACCAAAAGGAGAAAAAAAAAACACGTAAAAACTAAAATAAAAAAAACAACGGCAATTAATTGATTGATTTGTTTTTTGTGGATTATCAACCGTTTGTGGGTCATTTAAAGCCAGGACATATTTTTTATTGGAGGAGGTTGCTTACCATCGTCGGTATTCCAAAGCGCTCCTTTATCTAAACACTGATCACTCTTGACGCTGTTTAATTCCAGTGATCAAACAGGAGGAAACATGGTGGATATGCAATGGATAGCGGCTCGGAGAGCCGAGTTCGAATTCTTGTGGTGTCCATTACATTCACTTACGTACTAATCCCCTTGGGAAATGTATAAATCCTCTTCTTCTCATCCCCACCCAGCTAAGGGTAAATTGCAGGACAGACCGGGTTCTATAGTCTTGGACGGTAACTGGTCTACCACAGAAAGAAATGGCAAACTACTGCGAAAAAATCTGCACCGTCAGTCATGTATCGAAAGATGCATGATCGCTTAAGCTTGTATCACGCATGGCACATAATTGACTGATCAAACGGGAAATAATGTTTTCAGGAAACAACGCAAAAAAAAGAAACAAAAAAGGTAAAAAAGAATATTAAAATATATATTCAGGGCTGTGCAAGGTCTTCCCCCTCCAATCTATGATACGGGTCCCCAACTCTACTATACGCCAAGTTTCATAAGGTAGTACTCATAAAATACAAATTTTATTGTGACCTAATTATGTAGAATAATGGATCATATGGAATATACGTGAATTATTCAGTGATAAAAATTGAAGAGAAATACAATGTATTCAAATACAAATTAGAGTCATGCCATTATACATCATTCCATTCTAAATAAATCAACAATGTCTTGCGGTAATTTTTAACATCAACTTCAGATTTTTCTTCTTAAAAGTTTGATGAATTTTAAAATATTAAAGATTATGGATAAAAATAGTGAATTTTATATAGTGTTTCTTTTTTACGAGACTTAGTATGATCAAATCAAATTGATGGAAAAATAAAAGATCCCAGAATGACGTCAAAATTCGCGAAAATTTGTCATCTTTTACTGTTTAATTTGTAACATATATAAATGCAGGTAGAAAGAAGCAAATGTTGATGAGATAGCGAGGATCACATAGTACTGCATGTCCCCCACACACTCCCAAACAGGCTCACTCCTGGTCCGATTGGCCAATTGGTTGGCGCCGGTCCTGTATATAATAATTAAATAAAGATAACTGACATTGCTTTCAGTAATTTCCTCATATCAACAACGATTTGACCGTTCTACTCTCCCGCCCTCTTCCATTGCGCCTTTTCTTCGGTAGTTTTTCTGAGAAGTTCGAACTGAATTATTTATTCAATTCACATCTGGTCGGAAGAGTTTGCTCTCTATTCACTGACACTCCACGGGGATATTTCGGATAAGTCAATTCTTTTTAGTTTATACGGCGACCAACAAGGAAGGCCGCTGAGTAGAACTGCCTAAATGTTCTGACCATAGCAACTAAAGAAAAGGTAAATTTAAAGAGATCATTATAAGAGAAGCATTCTAAAAATTCGTGAAAAAAAACTGTTATAAGAAATTTATACAAATATTTTGATATTTGTTTGAAATAACGTAATCATGGACATAGGTGTTCTAAAACTTACATGGAACTGAAGTATTCCGAGGTAATAGGTTGAAAACTTGCATCAGTTTGAAAACAGTTGTCTTGAGAGCAGCAGGGAGCCTGTCAGAATTGAAGCAAATTTTATGGTAAAATTTGGTTGGAACATTCAGGGCATGGCTGGTTCTTTGACAAAGATTTCTTGAGATGCTTCCTCGAACTAATCAGCAACTTACAAATTAATAACTCGTTTCAAAGATTGACGAGACGAAGTTGAAAATGAAGGACAGATCAACAACAACTTTGTGGGGAAAGAAACGAAGCTTAACGGGATTGGAGGGCGAACGACGGTTAAGACAAGAAATATTAATTAACACTCCAGATACTTTATTTAATTCAGCTCACACGATTTTTATCTGAAAAATTAAAGTTGGGAAAACTTCCGGTTGGTTGAGGCCAGATCAGTAACAAAAGCTGACATTTCAATAGAAATTTTAAACAAATGAGATCAGAATCTTGAATAATTTCTAGAGCTAAGTGTAACTCGAGATGAAACTTTGCTACTAATATCCTGAAGACAAAGTTCAGTTATAAAAATGGTTACTCGATAATAGAAAGGTTCAAATTAAGGCAAAAGCAAACCGGTCAGTGGTAAAAGCCAGTTTTCTAAGATGCTGATCGCATTTTGCTAGTTGAATTCTTAAAGGCGAAAACACAATGACATGAAATTGTTTTGAGAAAATTAATTATAAGTTTAACGAAAAAGCTCCGTGAAAGGCTTCATTAGAAAATTTTTTTCCATCCCAACATGGTTTCTGCACATTTCTCTCATCAAACAAGGAGAATATTGCAAGAATTTCAATCGGAAATATACAACGACATAATTTAGCACCTTTATGACCTTTTCATATTTCCTGATTTAAAAAAAAATAGAAAGCTATCTATTTTGAAGCTATTAATGATGTAAAAAAGACTGATTTGACAGGTTTGCATTCTCAGAATTGTTTTTCTGGGATTGTATAAACTGCTGATGTCATCACTTACTGAAGTGCCTTGATGTGGATTGAGCTTATGTGTAGAAATAAAGCTTATACTTAAGAATAATTGTTTTTGAAACCGTTCTTTCGATGACATTTTGAATATCTCTCATACAATGTAGAATTTGTTTTTTTTTTACGTTATATTAATGCAGTCTTTTGTCCAAGAAAACATTTCTACTGGCGCAACATTTAATCGAAAGTCAGTTATTTATTGGGAATTTATAAAATATTTTTTTGATGGATGCTTTTGTTTACAGGAGGTACCTCCACGAAAAGGCTAAAAAATCAGCATACCGTGATTAAAAAATGCTTCAAACCTAATGAAAACAGTTTTATCGTCAAAGTCGTTATGTTATTATTAAGAGGAAATATCAACGTATTTTTTATTATTTAATTAAATGTTTTACTCCTTTTTCAAACATTTGAAATTTTAATTAAAAAACTTTCTTTTCTTGCGTCAGCAGTTGTACTAAGGATTAGCATAGTAATGTTTGGCCTCTTTTTTTTTGCGGTGATACACATTAATTTGTAAATTCTTCCAAAAACAATTATTTCTCAGATTTTAATAACATTTTCAGAACTTATTCATAAATGAATTAAATTATTTTTGAAATATGTTTTACTAGAAAATCTTGGTAAAAATATATCTTTTACATGTGTTTCATCCCTTTACTTAATTTTATGAAAACTAATTTCTATTGACTATCTTAATTAAAAGCAGAATTATTTAAAGAATTTAAATCACCGACATTTTTTTTTTGCAAAATCGGACCCAGTCTTACCGAAAATCTGTTCTGAATCGAAAAATAAAAGAAACACAATAAAAATAAGACATTTTAAAAATTTGTTTTAGTTTTTAATTGCTTTTATGAATAATACATATTAAAGACAATATTGTCCGAAGAAAAAAATTTGTTTTCTTGTTTTACAATTTTAAGTTGAATAATATATATATATATATATATATATATATATATATATATATATATATATATATATATATATATATATATATATATATATATATATATATATATATATATATATATATATATATATATATATATATATATATATATATATATAAGTCTGTTAAAATTCATTTTCAATGAGATAATTCTAGGGAAATATTATTGTTTAGTAAAACTATATTTTCTCATCATATATTGAAGAGCTTTATTACAATCTGATGACCCCGAATATTCTAAAAAGAATTTCGATTTGTTTTTGTATGTGTGATTACATGCCGAATTTCTGAGGTATAGATGTCCAAACCGATAAATCTTGCATTAAAAGGTCACGTGATTTAAGGTTTGTCCCCACTTACGTCGAAAACAAAACCGTTCTTGAGTTTTGTCGTCTGCTTCACTATACTTAACTATGAACATATTCGGCTGACAATCGAATGTAAATAAATCAATTAACACGTCAGAAAAACCAGACCACGTAGCTAAGAAATGTTTGTATGCAACATTTTATGCTATAAGTAATATTTGTTTTAAATCAGATTAATTTAATTTTAAATTTACCATTTTTCTCAAATAATGTTTCAGAAATATATATTTTATTTTTTTGCGAGATTTTTAAACCCAAGAAGTAACTTTTGTTTACGAAGGTGTCAAAAATGTCCGTTTTGATGTATTTTAATGAAAAAAATCGATTCCGATCAATATAATTTCTGTTTGAAATACACCACATAGTATTTTGCTTACAGGAAAGAGTAAATTTTAAATCGTTTAGCTTTTAATTAAAGCTTCAAGAAAGGTTATTTATTTTTTTTTAAATCATTTTGACCTTATGAATACCGAATTAGTGGAGGTACCTACTTTACGGTCTTTAAAGTTTCGAATTAACTTAAAACAGCAGGAAGTGAATCTTTTCCTGCAATCTTACTAATTCTACTCCATTGTCTTGTTCTATTTTTGTTGTTTTAGCTATTTATATGTTTTTCCACTTCTTTAGGTATTGAGTGAAAAGAAAACCAGTCCTTCTGCCACAACGTTCCATTTATTTTCAATTTCTACGATGCGAAATAATTTTTAATCGGACCCAATGCCGTTTTGAAATCACTGAGACAAATTCAAATTCTTCAAAATGGAAAACGCATTTTTTTTTTTCCCTGACATTTACTGATATAGTCTGGCACAAGGTAGAAGCAGTAGGCGCTTCTACTGAAGATTAGATTCATTACAATAACCAACTGGGCCAAATATATTTGCTAAAACTCTAGCTACGTAAGTACGCTATCAATTCAAAATCAATATTTTCTAATCACTTCATTCCAACGAAAGGCGGGAATCACAACGAGTGAATGTGAAAGAGGATAGGGAGGATTGATGAAAAGAAGATGGCAATTCATGATGTCTTTAAATTTTTGAAGATTATAGTTATCCGGGAAGCAAGTAGTCGGAAATTCCACGGCTTGGGATTATATATTTAATTTAAATGTCATGTTTTATGTCAACAAAGTATGTGATATTATCTCTCTTTTCTATGCTTAGAGACATTTACAATGTAACTGTTCGAGA
This sequence comes from Acanthosepion pharaonis, assembly GCA_903632075.3. NCBI lineage: Eukaryota > Metazoa > Mollusca > Cephalopoda > Sepiida > Sepiidae > Acanthosepion > Acanthosepion pharaonis. The sequence continues at coordinate 1,784,131 of CAHIKZ030005455.1, read as the reverse complement.
AAAAAATCACAAACTTTATTCGCTCATCTCCAAGATAAATCAATATCTCCATAGCCTGACCAGTTGTCATTAACTGTATTTTAATTTGAAAATGTCCCTATATAATGTCCGACAAGGAGATTATGTTGAAAAAGAATTATTTTTTGTCTCAAACAAAACCGTTTTTTTTTTTAATACTGATTCGTCTACGAACCTATTGACGAACCTATGTAAGGAGTTCGATTTTTTTTTAGGATCTCCCTATTGTGGCAGAGAAGGATGAAAAAGTGCATTACACTCAGGGGTGGGGGTTACTTTGAAAGGAAAAACCATTTAGTTTGTTGTTTGGAATTGAAATAAATTGTTCGTGATAACAGTCCCGTTATTTTTCAGACATACTTCGTACATATTTTTAAAAATTCCTCGCGAATCACGTTATTCTATCCACGGTGTTTTCGGCAATCTCTCTGCCATTTCAAGTTTCTTATACATCTGGGAACTGATTGTCTAGGATCATTGGAGAAAGAAAGAAAGAAAGAAAGAAAGAAAGAAAGAAAGAAAGAAAAAATATCAATCGTTTTTTGATTGTCTAAATTTTACAATCTAAAATCTTCCATGTTTGTCCAATACATTGAATATAAATAGAGAAACAGAAAACACAATTTAATCAAATACTACGTGTAGTATTGTTTTTAAAGCGTTAACATCCGTTGTTTGTTAATATTTAATTCCTCCCAGGTGGATTTTATTCGGCATTAATTAAGTCTCTTTATCTGAAACCAGGCACTTCCATCGTCTTAATATTTACCAGTCGATATCACAAGTCAATAGACGATACTCCCAATCACCCAACTCCGTAATTATTTGAGGAATCTCATGGGCCAAGCCTTAAGTGAAGCTGACTTTAGGCAATGCAATAGAAAACCTAGAAAACCTTGCTCTTCTATAAAGGCAGGATGTTCTTTGTGTGTGTCTGTAAAAGTGTGTGTGTGTGTGTGTGTGTGTGTGTGTGTGTGTGTGTGTGTGTGTGTGTGTGTGTGACGAATGCACGGCCGCAATTTTCGACGGATTTGCACCAAAATTTACATGCACATGCTCCAAATTAGCGGGAAGGCCAAGACTGACTTTGCATTTCTCAACTTCCATCGATAGTGGAAATAATCGATTTTTTCATGCTTCTATGACAGTTTTCATGTAGTTTGCAGCCATTTTCTACTGGCCAGAGTGTGAGCCTATAGCTGGCTGCCACGAATAGGCAGGAAGATTCTATTGGCCAACGTGAGAGCCAATAGCTGACTGACACGAATGTTAACTAGCATGCTAGCATGCAAAAAAAATCGATAGCTACATTCGTCACAAGTGGAAAAAATTAAATCTGCATGACACTTTACTCCAATTGGCTCATTCGCTTGCTTAAACTCAACGTTGATTCTGATTCCGCAGAACTGGGTTGGGTGTGAAAAAGTATTTGTTGTTAACATTCTTTTTTCATTCGGTTTTCCCAGTTACGAGTCCTTTTTTAAAGCTGATCATTTTGTTTAGTTCTTTTTTCGTAACAGATTTAATGTTTAGTATAGAGCTTAGAAAAATTCGCAGTGTGAGATAGGCAATAAGTAAGGCATGTAGCAACATCAGCACGGCAAAGGGCATTCTTTTAAAGGCAAGGAAGAGCAAAAATATTTTAAGTCACGTGATAGCGATTGCTGTATGAGTCGTACGATTTTTGAATCAAGCACGGGCACCCAGTGATTTACTTCTTTTAACTGCCGTGTCCTCTCAGGACGTAGGCGAAAATGGTTCTCCACGATATCCTCTCCTTTCTCGCCTTGATAAATGTTGTCTTTCTGTTATTTCTCCTAAGCACTGTTCTGTCATCTATTTAATCATGCTCACTAAGTATGTTATGTCTTGTTTTTCTCCGACTCTCTTGCGTTCAGTCTGTCCTGTGAGTATCAGATTCTCCAAGCTCTCCTTCCTCATTATGCGCCCTAGAAATTTTAACTGCCTGATATTAAGCATAAGTTGACTTTTTGTTTCCATTTTCTCTAAAACTTCGTCGTTGATCAAATGTTCAGTTCATGGTATCCTCAGCATGCTTCTGTAGAACTACATTTCTTATGCTTCAAGTTTCTTCTTCAACTGCAAGGAGATTGTTTAATATGCCGTTCACTGCCATATAGGAAGATTGATATTACATAACAGTTCAGTACTCTTTTCTTTGTTTCTGTTGCTTCAAGTCTCTTCTTCATCTGCGAGGAGATTGCCTCTATTCACTGCCATATATGAGGACAGATATTACATAGCATTTCAGTACTCTTTTCTTTGTTTCTATTGCTTCAAGTCTCTTTTTTTATCCTTGAGGAGATTGTCCAGAATTCACTGCTACATAGGAGGACTATATAGCAGTGATTTCAGTACATAAAAATTTCGTTAGAAAAAAAGATGAGATGTGAGTTAGTTATTAGACTCCTTTTCTTTATAACCATATAAATAATCATATTCCTTTTCTTTATAACCATATAAATAATCATATGGTAATGGTAATATTAAGCTGCCTCTCTACAAGGAAACATTTGGAGTTCAATGACTGAGCAAGCAGTACTACTCTAGATTGAAATTTATAGAATTATTCTATTAAAAGTATTTTCCAGGAAAATAGTTTTTTTTTCAAGCCCCTTTAGATGTTATCGCTCTTCCCTGTAGCGATGGGACTTTCTATCCTAATCTTTTATTTGAAGTAATGTGGAACGTCGACATCTTGATTATGTCATTATTTTCTCTTCAGATTACAAGCGATATCCATTTTAGTTGTTGATAGTGTTGGAAGTCTTTAAGCGATCTGGTTTCTGTTATTCGGGGTATAGTTCTTTGTGATTCTGTAGCATCAGTCCACGATGTTCAAAAACGGATGATCTTTGGCAAAACCTTTAGGCTTTACTTGCTCAAAGCCTTTTTTTCACTATTGATCTTAGGAAGCGGTTATATACAGTTGACAGTTTAGATATTGCTTCCACGTATAACATCCCAATGAATATCTCAATTTGACAGGTCTATTTATGAAAATGACTTAAGTTTTCAGGTTGATGTTTTGGTTCCATAGCAATTTGTGTAGTTGGGAGAAACTACCGCTGGCAAAGCATATTCTATGTTCCATTTCTTTTTCTCCTAAACTTAATTTATTATAACTGATTCATACACAAAGGTACTTGAAGAGTTTAGTATTTTCTAATTACACATCCTGAATTTTTACGATGGATTCAGGATAAGTGCCATCACTGCTTTCATTCCAATTCCGGATAACAGTTTCTGTTTTGGAAATGTTTATCTTGAGTCCCATTTCTTGGAACATTTGATAGAGAATGCTGATTTTCTGTTCAAAATCATTCTTATCCCAATTATCTATGTCATCAGCCTAGACACACCCACTCATCATCAATACATTGACCTTATGAGGGACAGCAGAATCCTTGTCTTCTATTGATAAACTCATTTGGGATGTGGAATGGAATACTTAAAGGGTCAGTCTCCATCTGTGTTTGTAAATGCGCAGGGAATAGCCTAGGAAAATATTAAATAGATTAGAGCTTTCATTTCCTCCTTGTACTTCTGTTGAGATCTGAAATGTTTCTTTCCTAACCTTTAATTTGAAGTGGAGTGGAATGTTAATATTTTGATTATATCATTACTTTCCTCTTAGAGTTACAAGTGTTATTCATTTTAGTTGTTGCTGCTGTTGGTAGTCTTTAAGTGATGTGGTTTCTGTTATTTGATATAGTTATTTGATCATAGTTTCTGTTCTGGAAAAGTTCATCTTGAATCCCATTTCTTGGAACACTTGGTAGTGTATGTCGATTTTCAGTTCATTCTTCTAGCTTGTTGAGAAAGATAGAAGAATTCAATTCAAAGTAGTCATTCTCTTAGACTGGATGTTAACCAAAGCTTGACAGTCCAGTCTACTTATTTAACCTATAGCTAGGAACGATGCGGGGTAAAACAGACTTATTTCTACATTTTCTGAAAGTTTGTTAGTGAGAAATGAAGGCAACCGATGAAACTAGGATTCGAATTCAGTTTGCCGATTTCATTTTCTGCGCTGATAACTGTTATGCTACCCACACATCTTTGAAGTACAGCACCAAATGGCTTAAGCGAAACTAGCTTGTTAACCTTCACGGACTGATCAGATGCTCTAAATTTAACACAGTATGACACACGGCCAGTTTTTGTAGGCACCCAATAATTGTGTTTGTTAATCATTATCTCAGAAGCGTTACTCATCATGAGCACGGGATTTGTTTTATACTATTGTTCACCTTATACAAGACCGAAGAGCCTCTCAAGGTAGAGGATTAAAGCATCAGATTTCTTTCATCAACAGAAGAAGTTCTCACGTGGTCATGAACGATGTCATAGAACTGCAATACGAATTTACGACCTGCGTCTGCTATTCCGCGACCGTTATCGTCGCATAGCAAACTTCTATGTAAACATAACAGGATGTCATCTTGGACGGTGAACATCTCTGTTGTAAATGTCCATATAATCACCTCTGATGATGGCGCGCATGTGAGCCGAAAGCTTATATCAAGTAACTGCATAATAAATTAATATCCTGAGCTGTTTTTGTCTTTATTTTCCACCCGAAAATAAAGCCACTATACGAGGCTTAGAATAGCTCATATTAAACATAATAGACATTCATTGTCCGTTATATTTAGTAATATATGCTTGAATATATATATATATATATATATATATATATATATATATATATATATATAAAAGAAAGAACAGTAAGATATATAATCCGGTGTTCTTATAGATATTTTTATTTTTAAAATAGTGCTCAATGTAAATTTACAGAGCATTAATATTATAAATGAATTGATTTAAAATATGTTTTTTTTCCGCTACACAGTTCTAACCATGTTTCAAAAATGAAACATGGTTAGAACTGTGTAGCGGAAAAAAAACATATTTTAAATCAATTAATTTATATATATATATATATATATATATATATATATATATATATATATCTTGTTAGAACACAAGAAAATTAAATAAAAAAGCAACCGTAGTACTTTGTCGTTTTTAATGAAACATGCACACACACACACACACACACACATATATATATTCAAGCATATATTACTAAGTATAACACAAATGGAAAATGGATTAAATCCGATATATATATATATATATATATATATATATATATAATTTAACTATTAATACTAAAATGAATATACTTAAAATTATATAATTTAACGTATACTAAATTTAACATAATTTCTCTCGATAATTTACCAAGTTTTAGACTAGAGCAGTGTCTAAACCTTTTTAAGCAATGGCACACCTAGGAGTAAATGAAAATGTCACGGTGCACTTACCAAAATTTAATTTTTAAAGGGTATATATATATATATATATATATATATATATATATATATATATAGTGACAATATTTTGACAGACACTTAAAAGGTACGGATGTTGAGAATGACTGGACTAGAGCGATAATTATTAAACTAGATATAATAATGTTCAGTACTTATCGTCATTTTTCAATCTCGAGAAAATGTCGATAAGAAATCTTGCCAAGAGCCGCTATGAATACTTACAAAGCTCCGAGTCGGCCGTCGATAAATATTCAACGTTATTATGTCTAGTTTAATAACGATAGATCATTGTATGATGGAGTATAAATATCTTTCGTTTTTTTTCTCTCATTTTATTACTCTGCCTCAACTATTCAGTTTCAGATTTGAACCATGATCCTCGAAGAGTCTTGTTAGTTATGCTAATAACTCGGCTATCACTTCCATCACCATCTTAAAATAAACAAAGAAAAATATTTATGAAGGCAATCTCAATTTTCGTCGTCAACGTTTAGTCAGCCGACATTTTTTTTCTGCCTAATTATTTAATGTCTAGCGTCTGTAAGTGTTTTTTATATATATATGTGTGTTTATACTAAGTATGAATTTTTATGTGCTTAATTCTCGCAAGCCAACAGAAGAAACATAAAAATAATTGCAAAACAATTCAAGTTATTTTCAAACTTGCAGTCAGTACACTGAGCTGCCAAACAACATGAGATATCAATATGTAAATATAATGGTAGATGGCGCCACTGTACCTTAAAGTCATAACAATGCTCACTCATAACGGGACATTGAGAGTAAGTGGAAGAATCACAGGCTTCATTCGGTCGAAGCCTATAACTCTTTGTAAAGACCATCCTTCTTCGGAACCTTGTGGACTGGCGCTACAGAATCACAACCAAACAACTGTACCAAATAAGGGAAGCCACACCACATCAGAAGCAACAATTAAAATGGACAGTATATGTAACTCGAAGAGAAAATAATAACATAATCAACATGTGAACATTCTTACAATAATTTAAGCACAAAGTTAGGAAGGAAGCCTCCATTAATACTGGAAAGAGCTACTGGAAAGAGCTACTGGAATTGTGAAATATATTTTCATGAAAAATTTTCATGTTTTAAGAGAAAGATTTTATAAATTTCACCCAAAAGTAGCATTGGCTGCTTGGTCAATGAATTTTTCCTTCTCAGGAAACGGTTAATATTTTATCATTTGCCATAAAGAATTTTGTGAGTCTGTCAGGTCTCTTAGAACAGTACAACTTCAGTCGCAAGGGGTTTTGTAATAATAAACACACAATGCAGTTGACATTAATGTCACGCATGCACTGAAAGAGAGCTACCTATGAAAGTTACACTCGCAAAGTAATTACGCTTAATGCTACAAAATGGATTCTCCTTGCTGTCCCACAAAAAAAAGCAGTTCTCTTTAATATCAAAAAGGAATTTTGTCGAATTTCAAAAGATTCTTGTTAGTATGACCCAGAAACTCATCAAGGTCACACACACACATAAAAATGGATTCTCATTAAGGTCACATATAGTCATTAATGTCATACACACAGATGAATTCTTATTAAGGTCACGCGAACACTCATTATGGTCACACTCTCATATACGCACACACATAGATAGATTCTCATTAAAGTCACACGCATATATGAATTCTCATTAACGTCACACATATACACACACATACACTGATGAATCCTCATTAAGGTTACACACACAAGCATCCATACACACATACACGGACACACGCACAGATGGATTCTCATTAAGGGCACAAAGGAAGTTTCATTACATTATAATTCACGTTTCTTTTCAAATTCAATTAAGAAGAATTTGCTGCCATTTTGTCTCCAATGAAAGAAAGTGAAACGCTTTTAATGAAATTAACTTCAATTAATAAAAGGTTACAAAAATGTAGAAATTTTCTTTGTTGGCAATAGCATAAGTGACAGGTGGCTATAAAAAGGTACTGTTGATCATTTACGGCTAATTTGCTTAAATTATTCACTGACTATTGTTTGCGGCACGAGCCAATAATTTTAAGTAGAATGATGCACTAAAATAAGTAAAGGAGTAATCGTTGTAAGTCCTCTGTATATTGATGCCTAATTTATTGATAATACAAAAGTTGAACTGACAAAACCAAATGATAAATACCAAATATAAATAGTCATATTTAAAATAGTCAAACTTGGAATACATTTTTAAAATGTCTTGTTTTAAAATATGTCTATTGTGGAGAGCTATGATCGACGACACGACACGTTAAAAAAAAAGAATCCATCCAGATAACCCATTAAATGGCTACTATTATGTTCAATGTTGATAAAAAAAAAACTAATAAAACAGCGAATTAATTAGCATTGGGGATTGAATTGAACGGCAACACATTTACTTCCAACGTTTTTACGAACTGTGTTTGTTGTGCATACCTTCAATATGTTTACACTAAAAATCGCGAACACTTTGAAATTGAAGCCATAAAAAATTCGAGAAAATGTTTTTAAATGTGACAATAATTTCTCAAGGCCAGGAAAATTAATGTGAAAACTTTAAGATAAGAAACACCTAAGACGACAAATGTTACTTGTCCTGAAAGCCTTAGTAACTTTGCTTACTTTGTTCAGATATTTATATCACCAATTTTATATATACATATATATATATGTGTGTGTGTGAGTTTCTTTGTGTGTCCCTATGTGTGTGGATGTATGTGTGTGTGTGTGTGTGTGTGTGTGTGTGTGTGTGTGTGTGTGTGCAAAAATTCAGATATAAATAAAATATATCTATAACGACAATATTAATGAAAGAAATTCCAAGAGTAAAACCTTTTTTGACAAACCATTGCTTTACTTACCTTTGATAAAGTTCCCCAAGGAACAATTATTATTTATAGAAAAGTCACTGGGAAAGTAATGGCAAAATGATTGAAACTGAGATGCCATGTCAGGATTAATAACATTGCAGAATCTTCTTTATATTTTATCAAGAATCTTTAAATATATAGCAGGAGCACCAGACCAGATGTGACAGCAATATTCAAAGCCCGGACGAATGGTAGACTTATAAATAAGCAAGATAAATTCGGCTGAGAAAAATTGTCTCGCACGACAAAGTGGACCAACTTTCCTAGCAGTAGACCTAGAAACTGATTCAATATAATCTTTTCAACGTTATTCCGAGATATCGCAACTAGTCCCTCTCCTAGAGGTTAGCATCAGCCATGTTGATGGAAGGCAGAAAGAGGCCTCTGAGATGATTAATAGAAAGCAATTTCGTTTTGAAAGCGTTAAAATTAACCCGAGGTGGTATCACCTGTCAGGGTCACAGCTATGGGCAAATAGTTAACTCTCAAACTGGGGCCAAACACTATGGAAGAGTAAAAATAGGTTTTAATACCAGCAATACTTTTTGGGAAAAAATTATTACCAACAATGAATTTTAGAAGAAAAAATATTGCCAGCAATGAATTTCTTCCCCCCCACCCAAAATATTACCAGCAATAGAAATCTTGGCGGCATTAAATAACCCATTGAGGTGTTGATATGCCGTAAAACAAAACCAAAGTAAAATTAACAAGTCATTCCGTGTCTAAGTTAACAGCAAATTGTACGTCATGTTTGAAACCAGCTGCCAACCGGTCTCCTTTACTCTTATGGGAGAAGCCCAACGCTGAATCCCGTCGCAAGTAAAAGGCTTCGGGACGTGTGGCGCATGGCTCGAAGGCAGCCGCTCGTTTTCGTCTCGCGAAGTTCGGAGTTCCCTCGATCGGGGCCGCCCGCGGCGGGCGCCAGGCCCATTCGGTGCGGACGGCGAGCGACGGCCTTCGATCCGAGAGTCGGGTTGCTTGGGAACGCAGCCCAAATCGGGTGGTAAGCTCCATCCAAGGCTAAATACCGGGACGAGTCCGATAGTCGACAAGTGCCGTGAGGGAAAGTTGAAAAGAACTTTGGAGAGAGAGTTCAAGTGAACGTGAAACCACCCAGGGGTAAACGGGTGGGACCGTTTTGCACGTGTACGAATATTTGTTCCTCTCCACTGTAAGTACACACACACACACACACACACACACACACACATACACACATATACATATATATATATATATATATATATATATATATATATATATATATATATATATATATAGTGGAGGGGAACAAATATTCGTAAACATACAAATTTTTGATTTATTGTATTTCCCACTAAGGAATAATTGTACTTTTTTTTAAAACTGTACACGTATGTATAATAACTAAATATGCATAGAAAACAGAACAAATTTTGATTTGATAGAAATAAGTCCAATTTATCCATTTAATTGGCGAAACATGTATTTGTACAATACAAAATGAATACATAATCTTTATTTAATAATTTGTGGAATAGCCATTATTCGCTTCCACAGCAACCAACTTCTTGTAGTTCTCAATTAATGATTTGAAAATTTTAGTTGGTATTTTGTTCCACTTTTCTTCGCATAAGGTCTTCAGATTCGGGAAGTTTTTGGGAGCTCTTGATTGGATTTGAATTTTCAAATAACAACACAGATTCTCGATTAGGTTTAAATCTGCTGACTGACTTGGCCATTTCAGGATATTTACATTATTTTTAGCAAGCCATTTCTTCGCAGTGTGTTTAGTATCATTATCTTGATAGAAGATCTAAGCAGGAGGAAGTTCAATATTTTCAACCAAAATCATTAAATTTACTTAAAAAATATTTTGATATGCTGCGGCATTCATTCTACCATCTATTACTGATATGTTGCCAGTACCTTTTGCCGAAAAACATCCCCAATCCATGATACTACCACCACCGAATTTCACTGTTGGAACTGTGTTCTTTTGTTTGAAGGCATCGTCATCTTTCCTCCATACATGATTTCTACAATTATGTCCAAACAACTCCATTTTAGTTTCGTCTGTCCATAATACTCTTTCCCAACACGATTTTTTCTTATTCTTATGTTCACGAACGAATTTCAGCTTGGCATTCTGTGTCTTTTCAAAAGCAGTGGAGTTTTCCGAAACTACTCTAACAATCTTTGGAAAGAGTCAACCTGCCTATTTTCATCTAATACCGGTGAAGATAATCCGCTTGGCGAAGACCTCCATCCATTAAAAGAGTGAGGTCTTTGTTTATAACCAACTTGTAGCGAGACAACTCTAAATTCAAAACTAGAGTCTTGCTCCAGCTTTGGATCAACTAGCACGGCAGGGTGAGATCTATAGTTTTTGATGGCAACCAGTCTATAAGATGGGCGACTCTGAATTCAAAACTGTGAAGAAAGAAAAACAAAAGCAATCCACTATATTTCCAAGGAACAATTATAGTAATGTATAGTTTATATATATTTAGGAAAAGTGAAACTGTAGGGTTACATATCCGCGCAAGTGTTGAAGAAACATTTCAGTTGGAATGAAAATCTTACCTTAGTACGGCACAAAGGTTACACACGAAAGGCAGCTACGATCGTAATCATGTCAAAGACAACACCTGTTAACAATGATTTACTCTCGATGCACCATCAATTAAGCCTCGTACAATCACTTTTCGATTCAGACAATTTTTTCATCTAAACTTATTTTTCTGAAGCAGAAATTCCTATCAACATCACCAATTTTGCTAGCATTATATGTCGATTAGCTGCTATAAAATGATATGACTATTATAATTTGATGGCATCCTATTGGCGCCATTATTTCATCCGGGATCGTTTTGTGGGGTTTAAGCGATTAACCCGCGAGACTAGTATGGAAGGGTATTGTTGGTCTTTATTGGTATTCGCCTGTCAATATGTTATTTCAAGTGGCAAAAATCGCCATCTTTCTCTCTTTCTTTCTCTCACACCGTGTGTGTGTAAGTGCGTGAGATACAGATAAATAAAAACAAAAAATGGTGATGACTGTATAGGGAAAAAACGACAGATTTTAGAAAGAAAAAAGCGTGAAGAAAAAAAACGGAGAATCTGTACCTTATCAAGTAATCCTATAAAAAAATGAAATGAATATATATATATATATATATATATATATATATATATATATATATATATATATATATATATATATATATATATATTTGAATAAAAGAGTCCACGTTAAGATTCCATGTAATAAGCTATTTCACCATAACCCCTTTAACAGGGTTCTGGATTATCAGACTTTACTTCCAAAAGCTGAAATGAAAATGAAAAGAAATTCACACGTTTTTACGGACCTCATCAAGTATACGCAAAGTTAACGAAGTGAGGAAGTGAGGTGGGAGAGAGGATATGAGTGTGTCATATGTATCATTTTAGTTTCCTATTTTATATATATATATATATATATATATATATATATATATATATATATATATATATATATATATACATACATATATATATATATATATATTTTATATATATATATATATATATATATATATATATTTTATATATATATTTATATATATATATATATATATATATTTATATATATATATATATATATATATATTTATATATATATATATATATATATATATATATATATAGAGAGAGAGAGAGAGAGAGAGATGGTGGGAGGAGAGAGAGAGATACTGAGATATATATGAAGATACTCAGATAGATAGATAGACAGATACATTGCATGTATACATACATATAAAGAAGGAGATGTATAGAAAAATGAAATTTATTAAGTTACATTCCCACTGCCGCAACGTAGATTCCACGTGTGTTTTCTATAAATACTTTCATGGTAATTCTTCTGCTGAATGGTACCTAGACTTTTTGAATTTAAGCGCAGTACTAGACAGGCGGCTAGGTCTCATCTATTTAAAGTTGAAATGGCGAAATGTAACCGTAAGTTCTATGCTAATAGTTTCTTCTATCGCACTTCGTGCTTATGAGACACTCTTCCAGCTTCATGCTTCCCAGTCAACTTTGATCTTCGAAGATTTAAATGCAATGTCAATCGTTATCTTTTCTTCTAAATTCCTGTTCTTTCATTGATCTCGCTCCTTAATAATGTTTTTCTTTTCGTATTCTTTCACATTCAGTAATCCTTGCGTCTTAGTGATTTTATTGCCTTGCTTGGGGTGTAATGATTAAAAAAAATTTGTATGAACATCGCGAAAGCATGAAACTACTATCTACGCTACCGCATATATATATATATATATATATAATTAATACAAGTAAGAGGGTTGTCAGTTAGCTGATTGATGTTATTTTCAACATCCCGACTCCACATTTTCGTAGTCGGACCGTCTGGGAATCACATCGTCAGGGGGTATACATAGATAGATAGATAGATAGATAGATAGATAGATAGATAGATAGATAGATATGAACAGACTGAGATAGATAGGTAGATAGATAGATAGATAGATATGAATAGACTGAGATAGATAGGTAGATATATAGGTAGATATGAACAGATTGAGATAGATAGATAGATAGATACCTGGCAGATAGATAGATAGATAGATAGATAGATAGATAGATATGAACAGACTGAGATAGATAGATAGATAGATAGATAGATAGATAGATAGATAGATAGATAGATACCTGGCAGATAGATAGATAGATAGATAGATAGATAGATAGATAACTGGCAAACAGACAGACAGATAGAAAGATAAATTTTAGAAAAATTTTTTTTTAGTATTGTTAACGCAATCCAAAACCAAGAGCCACTCAAGGTTTTTGCAGAAAAATAGCCCCAGAACATGATACTGCCACCATCAAACTTTACAGTTTGCAACGTGTTCTTTGGTAAGTAGGCTTCACCATCCTTCCTCCACACCTGATTTCTATAATTATGACCAAACAACTCTATTTTAGTTTCATCTGTCTATAGTACTTTTTCCCCAAAACGAATATTCTTTATCCTTATGCTCTCTAACTAATTTTAGCCTAGCATCTCTGTGTCGTTTCAAGAGGAGTGGAGTCTTCCTTGGGATGCGTAATTTCAGACTGTTTTTTGTGTAGTTCATTACTTATTGTACGCTTGGTTACTTTAATCCCTAATGCACGCAGATGTTCCTGCAGCTCTTCTCGGGTAACCTGTGGATTTTGTTGGATCTGGTGTCCTAATATCCTTGCTGATCTTAGAGAAATCTTCCTCGGAGTACCTGTTTGGTTTTCGACGCTGTTACGAGTTTTAAACCTTGTAATGAACGAAGCAATTGTAGTAAAAGTAATATTCAGGTTGTTAGAAATCATTCTGTAACTGCAAAGAGACAAAATGTGTTGTTTTTGTGAAATAGTCAATTCTTTACCTTTAGGCATTATTAGAACCTTCTCGTAAGACTAGAAATTGCAGAATGCTCTGATAATGGCTAATAGCTTTTAACTATAATTACTGATAACATTACTGGAACATTCTAGAATATACTTTTTTCATAATTAATTGATTATTTTATTCTAATAATTGATTTGTACGAATACTTTTTTCGCCAGTTAGAATTAAAAAAATGCATTAATTTCTGTTAGAATAAGAATTAATTAAGTTTATTATTATTTTTTAATAGTATGTGTCTTATTTGTTTTATTTAAGGCTTTTACATTTATAAAAATACAATTTTTCAAGTGTACGAATATTTATTTCCCCCCACTATATATATATATATATATATATATATATATATATACGAGTTCCATGTATGGAATGAGTTTGAGCCCCAGTAGACTTTCAAGGCAATGCGCCTCATCGAGATTACAACTGTTTATCCTGACTGGCAAAAAACAAACGGTTGCTCGATGATGAAGAAACTTTACTAGTTCGATTTCAAAGATATTGAATGTTAAAAACCAGTCAACTATCCACCACCATTGAGCTCTGTGGTCAAAGTCAGATCATAGATCAGCTGACAGGCGGTGGTCATTTAAATTTTTGAAGGAGCACAGTATTATCATCAAAAGGAAGGACCGAGCAGTAAGCCTTATGGGATGTCTGTATTGATCTTATAGGCTTCAGAATCTTAACCATTGACAACGAGCCTCAAAGACCATCCTGATAGCAAGATTTATTTTTTTTTTATGACTGCGAGGACGCTTCCAGAGACTCCATAGCTGGAGAGTTCGTATAGCAATCCCCTCTGCCACACCTTGTCAAAGGCCTTTGAGGTGATTGCTTTTATGATGAATTTGCTATGCAATGACTCGCCGATTCTGTTATGAAAGTTTGGAAATCAGCAGTGGACTTAGAAGAGTGAAATTAAATGCGACTTGTCACTCGGGAGGCTGTTTTTGCGCAGGTGATTACTTATGGCACAAGCCTTCCAGATCTAAAGAGATAGAGATATATATTGATTAATAAAGTAAATCCGAAAAGGTTTCCTTAATCAAATGTCACAAACTTCTTGGATTTGATATGGATTGCTGAAGAACTCTTGTTGCCCTTAATATATCTCAAGAGAAACATCTGAATCAGAAAGAACTACCTATATCTTTTTTTAGTGGTTCCTAGGATTTAATTAAGGGAATTTAGTATATATATATATATATATATATATATATATATATATATATATATATATATATATATTTAGCAGATCAGATAAGAGATCAGCTCTCAGGCTCTGGTCATCTATATTGTTGGTAGTTTACCCATAAACCGTGTTTTCATCTGCATATATATATATATATATATATATATATATATATATGTGTGTGTGTGTGTGTGTGTGTGTGTGTGTGTGTGTGTGTGTGTGTGAAATATATAGAAAATAGGAAGGAACTGGTTAGGTAAATAATCCAAAGTCCCTTAGTATTTTAGTTATTATTTTTAAAAAATAGTGCTCGATACAAAAGTAGAGCATAAATATAATTATTTATTAAAAAATATGATTCCAAATCGCTACATAAGAGGTCTCATGTTTCAAAACAAGAGCCGAAAACTTCAATATAATCCTTTAAATTAAATTGAGTTTAAATTAAAATGGGCTCCGTTCCATCTTCAAGCGAACTTTTTGTTGGAATAACGTATATCTGAAAGGTGGTGCTTGGTGATTGGGCTATTTGTTAAACAAGTAATTATAATTTTTTATAATCATCAGATTCATAGTAGGAATAATTAACTACAAACATGCATACAACATAACACCCTTCATAATCCATAGCACAAAGTAGTAGTTTAAATACCCTACATAAAAGATAACCCTTTATGAAGTCGTCAAAAAACAAACGTTACGAAAGTTTTTCTTTTTTTATATGCACACCCCTTTCATAATAAAATAAAATAAAATAAAATAAATAAATCTCCATAGACAAACAAACTAGACGAAGGTTTATACATCTTCCGTTTCATTTTAGACACCCCCACCTTTCCCCGACTTGACATCTTGAAAGTATCTCTATACCGCTACTTATTATAAACACCCTACACTCGCCTACCCAATTTAAACAATTCGCCCTAGCTGTTACCATGGAGATTTTGATTTCAATTTTTAAAACAAGTAAATTTCAGATATACGTTATTTCAACAAAATTTCGCTTGAAGATGGAACGGAGCCCATTTTAATTTAAACTCAATTTAATTTAAAGGATTATATTGAAGTTTTCGGCTCTTGTTTTGAAACATGAGACCTCTTATGTAGCGATTTGGAATCATATTTTAAATAAATAATTATATATATATATATATATATATATATATATATATATATATATATATATATATATAAATTAATTGATCTAAAATATGTTTTTTCCGCGAAAATTCGCTTGAGGAGGAAATGGAACTAATGTCTTTAATTTAATTACAAAATTAAATCCAGGGCTTTTAGCTTCCATTTTTGAAACATAGTTAGAACTGTGTAGCGGAAAAACCATATTTTAAATCAATTAATTTATCATATTAATGCTCTGTAAATTTACATTGAGCACTATTTTGTAAAAATAAAATATCTATAAGAACACTGGATTATATATCTTACTGTTCTTTTTTTATATATATATATATATATATATATATATATATATATATATATATATAGTACAGGTAATCGATCCGTTGGTATATAATCCGAGTGGATCCTAGTAAAATTAATTATTAAACCTGATCCACAGAGAACCCCCCCATACAGGCGCTTATATGTGGGGGGGATAGTTGTACGTATCGTGGCATGTATGTATGATCATACAAATGTACACATATATGTATGTATAAAGATATCGACGCATATAAGGGTGTTTGATAGCACGAGTTATTCCACTGGCCGATCTTGTATTACCCACGATCTATAAATCTATAACTCAACTAACTTACATTAATCTTAATGGACTTAAAATAAATCCTCCATCGCTTAGTCGTACAAAAACTATTTACTGTGAATCCCAGAAAAACATACTCCGGGGCCGTAAGAAGAAACGCCACATAGTAGGAACTGATATTAAACTACAAACAAAAATCCATTCAAGAAAATCTAACCTTTCTTTAGAAAATTGATTGATTCGTTTTTACGGCTTATCAACCCCTTACAGGTTATTAAAACCAGAACATATTTTTAGACTGCAAGAATTTCGTTTTTTTTTTTGTGGGTGATGTAATAATGGTTTAGTGCTGCAAGTCATATTAATTAACCCTTAGCTGGGGAAGAAGTGGAGGATTCGTACCTTCCCCAAAGGTATTTGCGTAAGCTAACATAACGAACCCAAATGGAATTGGAACTCGTCTCTCTGATTAACAATTCCGACCCATTATCCATTACACCACTACACTTCCAAGTTTACATTGGCATTTCCAAGCGATCACCCATCTAGGTACCGACCAAGCTCGACGTTGCTTAACTTAGGTGATCTTACGGGGACCGGTGTTTTAAAGTTGGTCGGTTGATTTTTTTTTTTGAGTCATTTTTGTGATGACAACGAACACTCGTTGAGACGTTTGTAAAGTCAACGTACACACTTTGTCACTTTCGTAATGCTCGTTGTAGTAGAGACTTTATAATCGCAGATACAAATATAGTAACGCCGTTGAACAATACTGGTGTCAGGCGCCTTCGAATAACACTCGCACTAATAGTACTTGCTCGATAATACTCGCTCGTAAAGTAACAGCCGAATAGTAATCCATATAGTGATCAGTTTAGAGAATAGCATAGAAATAGGGAATAGTATAGAGAATAGAGAACAGTATAATAATAGAGGATAGAATAGAAATGGCGATCCATTAGACGTCACGCTACTTTCTAATTATGTGTTTCCTCTATAGTCACGGGATCCACTTAATTCAATAATGGGATCGCCTGTGTTTGCTCACTGATGATCTATGTTCAAACTGAAGCTCCTACATAACAGTCATGTCAACCTAAATGTGTTATTTAATGTCTAAATCTAAATACTTTGAACAAACTTTTATGCCTTCAACTACAGATAAAATGTACTGTTAGTAATTTTGTTTTAAATATGCATTGTTGCTGGCTAGGGTTAGTTTTGCTAAGCGGCATTTCAACCTCTACGGGTTATTTAATGCCGAAATCTAAATATTTTGTACGCAATTTGATACTTTCAGAGTAAATGTATGTTTTTAGATATATATATATTTTTAGAACATAAAATGTATTGTTGGTAATTTTATTATAAAAATATACCATTGACTTTTGCTTAGGAGTTCACTATTTGCCCATAGATGGGACCCTAACAGGTGCTACCACACTGGATCAGGCTGACCCTGGGACAATAACAATTAAGAGGTGGTTCCAATCTCCTCAAAATCTCCAATCTCCTGATCAGAGGCCTTGTTGCCAGATGTAGTTTATCGTCATACCCAGGACGAATTATTCAACGTGATGTGGCCGTAAATTATTTAGAAAAGAAAGGATACAGGTGATATATTTTTTTATTTATGTAGATGAAGTTTCCCTTTTATCCGGAAGATGGTAGGTTATCCTACGGGATAAAGTAGTGATTGTATTTAGAAAAGAAAGGGTAAAGTTTTGTATAATTTGGAAGCATATGGGATTTTACATTTACACAAGTGTACTAAGTTTTCAGCGACATTAAAGTGATTCTTCACACGTTTTAAGTGTTTTGCATGTAGCGAGAAAGATTGGCTATATTTGAATTTGAATAAGTCTTGTTGATAACAGAGATTAAACTGATTCACTAGTGGCGTGCAATGTTTTTTCGTGTTCACTAAACTTGTAGTTACTCTTTTCATTTACCTCAAGTTATTTCTTCATAATAAACAATATTTTTGTTATTTTAAAGCTGACTTTTGTTAGCTTTTTTTATTACTTTAGAAAATAAAAGAATGGCTGGTTTTAATAGGTCATAACTTTCACGCTCGCAGTGTCAGGTTATGACTTACATACTCACAACATACGCCTCTGATATTTTAAACAGAAATTATTGAGTAATTTCTCATTCTCTACCATATTATAAACGAGAGAAAGTCAGTACATATCATTAGCATAACTGGCCACTCGTATACGAGGATATCCATCTACGCTTGATCAGGCGTATTTGTGTTTATTCAACACCCACAGGTTTATACTGCAACTATGCTGAACAGACCTTATCTACAGTTTTTGGTAAAGAGAGCGTTATCTAGCGTAATCAACAATTTCAGCAAGCCCTCGGGCACGATGAATTGTGATTTCGTACTAGCACAGCTATCGATGCCCCCGCCCGACAATCCCGGGGTATGGTTTTCAGGCACTTTTCAACTTTTCAGCAAGCTGAGATCGACCCCTCGAGTCTGATAACATCAGGAAGTCTCCTTACTGACGAATCGACCATGGCGTGATTCGAACCCGGGTCTCATGGTCAGAATGCGAAAGTTCTAACCACTCGGCCCATTAACATATCATTAGTAGAATAAGATAAATACATAAGATTAGCAATTCATAAGATTAACAATTTACTATAACAAACTAAAAAATAAATAAATGTAACTTCATCATCACTAACAACATCACAATTGTGATGCACAAGTATCAAATTCGTACCTAGGATATACAACCACTATTCTATTCCGCGGGATAACCTAGCAGCTCGTGGATACAATGTAATCTGCAACCACATATATAAAAATATATTGCTTTGAAATAAGATGTCCACCAGCATAATACAAACACGCCTAATATATATATTGATTGGTCATTCTAGCTTTTGGAACAACGTTTTTCCCTTGTGAAAGATCGTTAACTATTTTGAAACTTTTAAAACCATTTGTTTTGCATTCAACATCATCACTTGATGAGACACCGGGAGTGTTGAAACAAAATGACTATTTTTGTAGTGATTTTATAACATGTTTATGTTATAAATTTTTTAAATAAATAATTATATATATATATATATATATATATATATATGTTGCATAATATTAACTGAAAAAAAAAGGATTCCAAATATTAGAAGCTTTAATCATAAGATCAAAAATTTCGAAATTAAAATCTTTAATATTGAAACTACGGTTTTACATTGATCCAATTAGTTAAACATTTAGCAAATGAAGGAATCTATCTTATACATTTATAATTCTACCATTCGTTCAAAGACTGAAATATGGCTGCCACATCTGGTTTCGTGCTTCTGCTATGTATTTAGAGATTTTTGATATAAATAGAAAAAACAATTTGCAATGTTATTGGTCCTGACCTGGAATCTCGTCTTTAGTTCCTTTCCCGTCGTCGTAATGTAGCTTCCCTTTGCCCTTTCTATAAATAATTTCATGGTAATTGTGCTGATAAACTTTCCTTTATGATACCTATAATTTATGAATTTACGGGCAATACTAGATTGGTGGCAATGTCTTATCATTTTACGCTTGAAATGACAAGATGTAACCGTAAATTCTGCGCTAACAGTTTTTTCTCTCGCACTTTTCGCCCGTGGAACTCTCTTCCATGTTTTTGTTTTGTTTTCCAGTCAACGTTGATTTTCAAAAATTTAAATACAATGTCAATCATTATCCTCTGTTCTTAAATTCTATTATTTTATTGTCTTCTCTCCTTTTTTCTCATATTTCCTAACACTCAGTAACCCTTTGCCTCTTAGTGGCTTTATTGCCTTGATTTGTATGGAATGATCAGTAATATAGTTGAAAGCTGACGATCACTAATATTCGGGAAATATCTATACTTATTTTCAATACAACTAAAGATAGGAATTCATATTTAAACAATAAATGTTAATTTTAAAAAAATCGTCTGTCGTTTTTTTTTTTATGTGTACTGTGTGTCCCAAAAGTAAACAAGGCGTCTGATAGTTTAATGAGTTTTTTCTTTATTAAATTTTTCCAGTTTTTTTTTCGGGTATATGAGACTTTGGAACTTAATTAAGTAAAAAAAATAACGGCTGAAAAACGAAAAAAATTAGTAATATCTTTCTATCAAAACCGAGGCTCAATAATTTAAATTCAACGAGTCTATCGCCGCCATTACGGTGTGAGGGATTCTCCAAATAAAGTTTCAGTAAGTGTTCTCTTCCATGAAGTGGCATACCATGATCGGTTAGGAACAAAGGAATATTTAAGCGAGTAAGTGAGAGTATCGAAGACGGTCTAAGCGCATCAACTCGAAGGCGGTTCTCGATATGTTTGGATCCTCTCAGACGTCACGCCAACGAACTTTTAAATGCATCAATCTGTTTTCGTACAACAAGATCCACGACAGCTCACATGACGAGAACTACAATCCAGCTTCTCAGGTAACTTTTTGGGAAACATATAATTTTTATCACAGTTACGGCATAAAATGGACACCACGATTAACCAGATTTTACCAACATTGAGTTCTTCCGATGCGGCTATCACAAAAGAAAAGGTTTATGTCAACAAACCTTAGATTCTTCAACAACTAAAGGGCAACATTTAGACATCAAAGCACTAGAACTGGTAACACTGAGAGCCGTGGTGGAAAATACCTTAGAAATATCACGTTCATACACAGCTGAAAATGGACGCCATTTAAATGCAGTAATCTTTCTTAACTAGTGCGCATTATATCCCATATTTACTCTATATAATACTATGGTAATGTGAATTGAAGTTAAAAAATAAAGGAGTTATTAAATTTTGAAATCCCTAGGTGACTTTGGGGACACCCTGCATGATTATAGCTGAAGGAATGGAACTGCAGTGTTGATTTCTATGTCAACACAGATTTTATCAACAAGTGATCTATTTATATACAGAATAATCTTACCCCATGAATATAGCAAATTTCAAACAATACATACATACATACATACATACATACATACATATATCTATGAAAACATGGGAAAAAGGTTTTAGTGTGACGCATTTCGTCCTTTAGAGTTTCATCGAACTAAATTTGTTATGTTGGTGCGATGAACATAACGAGGGATGCTGGGAATTTTAAATTTTAATCTTTTGGGCGGTGGGTATATAATCTAGCCGTTTTCCTTTACATGCTTTTTTTCTTTTTGTTTCCATCACTTTTTTTTAATGAGATATCCCACACTTTTTTTTAATTAATGCCAAATTTTTGGCACGTTTTGAAGATAACAAAGCAGTTTATTATAATCACGATCAAATGATTAATATAAAAATTATTATTAGCCCCAAATACTTTAAATTAAAAGTTAAAATTTAACTCAAATTACATGAAATTTTGTAGTTGATAATTAAAAGGCCTCTTTAAGAAACTGGTAAATAACCATTTAAAAAAAAGGAAAGCAGATCATAAACACAAAACTACTTTGTCAAATTAATATGCATTCGTTAAGTAAAAAGCATCCTTATATGTTAATAATACTAACTAAACGATGTAAAATGTTAATAATACAGACTACACATCAATACAGAGTATCTGTCTATATATCTGAGATGAGGTATTATGTGCATTTACATTATTCGGACTATTGTCCTCATCTTTGCTGTCAGAACGTTTCGACCTTTGTAAAATCTGGCCTTCTTCATGTGGTTGGAATGTCGAACTGAACCATTTATTTCGCTCACTGGGGTAGACTGTTCTAGTTCCACGTGCCACGTGCCACGTCTATTGGATGTCAGTTATCAGTTATCTCCTGTTAATTCATCTCTCCAAGTTCTCCACCTCCTTAACCAGGTATTGAACTCACACTCACTGGGTCCCATCACAACAATCTAACTAACGCCATGTGTGTCCTTGAGGACATTTGTGTATGCATTTCTGGGTATTATAAACCTCATGTATTCAGCAATCATTTTTTACCAGTGCTCATATTGCAATTTTTGCTGATATCATTGCATGACTTTTACCAGAGTTCATATTGCAATTTTCGTTGTTATTATTGCTTTTCTCTGACACTCCTTATTACTGGTTCCCATATTGTATTCATTTCTATGCTTGATCGGCTCAGGAGATTTTTGTGGCCTAGCATATCTGCTGATTCCTTAAGTTGACTTTGTCTATGATTTCAACCTGATGCCACAGAGGGTGGTGATCTCCCTTCTCTCTTCATATGTGGTCAACCACTCCTGATTTTTCTACTTCCCCTCGTGTTACAGTTTTCTGGGGTTCTTGAAGCCTTATCTTAATGCCTGTCTCCCCTTTATATTTCTTTCCGCAGCTGCACGGGATGACGTACACACAGTCTTTAGTCATGTTCCTCTATGCGGGGAGGCGTCTTACTCGGGAGAGATATCTACGAAGTGTCGTCCAGCTTTTGAAGGTTGTCCTGATGTTATATAGACCGCAGATCCTTTGTATTTTCTCTGATAACCCCTTCACACAAGGCCGGCAAACTGTTTTCTGAGTGTTATCATCCTCCTCCTCTTGTACCCACCTATCCCAGTTTTGGGGGGCTGCTGCCATGTACCTAGGATAGTTGTTACGTTGTAGGGTACTACTTATACTGACCAATTCTTCATCTAATGTCTCTGGGTTGACACTTATGACTTTTGCTCGATGTTGTAAGCCACGGACGATCCCTTTATTTACGCTGTATGGATGGTGGGAGTTGAAATTGAGGCACTGTCCGGTGAATGTCGGTTTATGATATACAGATGTCTTGAACCCATGCTCTGTTCGAGATATTAGAACATCCAGGAATGGGAGTATGTTGTTATTCTCTCCATCGTGAACTGTATCGAAGATCTTATTGAGTTTACATGATCCAGTAGAACCTGAACGTTTTCCTGGTGTGGCCAAAGTATGAAGGTGTCATCTACGTACCTTAACCATAGAGTTGGCTTTAGAGATATAGATTCTAATGCCATTTCTTCAAAGTATTCCATGTATATATTCGCAATTGCTGGGGAGGGGGGATGGCGAGCCCATTGCTAAGCCCTCACCCTGTCGATATATATGTGATCCCATTCCGAAGTGTGTTGTTTGTGTACAGAAAGTGAACATCTCCATCAGATTATCTATTGGAATACTTGTCCGTTCTTCTAGGGATGAGTCAGAGGCCAATGTGTCTCTGACTACTGAGAGTGCCTCCTCCGTGGGTACCTTGGTGAACAAACTCACCACGTCCAAGCTCACCATCTGGTTGGATAGGATGGGAGCATCTTTGATTATTTCCACGAAGTGGGCGGAGTTTCGTACATATGAAGGAGTCTTTCCGCTCAATGGGTCAATTATATCTACAAGGAAGCGACTCAGAGGGGGAACTGAGAGCCTTGGCAACTAACAATCTAACCTGAGCGGAATATCATCTTTGTGAATCTTAGGGAGACTGTATATGTGAGGTAGCTTGGTGTAACGCTGTGACAACTGCCTATACGTCTTAGGTGCGAAGTGATCCTTGTTCTTGATTAGTATCTGTGACAGTTTGCGTTCCGTTTTCATAGTAGGATCCTTTTTTACTTTGCTGTAGCTACCATTGCTAATGAGGTCTTCCAGCTTTTTGTATAATCTGATTTTTCCATCACTAGAGTTGCATTGCATTTGTCAGCCGGTAGTATGATGATGTCTTCGTTTCTCTCTAGGGATCCGATCGCCAGCCTCTCCAGTTTCGTGATGTTTGACTTGGGCGGCTGTCTCACCCACCACCTTAGCTCATCCGCCTGAGCCTGATGGAAGTTCAAGGCCACCTCCTCGATTCTGGCAATGATGTTCAAGTATGGCACTCGCCTGATGGTTGTGGCGAAGTTGAGACCCTTATTTAATACTGATTCCTCAGAGGCACTCAGTTGATATTGGCTGATGTTGGTTATTGCTTTCACTGGTGGGTGATGGACCTTGTTTGTCACCTTCTGATCTTTCACTCTGTTTAATTTTTGTATTTGGCGAGCCTTGACTTGACTACATCGAATTCATGTCTATAGGATTTATCCAGGTCATTTTGCACCCTTCTTTGGTTTTCTTCATTGGTAATTCTGTTGATGAAATCCTCGAGCCTCTGGGAGCTATGAGCTTGTAGTTTTATCCAATGATTGTACTGGATTTTCCCTCGGACAAGGGCGTGTCCCGTTTTTTTCTGCGACCAGACGGGCTCTCCTTGAATTGACGGGAGGTCTTGGTGCCAAGCCTGAAGGGATGAGTTGTGGGTCTCTGCATCGGTGTAGGAATGTCAGATGGTTCAAATTCAATTTTTCTCCATATTTTTGGTGTATCGGGTCTGTACCGATCCTTCAGTATCTGTCTATATTTCTGAGATGAGGTATTATGTACACTATTTAAATTATTCAGACTATTGCCCTCATCTTTGTTGCCATATTTATCACAACGTTTCGGCCGTTGTAGAACAGTCTACCCCAACGAGCGAAATAAAGGGTTCAGTTCGACATTCCAACCACCGGAAGAAGGCCGGAGCGTACAGCGGCCGAAACGTTGTGATAAATATGGCAACAAAGATGAGGACAATAGTCCGAATAATGTAAATAGTGTATCAATACAGAGTTATATTAAATCTAAAGGAATCTTATAAATAGAATAGTAAGTCATATAAGGTGGACCGCAGTTCATCTACTAATTATTACTAGAAGAAAAAGTATTATCAAATTCAAAGTTTAACCACATTGTAAGGTAAAATATCTATAATTTACAGTTTATTTCCCTTCTTTGGTTTAAAAAGAATTTTTAATCAGAAAATCTGATAATTTCTAGTTTCTCACGTAAGCATAAAAACATGGTTCATTTAAAGATCTACATGTTCTAGCATTTTTTTTTAAATTTTCCCTTTTACTGCAGGAGTTTTATTAACTTCTTTTAAATTCCAAAAATATTTAGAAAAAGATGCACTATTTTTATAAGTAATATTCGTGAAGGATAAGATATGTTAGTACCAAGTAAACCTAAAAGAATTCTTAGTACTACCAATATAAAAATTTTCAACAATCGGATCCGCTGTTGGAGAAAACAAGAGAATTGGTCAAACATTTGTTTCGTAACGAGCAATCGTTAAAATTCTTGCAAATACATTGGTTAGTATTATCAAGAGAATTTACTTTTGAATGTGCATTATTATCAAAATTTTTAAATTGGTTTATAATTTTATTCTTGTGTTTCTTTATAATCTTCTCAAGATATACCTATATATATATATATATACAAACACCCCCCATAAATATATATATATATATATATATATATATATATATATATATATACAAGGGATACCGAAAAAATGAATGTCTTGCAGAAACATTTGATGTTTGGTTAGTTGACCAGATTTTGGAATGTGGGTTCGTGTGTCGAGCCAAAAACTTAGTAACAGGTACTGTTCAAATTGACGGATTTGGAACAGATTGACCAATATGATCATTAATCAAGTTGCGTAGATTTGGCGGAACCTGGGTATGTAGTTCGTCCGAGCACTTTCCGTTCGAATAGCGCTAGAGTAGCGAGAGGCTTGCCACATCTCGCCTGTGGGAGAGACGCTGGTGTGTGAAGAATAATTCATCACCCACAAGGCCTCGGAAAAGCTTTTGAACTCTATCAAGTCTGGGGAGTGAGGTCTGGGCAACTCCCGCCCAAATATAACAGCAGTACGCCATTCTTGGCCTGATCGGGTTCTGGCAAAGGTAGAGGATAGCAGGAGGAGGATGTTATGTATCATATTTACGCGTTCCGCTTGAGGTCGTGTGTGAGTCTGAGGCCCAATAGGTTTTCGAGGGAACCCTTTTCTGAAGTGACATCCATTCATTCTGATTGGTGGTAGTTTGCTTTCACATCGGCGTTGATGGAATTTAACTAGCTTGGTCTTCGATGCATTGAATTTAACCAGCCAGTTTTTTTATCCCATTGGGTAGTTTGTGCAAGATCAGAAGAGAGATCCGTTTGCCAATCTGTGAACATCGAGAGTTTTAGGAGGTGCGCTCGTATATATCCCTTGTCTCCATTAATATCTTCTACATGCCTTGAAATTACTATAGTAAAGAAATAAAAAAAATAACCTAATTTTTTACAATTTTATTTAGCTTTTAGAAAGATATCTGCGCCATACTTTCCCCAAAACGTTTAGTTGTACCACGTAGATAGATAGATAGATAGATAGATAGATAGATAGATAGATAGATATGAAAAACCGACTGAGATCTTAACAGACTGATGTGGATCTTAATAGACTGAGATAAATAGATAGATAGATAGATAGATAGATAGATAGATAGAGAAAACGACAGATATCTGAGCAGACTGATGTAGATAGATCTAAATATATATATATATATATATATATATATATATATATATATTGGGTTGGTGCATAATTATCAGCCGATTTTGTAGGCGAGTTATTTGTTAATAAAAATTGATGTTTTGTTTACTTTTTAATAAAAATATTATATTTTCAGGTTATAAAAAGGCATGTAATCATACACTCTGGAATAATCATTTAAAAATGTTATTTTTAATTTTTATGTTTCTTTTTTCATAACAAATATTGTTTAAAAAAGCCTGATAATTATTGCACCAACACATATATATATACATATACACACACACACACACATATATATATATATATATATATATATATATATATATATATATATATATAAATAATAGGTTAGAAAATGTGCGAAAATAATAAGGAAGAGAACAAGTTTTAAATTAAACGTGGAAATGAGGGAAAGATATGAGTAACATGAGAAATAAATTATTGATTATATTATTATTTTTCAACATGAAAAAAAATTGCGAGAATATTTTCCGATAAAAAATAAAATAAAAATCCTTGGATTGAGAAAACAGTTGATATAACTCTTAAAACTGTAATTTTCACGATTTAATTTTTAAGATACAATAATTTCCATAACTAAACTTGTAATAATGTCTTACAAAACTTAATTAAAACTTAAAACAATAATTTCAATGTCTAATTTTTTAAGACAATAGTTTCCAGGATATAATAGTAACAGACTCTATAAATTAATGCTTGAAATAAACTTATTTTGTAAGGAAATTATTTAACTCCTGTTAAATTATTTTTGCAGCCCCAAACTTAGAAGAGGCAATTATTCTTGGACAAAAGCTTTTTAAACATTATTTTTCCCAGGATTTTTAATGATAATTTTTACAATAAAGTCAACTTAAAAAAACAAACAGCTTTTTCAAAAGGGGATTATTTTAGAATATAATTTCTAATATTTGATTTTAATGTCAATTTTAAGGCATAAATCAACTTATAAAAAAAAACTTTCAGGCAAAATAAAAAGGAAATGAAATGAGGTATAAGGAAAGATAAATTAAAATTTTGTTTTCTTCAAGTGAAGAAAAAAATGAAAATCAGAAGAAATACAAGAAAATTTTGCAGCGCAAATATAAGTCAGAGTTAAGGGTACATTAACATGGGATGCGTTGAAATTTACCGTTTAAAATTTGCTTTTATCTGTCGAAAATAAACTTTTTGCGTTTTACCCTAGGCGACATAGTAAAGCCACTAAGACACAATGGGTTACTTAATGTGAAAGATTTAGAAAATAGAAAACATTATGAAAGAACAATAGAAGAGTAATCAAGAAGACAGTAGATAACGATTGACATTGCATTTGAATTTGTGAACATTAAAGTTGGCGGGAAAGCATGAAGCCGGAAGAGAGTTCCACAAACAAGAAGATCTTTGCATGTGTGTGTGTGTGTGCGTGTGTGTGTGTGTGTGTGACCTGAGGATTGGTTACATGCATGAAACAGACTGTTTCCGTCCACTTTTATATTTACATAGGTTCGATCCCTGTTTTGAGCACCATAAATATAGCATTCCATAAAATTATATTTTTATCCTATGCATATATATATATATATATATATATATATATATGTTTGTGTGTGTGTGTGTGAGGCTATATGTGTTAGTCCATATCTATCTATCTATCTATCTATCTATCTATCTCTCTCTAAAGAGAGAGAGACAGTTAGAGAGAGAGAGACTGCTAGAGAATGTCATTAAATTATCAAATCTGTGTGTGAAAGTGAGACGACGTTTTTATTGCTTCGTCTCTGCTGCTGCTGCTGCTGCATCTAGCGTGCCATCTCAGCTTCACGACCCGATCACGTGAACAGCCAGTGCACCAGCCGCTAATGCTACAGTTGAAGTCGCTACTAATGCCTCAGCAACTGCTGATGTAAGAAGGATGGCGTCACACAGCGTCGCGGTTAGATGCTGCCTCGCCGGCCGTTGGTGCTGAAGCTTTTGTTGATTGATGCTGATGAGGTCACGATGAAATCACAAGGCAATACATCATAATATAGGAATAATATTAATTACAAGACGTGCCACCTTAAGGCGAAAAAGGGTAAAAGAACATGTATGATCGGGGAAACCTTTCGATCTGCGGAAGAATCTTTTCGGCAAATCTGTGTCAAAGAACAGAAGTAACATTAAACTTAAGAAGAATTATCAGGTTCTGGGATACCGATGACCGTCACAAATTTTTGCGACCAGAACGATTACAATATTGTTTTTATGCGATATCCTTTGCTTTTGAGTACCGTGCTTCACTAAACCGGCAGATTGTATCATTTCGAGCAGTAACCGGAGGTTAATTCTGCTTTTGGTCAAAATTTCGACTTTCCATGAGGATATGGCAGTGATCCGATCATATCTCCGTCAGCTGTACATATTAAAGAATGATAGATGATTACGCTCGTGGGCGCTGATGCACACACCCACCCACAGACAAACAGCACAACACTCACACAATGAGATCAATAAATTAATATTGTTAGTTAAATCGTAAAACTAAAATAAATAAATAAATAAATGAATTCATCGATCAATTTTTCAACTGAATTTATGATCGATGATTTTTTGCAGTTAAACATTGACTCCAAACCAATTTCGCCATTTTTAATGTAACCATCAATTCGACCGGATGTTGTTTATCCTCCATTTTTTTCTGATATTTCTGAGGCATTGACTAATTATTTTCATTTTATTTTTCATTAAAAACTTTTGAATGTGTTTTAAATGAAATTAACGAATAAATATTTTTCGAAAAAATAATTATGGATAATGCATAAAAATAATTATTCTATGTGCTGTAACCCTTCAGGACAGTGGCGATCATGGCTCTCCACAATATCCTGTTCTTTGTTTGATCGATTTCTTTTTAAGGCTTATCAACCTCTTGCAGGTTATTTAAAGCCAGAACATATTTTTAGATTGTAAGGAATTTTTGAAGATAATAAGGATTTACTGATACAAGTCATACTAATTAACCCATAGCTGGGGGATAAGAGGTGGATTCATATCTTTCTCTAGGATATTTGTGCTAAAGTGAATATAACGATCCTGACTGGAATGGGAACACAGCTCCCTCATTTCTAATTCCGAACTGTTATCCATGACATCTCCGTACATCCAAGCTTACAGCGCCTGGTATTTCTAAGCGCTCACACATCTAGGTAACGGCCAGGCTCCACGTTGCTTAACTTCGGTGAATATACGAGAATCGATGTTTCATTGAGATAAGTTCATAAGCCCTTTATGCCATCCGCACCTCCAAGCTTACATCATCTGATATTTCCAAGCGGTTACCCATCTAAGTACTGGCTAGGCTCGTCATTGCTTAACTTTGGTGATCATACACGAACCGGTCTTTCATTGGGATATTGTTTATAAAACCTCTATAGCACCCGGACATCCAAGCTTACGGCACCTGGCATTTCCAAGCGGTTACCCATCTAGGTACTGGCCAAGTTCGACGTTGCTTAACTCCATGATCGTACGATAATCAGTGTTTCATTGGGTTATGTTTATAAGCCCTTTAAACTACCCGCACATCCAAGCTTACAGCAGTTGGTGTTCCCAAGCTGTCACCCATCTAGGTACTGGCCAAGCTCGACATTGCTTAACTTCCATGATCGTACTGTAACCGGTATTTCAACGTGATATGGTCGTAAGCCCTGTTATTTGTAGCTCTTAAATTTTGTCTCCTTTAAACCTTGTTCCGCCATCTACTTAATCAATCTTGCTAGGTAGGTTATGCGTTGCTTTCGTCTGTCCCTCTTGCCTTCAATCTGACCTGTGTGTATCAAACTCTCTAAGCCCTCTTTCTTAATTATGTACCCTAGAAATGTCAACTATCTCTTTCTGATGTTAAGTGCAAATGTTCTTTTTGATTCTGTTTTCTCTAAAACTTCGTTGTTGTTCACATGTTCAGTCCATGGTATTCTCAGCATTCTTCTGTAGAACCACATTACATTTGCTTCAAGTTTCTTCCTCGTTTGTGAGGTGATTGCCCAGCATTCACTATCATATATTACGTTTCAATACTCCTTTTTTCTGTTTTCGTCAAAATTTTCCTGTTTCTTAATAATTTGCTTAGCTTTTGGAAGGCATCTTTCGCTTTCCCAACGGGTCTTCAGGTTTCATATCGCACGTCCCAGACATTTAAATTGCTGTATTTGTTTGATTCTGGTATCTTCAATTTGTAATTTGCATGTTGTTCGGTTCCTTTTGCTGATAGCCATAAATTCTGTTTTCTTGCAATTCAGATTTCGTTCTTCCTTATCGGTAATTCGCTAATTACAAAAGTTACAAATGGAAAAATATGAAAACATACGTTCATTTTAAAAGGTAATCTTACTCGGATATTTCAGCAGTAATTTTTTTCACTACTGTTCACCAATGACAAGGCCCAAAAGCCATTCAATATTTAATTGTTATATAGGAATAGAGTGTCGCTGCCGACACTAGAGTTTGAACACAGATCACCAGAGAGCAAAAACAGGCGATCCCATTTTGAATAAGTAGATCACGTGAATCAAATGTATATATGGGTATTAGCGTGGTGTCTAAGGGATCACTCCCCGAGTTACTTCGGAAGTGTGCTAGTCAAACTCTCTGCCTCCGGGCAGACAGGAACCCAGACGAGACTCTGCCATTCGCCACAGCCTCGTCTGGGGTGGTAGACAACCACCCGACCCCGTTTTTACGGAGTTTAAGGGCTCGGATACTCCACAACAAACTTGGCCTTGTGTTACATTCGTCCGCGTGGAGCAGTTAGTGAATATCTCTCTCTTTGAATTACTTCGGATGTGTGCTGGTCAAATTCTCTGCTTCCAGACAGAGAGGATCAACAGACGAGGCTATGTCGAAGGGCAGTCTTGTCTCGGCAGACAGCTACCCGACTCCGTTTTTAGGGGGAGGGGTATACGGGGAAACTTTGGCCGAGCATATACTTGGATACCGCACAATAAACTTGGCCTTTTCCCCGCATTCAACCGCATCTGCCGGTTAGTGAATATCTCACTATACGGATCAGTATTCGGTGGTTACTATTCGAGCGAGTATTATCGAGCAAGTACTATTAGTGCGAGTGTTATTCGAAGGCGACTGACACCAGTATTGTTCAACGGCGTACTATAGTTCTATCTGCGATTACAAAGTCTCTACTACAACGAGCATTACGAAAGAGACAAGGAGTATTCGTTGACATTACAAAAGCTGCAACGAGTGTTCGTTGACATCACAAAATTAATAAAGGAAGGTGTCCTAAGTGCATACAAGTACAAAGCAAGAGGTGGATATTATGAAGATATGAAGGATAGATAACGGTTGACCTTAGACTTGAAGAGGTTAAGATTATAACGATCGTGAAAACATCCTTTAGGAGTCGGTTCCAGAATGCAACAGTTCTGGGGAAGTAGCAATCTTTGTGGAACTTCCTTCTTATCAATGAAATATGAATGTGATTGAATCAATGCGTGGCTTGGCAAGTGCGAGGTATGAAGGTTTGAACTAAGGGAACCAAGGAATGTAGCTCGTCCGAACATCTAAGAAAATTGCGATGAAGTAGCTAGAGAAAGAGAGCTGTAGGGTGGCAAAGATTTTTGAACTCTGTCAAATCAGGAAAGTGAGGATTAGATAGATCCAGTCCTGATGTGGCAGCGACATTCCATTTTTGGTCTGATCTGTCCGAAATTGGTACTGGTATACTAACGCATGGTTGCTAGCAAAAGGGACCAGCCCAAAGGGCGAATTACAAACCGGAGATAACAAAATGAAGCAAATACGGAAATTTAAATACCTGGATAGTGACTTCTTGGGATAGTCAAAGATGACTTTTAAAAGCTAAGCAGAGTACTAAGAAATAGAAAAAAAACTTGAAACAAAGAAAAGAATACTAAATTGTTAGGTGATAATTGTCCTCCTCTATGGCAGTGAGTGCTGGGCAATGTTCTCGCAGATGAATAAGAGACTTGAAACGACAGAAGTATGCCTCTACAGAAGGATGTTGAGGATAACATGTAAAGAGGTTTATACTTAACATTAGAAAAAAGATAGTCTTGGTTCTTGGAAAGAGAGCTTGGATACTCACGGGGCAGATAGAGGGCAAGAAGGACAGAGGAAGACAATGCATAACAAATTTAGGGATCTTGAGTAGATGGATGGCGGAATATGGTTTTGGACAAATAACAAAAAGACAATTTTTATTAAGAGCTACGAAGGACAGGAAGTTGTGGAGAGCCATGGTCACCTACGTCCTGACGGGACACGGCACATAAAGAAGATAGTGTTTGTTATTTATATCTAGCTTGAATACTCAAATCCGGGCAGCATCCACTTAATGCTTGCGTCAGTAAGACGAGACAGAAAAGAAAAGTCGGTTGAGATTTTATCAAATATTTAATTTGCACCCAAAACGGTGACATTTAAATGACTTGGAAATTTCACTGACTCTACTTTCCGCATGAGTAATCTACAACTTTATCTGTTCAAATGCACAGCATCAAATATATAGCGTGAAAGAAAGAATTTTGCTTTTAAAACCTTAAAAGTAAACATATCCAACGAAATTTAACAGGAGACAAAAGAAATACAAAACAACAAATTATTTACCTAATCTTATTATTAGCAATGAGATATGCCATTGGTGTAGTAACGGAAGTATATTCTCTTACTGGCATCAAGTAATACCTTTTGTTACCATAACAACGGAATAGCTCAGTGCTAAGTAGGGAAGATCAGGCTGCGTAACCGAAAAATATATTACGCCAGCTAATGCTTTATTCTATAGAACAGGTATGGCATCGCGTAATACTTTTTGTTACCATAAAAATAGAATAGTTCAGTACTATGTATGGGAGATCAGACTGTGTGACTAATAACTAGATACAATCAGCTAATGTGCTATACCAGCGTCTCTCAACCTTCTTATCTTTGCGTAACCTTTAAAATAAATTACATGTCTCAAAGAACCCGCGCGCAAAAACAAAATTAAATGCAATATCTTTCTCATTTTATTTTCATCGTAGTTAACGTGATAAATATTATAGTATATATTTTTGAATAACTGGTTTAAGTAAAAATTAATACTTCTTTGTCAAATTTTTCAGTAATGCTAAATAAAATTCATACTGTCTATATTTATAAGATGAGGTATTATGTACATTATTCGGACTATTGTCCTCATCTTTGTCGCCATATTTATTACAACGTTTCGGCCGTTATGCGCTTGGAATGTTGAACTGAACCCTTTATTTCGCTCATTGGGGTAGACTGTTCTAGTTTGATGGATGTTAATTTCCCTCTGAAAGTTCTCCATCTTAACCGGATATTGAACTCACTGTCACTGGATCTAACCAACGCCTTTATCCACTGTGCCATGTGTCCTTGAGGACATCTAGATAATAATTTCTGGGTATTATAAACCTAATGTCTTCAGCAACCATTTTTACCAGTGCTCATATTGCAATTTTGCTGTTATCATTTCATGTTTTTACCAGAGCTCATATTGCAACTTTATTGTTATCATTGCTTTTCTCTGGCACTCCTTATTACTGGTTCCCATATTGTATTTATTTCTATGCTTGGTCGGCTCAGATTTTTGTGGCCTAGAAAAATTCATACTGTTCATTTATAATACTTCATCATGGAGTTTTTATTCGCACACAAAATTCTACACTCAAACGTAAAAAAGAAACTAATATCATAAAATACCTAGAATATAATGCAAACAGAACAAAAACAGATAATTGGTGCATCAGTTTTTTTTCATTTTTTATCCTTTACTGGCAATGTTGAAAAGACATAAAGTAAATCAAGGCAAAATGTCCTGTGAACCAATAAATGGATTAAGAAAATGAATCAATAACCAAGAATATATTGTGTGTTTAGTAATATTATGTATATGAAATTAAATAAAAACTCAAAAGTGCATTAGCTTATCTCACCTGTTCTCGCGGAATCCTTGGGGACCTTTTGCGGAACCATAGAGTTCCTGGGAACCCCGCTTGTGAAACTCTGCTCTTTACTATTAAATAGATATTTCTGCAGACCAATTCCTTCGACTTTGCCGCCGTTATCAAAAGGTTCTAGCTGTTGCACTCTTTGACTCTCTTTTTTTTTAATGAATTTCTAATATAGAATATTGTTACTTTTAGACATTCTTTTGAATCCTTTTCCAACTAGTCCGGAAGTGTCAAACCTGTTATGAAGGTATTTCCTTAGTGGTTTATCCGGCCGTCTTTTAGGGACGCCTGCCATAGAGGGGGTCGTTAACGAACTAGCCTCGTAGATCAATTGTTTTCTCTCATCAGTTAAATTGCGAATCATTCTAGCTGTGTGAGTAGCTTTACCGGCTTAGAGAAATCAGCAATCGATTTTCGAATTCCGATCTATTTCGTTACGTTCCAATTTGTACAAATTACCATATTTGGCGGCATATAAGATGTACGGGTGTATAAGACGCACCCCAATTTCAGCAGGGCAAATCACGAAAAAATTAGTGATTAGTACAATTAGTAAAATTATTAGTAAATGGTACAGCCTAAGCTATATTTATGAGGTATTATTTTGGTTATAATCTATACAACCTGCGTCTTGCAAATGTCTTACCGGAATAATTAGGATATAAAAATTCCTATTGTATTTATACCAATACAACCGGGAGTTATTACATGAAAAATAGTAAGGAAACAAATATATTTTAAAAATATATAATTTGAATTTATTGCATATACTTTTAGTGAAACAAAGTACTAATATTAAACATGATGAAATTAATATAATGAATATTATCAATGATAACACATTTAATCTGCATAATAGGCTTGTAAATAATGACAATAGGTATATGAAAGTTGTAAAGTCTAAGCTAATAGGAGTTGCCAGGGAGCTAATTTCAGCCGACTATCGCGAATTTTAAACCTACATATGGCATATAAGACGCAGGGGAATTTTAAAAGATATTTTTAGTAAAAAAAAAGTGCGCCTTAAATGCCGTCAAATAAGGTACCTTTGAGAAAGATATGAATCCTCTATTCTCTCAACATCTATGGGTTAAATACCAGAGCGGAGTAGACTCCCTAGCTGTGCTTTGCAACCAATATAAAGAAACGAAAACCCTGAATTCAGTAGAATGGGTTCGCTTGTCATCCGGTTCACACTCCTCTACGGTTGTTTGAACAGAGGTAGATGTCTATGCTTTGTTTCCTGTTTAGGGTTGGGTTCATATTAGTTTTTAAAGTCGTTTCATTTCATTTCCCTTGCGTCTTAGCGACATTATCTCTTTGTTTGGGGTGAAATGATTAAAAAAGTTTGTAATCCTGGCAATGCATATACTATACAATCATTCGAAAGAAGTTTACAATTAATTCCAGTGCATAATTGTAGGCTCTGTGAATTCGACTGAGATCGAAAAAAAAAGAAAAAAGCTAATTCTAGATGCATGCAAAATTATAATATATATTTAGTCTGACACAAGGCCACAAGAATTTGGAGCTAATGAGAGCCAACTCATCAAAAACGTATGATGGGAAGTGTCATAACTGGCGATGAAAAATATGATAGAAATCCGAATGCTAATTGGAATAGCGAAAGATGTTTTCCAAAACAAAGAAATTTAAAAAGAAAAAAAAAAGAGTGCTGAACAATCCACATATGGGGCAGTGCATTCCGGACAATTTCTTCACAAATGAAGAGAAGACTTGAGGTAAAAGATATATGCTTCTACAGAAGGATTCTAAGAATACCATTGACGGTACACATGAGAAAGTTTTAAACAAACCAGGAATTTTTAAGAAAATGGGAACTTGCGTTTAGGATCTGAATGAAATTTCTGAATCATAGGGTGAGATAAGAGGGCTTGGAAAATCTGTTACTCACAGGTCATATCGAAAACAAAATGAGAAGAAGTCGTGGATTAATACTTTTTTTCCAAGGGTATTTACGCATAAGGTAATATAACGATGTCAACCGGAATTGAAACTCGGCTCTCCGATCAACAATTTTGAGCCGTTTTGCACCACACGCATATCCAAGTTTACAGCACCTGATTAGTGCGATGAGGCTCTATACATCACAGGATATCAACAGTTTCAACCATTCCACATATCTATGGACGTGTAGCCCCCCACCACCACCACCACACACACACACACATTAAAATGCCCATCTGTCAACAACCTACTTTCATGAAGAGGGTATATTAATTTCATTGAAGAAGCGCAAAGAAAGAGAATGTTTGGAGATGGGGGAGAAAAAAAGAGACAATAAAACTGTGTGTGTGTGTGGGTGCGTTTGAGTGTGAAAGAAAGAAAGAAAGAAAGAAAGAAAGAAACGAAAAGAAAAGAAAAGAAAAAGAAAAAGAAAAAAAAAGAAGCAAATATGGATTTACGTGCTCCGTAATAAGCCGTAGTGTCAAAAGGACGGTTTTTCCCTTGACACCGCTATTATTTTAACTACCTTCCCTCCTCGGCAATATTTATAGTTTTAAAAAGCAATGATTAGAATTGTAATAAAGCCTAAACATATGACGAAAATGAATTTATATGTTTTCTTTGTTCTTGAGAACTAACAAAAATACCAAAACACTATTTATTATACTGTTTATTGGAATGCTTGGCAAAATCTTGCCTTTTTGCCAATTGATTCAAACTTTATAAAATAATAATACGCTTTCACCCATAATACGCACACCTAGAATTGTGCTGAAAATGTGGGAAAATACTTCTACTCACGCATAATACGCACCCCTTTTTTGATAATCAAACCCTATAAATTGTACCTCTCTAATTTCATTATGGCCAGCGTTTCCTACTCTTATTAAAAAAATCGTTTTAAACAGAATAATATTATTGTAATTTAGTTTTATGATAGTTCTTATTTTATTTTACCTTTGTAAGTATTTGTAGATACATATGATTGTATTTGACATCCTTAAGGGGTCACAATCGCCGAATGTTAGTGTCAAATTGTCGTATGTTTGTGGTGTGTAGTCATTTCGCAACTGAAATCGACCTATGAAACGGCAATTTTTTAAAGATTTTTTGTAGCTGTGCAAATTACACAACCCGAATTTTGCTTATTACTTTTTAGAAAAAAAAGCGTATTATACATGGAGAATTACGGTAATAAGGATTTGCTTTATAGTTGGTTCATATATTTTAAAAATTTAGTAAAGTTTTATAAATTTATGAATTAAATTTTTTTTCATATTTATTTCTTTATAAATTGGTAAATGATAAATATTGCATTACAATAGTTTTAATTGTATTATTTTTAGAAAATTGCAAATAAAGATTATTCTTGTAAATAAACAATTTTATACATAAATAGTGCTTAGTATTTTTGCCGTCAATTCTCAAGGATAAAAAATGTATAAATGCTTAGGTTTTATTCCAATTCAAATGATCATTTTTTAAAACAATAAACCTTGCCGAAAAGTGAAGGTAATTTAAATAATAGCGGTCTCAAAAAAAAGTGGTCCTTTTGAGACTATGTCTTATTACGGGGCATTGTTTGCAAGAAAGAAAGAAAAAAAGGAAGGAAGGAAGGAAGGAAAGAAGGAAGGAAGGAAGGAAGGAAGGACAATTGAGAGAGACAGACTAATAATAACAGACAGTAGATATAGTTTTGGGTGTTACCATCATATAGACTAACGAGTGATGTATTTATCTGAGTGGCCTATCAATGTCTTTAAATGCGTAAAAATATAATCTAGCTGGATTTTGGGGGAATGGCTAACAAGGTTGTAGCGCGGACTGTTATTAATGTTTTGTAAATCAATCCTCACTATGTGTCCTACGTTTATAGCTAAATTAAATAAAATATAATCCACCTGCTACGGGCGATACCGGCAGAAAGATCCCATAACGCGAACACGAATCGTTTCTTAGGTGGAGAACTGATAACAAAAAAGATCTCAGTTCAAAACCAAGTCCGCTATCGTTTAAAATTTTAAGTCACGGTTCAGTCAACCCGAATATAGCTCCACGTCTTTAAATAATTGATGCTGAGTTGAAGTCCAAGGTTAGAAAAGCTCAAATTACGAGTTAACCTCGATGTATCCACAGATTAATCTCTGAATTTACAGATAAGGACTACATAATACGTAACTTGATCTTATTTTCGTCAAGCCCACCAAATAAACAAGGTCGATGTGCTGTTAGTGTAACGGTTAGCGACTTGGAATGAAAAATCGGGATCCGTTTTCGAATTCCAGTCGGGTTCGTTACGTTCACTTTCGAGAAATTTGAGAAAATTACGGATACACCTCTTCTCCCAAATTATACGGATAAAATAGCAGGGCTGATTGGGGTCTCTTACCTTAAGGTGGCAACCGACCTAAGGGAAGGAAAACTGTGAATACAAATCAAGCCTGAAGAGGGACTTACTGTAATCGCACTATTTCTGTTATGATTACATATGATACCCCCTACGACAAGGTCGGGCAAATTTTTTTTGCAAACCCGCATGTGTTGTTTGGCGGACAGCAAATATAAAAAAAATATTTGAATAATGAACATACAAAAAACACTCTTTACAGTATTGACATTTAATTGAATATTCACTTGAAGTAATTTTATAATTTCAAATCGTGAGCATTTCTGCATCAGTACATGATTAGGAAAAAAGTTAAGACACTTTATTGCATAACAAATCGGTAACACATTATTGTCAGGCTTTTAATCAATGAGAGCTGGGTAACTGTAGTAGGTTTCGGTGTGTGCTAAAAGATGTCGTAAATGATCTTGTCTCTACAAATTTGGTAATATTTTTACGAACATTCAATGAAATAAATGAATTGCCATGGATTTATCATTTATTTCCATTGAATATTAAGTATTTACTCTGTCTCCTTAATAAGACGAATTGTGACACAAGGTCTTTTTTAAGGCGAGAACCTGAGCGCGTACACCCGGGCCAGAAAAAAAAAATTGCCCACAGCGCTCGAACCCGATACCTCCCTCTAGTGCAATGAGAGGGCGCGGCCTCGAGCAGCTGTTCCCAGGGTTGGGCACTCCTCAGTATAATTTTCCTCTGTTGCGACTCTGTCCTTTAACGGAGTTGCCTCTGAGTGCACTCTTCCCAAGGACAGCGACGCAACTGCAAGATGATAAGTAATGTGTTGCAAACACCTCGAGAGGAATTTACAAATCACTACATTTGTAATCATACTTATTATAAAACCCAGTATGTGTGTGTGTGTGTATGTCTGTACGTTTATATATTGGATCGGATTTCCTATATTTTTCAACCGATTTCAACAAAACTTCACAGGACTATGTAAAATTACCCTGCGGTGGTTCTGACAGCGCCAAAAATTGGAAAAACACAATTGTTTTTGCACGAAATAAATTTGAAAACACGATTACGAAACATCGCGAAAATGAAAGGGGGACAACTCATATCGATTTATACTTATTATAAAACCCAGGTTGTGTGTGTGTGTGTGTGTGTGTGTGTGTGTATGTGTGTGTGTGTGTGCGGTTTATATTCCGATTTCATTTTTTCAACCAAACTTCACTTTTTTTTTTGCCAGGTAGTGTTTCTTATTGTCTTGCACACTTTTTTCTTTATTTTTACATTCAGAATGCTTTAAAAATTCTATTTACAAGACAATTGTTTATAATAAAATTCTATTCAATCGATAGACTCATAACGATTGAAAACAATGTTTTTGTTTGAGTTTGGGTTTATTTTTCAGTCTTTATGATGGTCGATACTTGATCTATCTCTTACTGTTACATCCCCAGACAATGCCGGGCTCTACTACTAGTATTAAATAAAATCGAAAAAATGGTTAGACGACAATCGAATAATACATGAATTGTTTTTTTCTTCTTTGAAATCCATTCTACTGGAGGCCCTAAAACCCGACTATGGTCGTATCCGCCTTACAACCTGAATGAAATGCCTACTGACCTAACGAATAATAATAAGATAAAAACTGGAAGATTAAAAGTTTCGTACGCATGATCAGATAACCATTCGCAATTTCAAATTAACATACACATCTTCTTTATATGCCGTGTCCCTTCAGGACGTTGGCGATTATGGGTCTCCACATTTCCCTGTCCTTTGTAGCTATTAATAAATTTTGTCTTTTTGTTATATCTCCTAAACCTTGTTCCACCATTCATTTGTTCCCACTAATTTATGCATTGTTTTTATCTGTCATCATGCCTTCAGTCTGTCCTGTGAGTATCAGATTTTCTAAGTCCTCTTTCCTCATTATGTGCCCTAGAAATTTCAACTGTCGCTTCTTGAAGTCTCTTTTTTGATTCATTTTGTCTAAAACTTCGTTGCTGCTCACCTGTTCAGTCCATGCCATTCTCAGCATCCTCCTGTAGTGCATTTCTTCTTCCTCTTTATCTGTGAGGAGATTATCCAGCATTCACTACCGTACAGAAGAATTGATATTACGTAATCATTCAATACTTCTTTCTTTGTTTCTAACAAAATTGTTCTGTTACTTAGTAATTAGCTTTTGGAATGCATCCTTGGCTATTCGAATGCGCCTTCAGATTTCAGTATGTTATTATTGGTCCTCTATTAAAAGACTTCCCAGATATTCAAATTATTGTATTTGTTTGCATTTGGTATCTAAAATTTGCAATCTACACTTTGGGCTGTTCTTTTCCCGTCTTCTTGTAGTTGATGTTTAGTCTATTGTTCTCGCTTTACTACACTATTTTCTGTAGGTGTTCTTGTAGTTTCGTTTCCGTAACTGCTATCAACACTGTGTCATATCTTGGGTTTTTAAGATACGCCGGCAATAATGAATCCTGGTAGGATTTCTAATTCTCTCAGATTCGCTTCGATGTATAGGCTGAAAAAGTCCGGTGATAAGGCACATCCTTGTCTTTCACCCCTTTCCATTCTTGTATATTTACTGAACTCATTCTCTATCCGTGTGCAGGCGGTTTGCGATCAGCATAGGTTCTGGATTATTCTAATATCCTTCCCAAATATGTCAAGCAATTCCAACATTTCTGGCGTACTTTATCAAATTCTTTTGCAGAATCTATAAAACACAATAGACATCCTTCTGCATATGTACTGCTTTTCTGATATCATTTTGTGCATATATATCGCGTTCCTTGTTCAAGCGGTTTTAACGAAGCCGCAGTGTTGTTATCCTGTTTCCGGTCTGATTCTGCTGCGTGCGCGATTCATCAGAATTTCGATGTTGAGTTTTGTTATATGGCTCATTAGGCTGATCGTCCGAAGGAGTTCACATTGGTTTGCACCAGGCTTCTTAGGCAGTGCTATAAAATTATATCTACTTAAGACTTTCTGTATATCACCACTGTTATACATTTCATGTATTATGTCTGTAATCTTGTCAAATATTGCCGAAATAATCCAAGACTGCCAGAATCTCAATTACAATTCCGTCTGGTCCTGCTACTTTGTTTCTGTTCAATTTGGCCAGTGCTGATTCCACTTCAGAGTTTAATATTTCCGCTCGCGTTTATATTTCTTTATGTTGCCGGTTGTTTTCTTTCGTCGTAGAAGAGTTCTTCAATATATTCGTTTCATCTCTGAAGTATTTTTTCTTTCTCTAATATTAACGTTCCGTCCTTGGATTTTCGTGTCCTGTTGACGTGCATGTCTTTTGTCCTGTTAGTTCTCTTATTTTCTATGCATTTTCGGATTTATCTATGATACGCATTCTTTCTATTCCTGCACATTTTTCGTTGAGTCATTCCTCTTTAGCCTGCTTGCATTTATTTCTAGTTTCTCGGTGCTGCGTTCTACATTCTGTGTAGTTTTTGTCTTTTTTTATAATGTTGAGGATTTAATCTGTCATCCATTCTTTTTTCTTTGTCTATTTTTTTGGTGGGAGGGAGAGGTTGGAGTAATCTCGATTGCTGATTTTACGAGAGTTTTTTTTTTAATGTGCCCAAAGTCAAGTTTCCATTTTCATTCTGTCCTTCGTAATTGATATAGAAAAGAACGAATCAAGAAGTTCGTAACCTGACGCGTAGTAATAAACTGAATTTTAATCTCAAATTCTCACTGCATAGTATCTGATCAATGCAATTAATATTCATTGCCGAATTAAGTGCGTTCACATGGAAAGATATAAATTTCACCATTAATATACAAACATTTCTCTCCTTCTGTCTGTCTGTCTGTCTGTCTGTCTGTCTCTCTCTCTCTCTTTCTATATATATATATATATATATATATATATATACCTAAAAATCGATATTCAGTCACCCTCCCACGAGGGCGTCATGTGGCACAAGGCCTTTTTAACGTGGGATCTCCGAGCCCGTGGTCTCGGCCAAAAATATGCCCATTGAACCCCTATAAACGGTTTACCTCCCCGAAAGAGAATCCGCCCTTCGGCGTA
Organism: Acanthosepion pharaonis; assembly: GCA_903632075.3. Classification (NCBI taxonomy): domain Eukaryota; kingdom Metazoa; phylum Mollusca; class Cephalopoda; order Sepiida; family Sepiidae; genus Acanthosepion; species Acanthosepion pharaonis. The sequence goes on along the minus strand of CAHIKZ030005455.1, from coordinate 1,740,813 downwards.
GCCTTTTTCGCGTTCCTCCCCGCCAGAAGGTAGAGAGTTCAAACGATCAGCCGATCAGCCGGTCGCCTGATATGTAACTAAAAATCAAACCCTTTTTCCTCATGTGGGGAATAGACTATTTCAGCAGAAAAAACGAAGGTTGTCTGTCTTTCAACCCACTTTGTGGAATGTATTTATATTACTATTAATATATATATATATATATATATATATATATATATATATATATATATATATATATATGTGTGTGTGTGTGTGTGTGTGTGTGTATTGTGTATTTAGGAAGCAATCCTTATTTTATACATGTTCCGTTAAAGCCGACTGACAAGGCATTGCGATTAAGCTTTTCATGTAATTTTTCTTGTGTTCATACAAGTGATTGCTTTTCCAGACACAAAGTATGTAAAAACTGTGCAAATGTTCTACATATCTTTTAGCCATTATCAATGTATGGGTTGTGTTTATGTATCTATAGTTATAGGGATGTTTTATTTTCCAAACACAGTCAGCATATTCTGGCCGTGTTCGTTGTTAATGTTATTGATACAAAAATTAATCACAATACCTTGTCAGTCGTCTTTAAAGAACCCCCATATATATATATATATATATATATATATATATATATATATATATATATATGTAAGTGGACATTTAAGTCAACACCAGGAGGCGATAGCCTGTTTCATGCACAAATAAAATCGTCGCGCTTGACGATCGCTTCAGTGTATTGACTCAAATATCCACTGTTATACTTACATGTGGTCTATCCCTGATATTGAGCACTTTAAACCCTAAATGTAACATAGCTTAAAACTATATTTTATCATATATATATATATATATATATATATATATATATATATATAGTGAAAGAGATAATCAGCTACCTCGAAAAAGAGTTCGTGTTTTGTGTGCGATCTGCCGAAGAAAAATTACCGAAAACTAGTTAGCAAAAATCTACTTTAAGGACCAGAATCTATGCTAATGTTCTTCCCTCCTCTGAATGTTGTGACCAATCAGAAAGATCCCTCGGTGAACAAAAGCCGTTGTTTTTTGCTTATTTGAGAGATTTGAATTTTCTGAGCTTGGTGGACGAACACGCGTTTTTGCTGGTGAGAAGTGAAGGTTGGATGTGTGAACCCATTTTGTTGTTTCTACGTTCCCTGTTGGACTGTTACGATGGACTATCGTTTGAACTGTGATTTGGCTACAAGTGTTGCGGTCGACAGAAGAAATGTATTGCAAACGTTTATTGCTACTATAAAGTAACAGTCTTTTTTCTCTTTATAAGTACAATATATATATATTATTCTTGAGAAATGACAATAAAGATGTTAAACACTATTTATTACATCGCTCATTTGCAAGAATAATTTTATATTTTTCAAGATTATCAAAATATGTGAACCAACTATAATGAAATATTTACTATTTACCATTTTCTAAAGAAATAGATATGAAAATAATTTTTTTATACATAAATTTATAAAAATGTCTTTGAACAAGAAAATCTAATCATATAACGACGAGTAACTGCAATTATAAATTTTGAAAAATGCATTTTCATTTTCTCTTGCCACATAATTCCACTAAAATAAATTAAGAGCATCTCTTCTTCTGAAACAAACTTTATTTCATTTTAGTTTTTAAGCGAGACCACAAACACAAAATATTTTGAGTGTGTATCTTCCTATTCATTGAAGAGACAAAGTTTTCTTGTGTATAATTACAGAATGTCTGTCATTTTTACCGCAAATGTTTCACTGTAGTTGGTTCATATAACTTGAGATTTTGTAATTTTTTAATAATTTTTTTAAAAAGATTCATTTTCAAATTTATTTCTTTATAAAATGATAAATAATAATTTTTATAATAAAAAGTAAATGATAAATATCGCATTGTACTTAGTTTACATATTTTTATAATATTGTAAATTACGGAGGGAGTAAAAAGTGTATACAGTAATAGCGATGTCAAGTGAATAACTGTCCTTTTGAGACAACATGCAAGAAGGTTAAACATTGTAACTTTTTTTACTGTTTTACCTCTTTTTCTTTTCTTTCCTGTTGTTTGATTTTCAATATGTCCGTTTTTATTGTAGTTAGGTCTATTTCCGTTAAATATATGTGGAACCCAATTTCCTATGTTCAGTTGTTTTTTTCCTAATACTTCTAAAAGTTGTATTTCAACTGCCTGATTGAATAAGCAATAAAGTTGTGAGTAAACATCGAAGACGCTTAAAAAATTCCATTAACATTATGCAAAAGAAGACTCCAGGAATTTTGTTTAAATCCAACAAAACAATAACAATCATGGCTGCAAACCCGAAACTCTTCTTGAAAAGCAAACAATTATTTGAGAACTTTGAACGGACATCTTTTTTGCCCTTAAGTGATCAGATTTTGTGATAACGAAATAAAAAAAAACAACAAAAAACCAGCATTATTTATCGAATGTAGATGATCCAGTGGATCACTAATTAAAACTAAGAATGAAAGAACAAATAATAAAATGGAGAAGGGTGATTGCTAGCAAACTGAAAAAAAATGTCTAGTTTTAGGTTTAAAAATCTTTTTATTGGTGGTGGTGTATGTGGGGGGGCGAATATCTTAGTTTCAGTTAATTCCATTTCGTAACGGAACTTTGCAAGTTTTGTTCCCTCTACTGTGGCCAGTTATTGAACTCACAGCTCTATCCTAAAAAAAAACTGAACAGACAATTCTATACGCCCCCATCCAAAAAATGGGCATGGCACGTGGAATAAGAAAAATCTACCCCAGTGGGCTAAATAAAGGTTTCGGTTCTAAATTACAACGTGTATCATCTGAAGAAGACCAAAGCGTACAACGGCCGAAACGTCGTCGATATAGCAATAAAGACGGTGACAACAGTCCGAATGATGTAAATAGTGTAAATAACAATTTTCTTGTGTCAGACTTGAAAGTTACATGAAAACCAGTTTGGTTAGTTTTGGTTTTATCTATCGTTGTGTAAAGCTCTCTTGCATTTATACATATCTACTTAACTCACCCACGAGTTTTTACATATAAATATGTTTTTTCATAAAATACATATTTGCAAGAGAAGCCCAACACATATACAAACTTCGACTATGTTTGAAAAAAATAATACATTCTAGACTACGTGTGATTATTTTGTGTGTTTCTAGAAAACGAAGTTAATTTGTGCTTCTAAGACGCACAGACAGACATTACGCCATTTTTAAAATCGTCGACACTGTGACTAACCCAACCAAACAAGAATAATTCAGGAAGACTATAAAAAATATCTTGATATTGTTTCAAAAAAGAGTAACGGTCCTGTTTGGCAACACTTGGCATATGCAATCAGGTAATTCTAGTGTAATTATTAGATGCTTGTAAAATTTCAGCTTTTCGAAGGTGATCAGAGATTTGCACATAAACATACAGCAGTAGCAATAATTACTTAGATTAGCCAATCCCTGTTGCAGACACCTGCTCAGACACAGTTGTATTTACTCAACACCCACAGAGACACTCTGCGGTTTATACTGCAATTATGCTGAGCAGACCTTAGTTACAGTTTCTGTGCTGCAACTCATAACCTTGCTTACAACCATCAAAATTGAAACCTACTTGTTGAATCGAACCTCAGATTGGCTATTCGCACATAGGTACATAAATACACACACACACACACATATATATATATATATATATATATATATATATATATATATATTATGTATACGCTCCGTTTTTTTAAATTTGTCTACCGGCCTGTACACTCGATAAAACTCAATAAGGATGTTATATGAACTGGACTGGATTCGAATCAACTAAAAATAACTTTTGAAATAATAAAAATATGTTGGATGAACAAATTAAATTCATTAATTCTTTGGAAAAACATAATATCTGTACACTTATCTCGTGTCTTTACTCTGAGTCAGAATTACATCCACTCTTCAGTTGACTGGGTGGTAAATTGAATGTGTGATTACATAATTAATACACTATTAATGGATTTTGAGAAAATCCGACACTTTTTCTTATTACTTTAAACGTAACATTTACTCAATACAGGGGGGCGAAGAGACATCCTCTCCATTATTTTAAACTAAATTAATGTCCACCTAGGGAACGAGACGTTCTACTAAAGAAATATACGTCCCGACAGAAATCGAACCTGTATTTATCGTTTTCAAGAAAGTAAACAAATTCATTGTTAGTAATAGCTCCACCACTCACAATACTTAAATGTGGCTGAAACATCAGTTCACTGGATGAAATCAATGCGGGACTTTAATAATATAAAAAAAAAAAACAACATTCATTCATCCCTAGCAGTCATCCAAACACGACAACAGAAAACGAAAAAACACACAGGCGAAAAATCGAAAATCACCCCGCATCCACCAGAGAACTGACATCACTGACCACTTAACGAGGGAGGGGATGGGGAATTAAACTAAAGAAAAAATAGGGACTGAAATAAAAGGGGCCAATGAGCAGACACACCCTAGCTAAGTTAACTGGAAAAAAGTAAAAAAAAAAAACTAGATTCAAAAAACAAAACCTACACTAACCTAATTTCGGGATGGGTTGCCCAAGTTCAAACCAGGAAGAACAATATCCAGATGCCTAACCGGCATCAAAATGCCACTCTAGGCCAGTCCCTTTTACTCGACACAACCGCGCAAGAGTCACCCTTAGTAAGCAAACGAACACAAGAAGAGATGTTCAGCCTTCGTTATCTGCGGCACCGCATTGCTACAAACAGAACTGGCTTCAAGGACAAAAAACTTTCCTTGCAGCATGCGGACCATGAGACCTTCAACAAACCTGCACAACAGCACTACCACCCTGCAATGAAAGAAGGTGTGACCAATGGTCTCGACTTCCCCACTACAGCGACGGCAGTTTGGAGATTTCTCAAAGCCCGTTGAACAAAGTCTTTTGGCGACCCAGAGGGCCCCACGAATCATCAGCCAGGTGAGTGATACCTTATCGTTATTGAGGCATTTCATTCCGGGTGCCTAAGGCCATATTGAGCGAGCCTCCTGCTTCGTAAGACCGAGCTCGTCAATCAGCTCATCACGCCCCCCACCCTGACTAACACTTGATATAATGCCCTACGAGACATCGCCTGGACGTTGGAGAGGCCATCCGACGCCCATTAGAGGCGTTTCACGATAGAAGCATTCGGCTCGGGGCCTCCTCTTCGCTCGAGTGCACACTTCTCAGGGATGGGAAAGTTTTATGGGCTTCTTCCTTCCAGAAGGCACCCTCCTCATCCGATTCGCGACACATTCGATCTAGGAAGCCGATGTGAAGCATATATTGACGAATCTCAATGCTAGGCATGCCCAAACCGCCTTTAGATGGATGAAGGCAACAGATCTCCCGAGATAACATAGCGGCTTTGTCTCTCCACAAGAAAGAGAACAAAAGCTTTACTAATGACATTAGTGTGGTATACGGAAGTGGAAGTACAGAGAGTCGGTAAAGGAGAATCGGGTAGATGTGTGAAACACATATTTCCGCCCTCCCCTTCACGAAAAGATTCCTCTGAGACCACAAATTAATTGCGATTTCAGCCTTCCCTCGTACCTCCGACCAATTCATTTCCAACTGGATATCAGGACCGAACCAGACGCCGAGTATCTTGACCGGCCCATCCGTTCAGAGGAAAGGTCCGGGAAGAGAAACTCCCTTCCACACACCCAACCGCAAGCCAAAAGACTTATCGCGGTTGATCTTGGCCTCTGTCACCATCTCATAACCACTGATCTTTTTGCTGACTTCGTCAATCTCTGCTCTGCTCGACACAAAAACCGAAACGTCGTCAGCATAGGCAGAATAACTGGCTGAGGTGATAGCCCCAGGCAGGGCAATTCCGCGCAGGACCGGATTCGCCTTTAACTTGCGAAGGAATTGTTCCAACGCAAGAACGTAAAGCAAAGGCTAAAGCAAAGGCTAAAGCAAAGGCTAAAGCAAAGGCGAAAGCGGACAACCTTGACGAAGGGAGCGAGACAATACAAAAGGCTCCGATCGTACTCCGTTTACCTCCACCAGCGCACCGGGAAGTCGGATCCAGGTGCGAAAGTACGGACCGAAACCGGCCGCCGAAAGAACAGCCTCCAGAAATCGATGGCCAACCTTATCAAAGGCCTTGGACTGATCTAATTTGATCAGCGCGGCTTCACCGTCGACTTTCTCAATGATCAAGCATACCATATAAAGGTTGTCTTGAATAGTCTTGAATAGTCCTGCCCTTCACAGCACAAGTCTGTTCGGAGATAATCAGACTAGACAGGACAGCCTGCAAACTAAGATCTTTGCCAAAATCTCATAGTTAAAGGGCGAAAATTAGCTATCCCATTCCCACCGTTCTTGTCCTTGCGTAGCAACTTGATCACACCCCTGGTGATGCGCTGAGGTATAGACCCCTGCTTCATCAAGTTGTTGAAAATCAGTTCCAGCAAAGGAACAAAAACGGGCGACTGCCTCAAGTAAACTTCGTAGGGAAGACCATCTAATCCCGGAGATTTATCCCGGCCAACCTGTTTCAACGCATCCCAGATTTCCGACTCTGTGATGGGACCCTCGCACCCAGCCGCTTCAGCTGCCTCAAGACAGGGGAAGTCGGCTAAATAGGCGTCGAACTAAGCACGGCTCAGACCGGGCTCCCTGGTGAAAAGTTCCTGAAAGTAATCACGAAAAGCGTCAGTGGTTAGAACGTCCGCATTCTGGAAATGAGATCCGAGTTCGAATCTCACCTTGGTCGATTTGGCAGGAAGGAGACTTCCTGATGTTAAAGTAAAAAACAAGGAGGCGTGCAGCGCCTTTGGACACTATCTGAAAACCATACCATGGGTTGACCAAAGCCCTCTGAAAATCATATCACAGGTTGATAGCTGTGCTAGCACGAAGTCACAAGTCATCGTGGTCGAGGGTTTGAGCGTGCTGGCCTTGTTCAGATTGTTGATAACACGCTCTTTCCCATAAACTGTAAGGTTTGCTCAGTATAGTTGCAGTATACACCGCATGTGGGCTCTGTGGGTGTTGAATATATACAAATGCGCCTGAGCAAGCGTCTGCAATAGGGATTGACTAGCTGACCCAGTAGACGGGTATCCTCGAATACGAGTAACCAGCTATACTAATGTTGGAGATGAAATCTTCCAGACGACATGAGTATTCATAGACAACATGATTTTTACACAAAGAGAATTTTTGAGGTTTCGTGTTATTGACAATAATTAGATTAGAGGTTTTAAACTTTTTTTTAAACTGTCTTATTATTAGCATAAACATTGTTTTAGAATGTATACGTGTTTGAACAGACAGTCTAGTTTATTTAGAAACAGTGAAATTAACCTCTACTGGCTTAGAATATGATTTTTAATGAAAGTATTATTAATTTTAATATGAATTTCGGTGATCTAAGCAGGTAGACATTACTTTCATTGTTTGTAAATACTCAAAACCAATGAATTCCCAAAATATTCTTTATAGTAATAACAAATATTGACGGATGGAAAAAGATCCAAAATGGCTTACGTCTGGAAAACCGGAAGAAGAAAATGTTTACAAGTGAAAGAAAAGAGGAAAGAAGTTAAAAAGAGAGAAAACGTAAAAAACAATAAGGAGTGAGTGTCAAGTGAAAAGAATATAACGACTAAAAGGAAAAATAACCGCGACATTCTACATGTGCGCACATACGCACAGACGGGTGCATGCACACACGTGTGCACACATACACTATGGAAAAAATTGCACGAATGATGAGTGGACGGAGTGATTCCCAGAGGGTCCGTCTACGAAACTCTGGAGTCAGGATGCTGACGGTAATATCTATCAGCTAAGTGAAAAAACCTTTTACTTGTATTAATTATATATATATATATATATATATATATATATATATAAAACAAAAAACAAAAAAATTACCTCAACACCGGAGAGTCTATTTCAAGCCGTTCTGCACGCGGCTATCATCAGCCACTAAGTGTCTGTCTCGGAGCATTGTTTTAAATTTATTTTCAATATCAGTCCTCCTCTGGTAGACGCCTTTTTAACGAGAATCGGTTTGTGTTAGCGACTGGTGGGGGAGGGGACATAAAGTATCTTATCTCGGGGGAAGCAGTCTGGGGTTGGAGTTTATTTATAGCTAGAACCTTTCGTTGTTTGTCGTTTAATATCAGTTCCTACTATGTGGCGTTTCTTATCGCAAGTATGTTTTCCTGGGATTCACAGTAAATAGATTTGTCCTATATGTGGTCACTATTATTAATAAGTGATGGGGGATTTAAATTTTAACCCATTAAGATTAATGTAAATTAGTTGAATCATAGATTTATAAATTGTATGTAATACCAGAGCACTCGGTGGAATAAATCAGGCTCATCAACACACTTATATGCATACATATCTTCATACTTACACATATATGTACATTTACATGATCATACATATATACGTATATTATACCCATACATACACCCACACATATATACACATGTATTTTTATGTAATTTTGAATCTATTTCTATGTCTACATTTCGTGATTAGTTCTCTTCGTTCATTTAATAGTTTGCATTGATCATTATATTTTATTATCCTGATTTTTTCTTCTTAACATAGCTTGCTAAAACTAAAAAAACTATTTGGTGACCGCGAAACCTAAAATTTTCCAATTTATTTCGGGATTCAGACACTTTTCCTTCAATTCCTCACTTTTTTTTTAAAGGGTTGTGTGGTGTTTTAATTTTGGATTGGTTAATGAATGTCTATGTCTATTGATTCTCTTTTGAAATTCTCCTGTAGAAATGCCGATGTAAATATTATGGTTTGTCGTGTTTTCTTTAGGCGTAATGGTTGTTTAGTAGACTACTCCAGTGTATCTGCCTTTGTTATATCGACGATTACCTGTATTATATATATATATATATATAATTTAGACGTATTATGCCTATTTGTTTTAGTTTTAATCAGTGATATTTCCGAAGTTGTTTTAAAGAGTTGATCCAGTACGCGAAGGAATACAGAATGGTCGGCAATTAGAATTAGCACACCTGATATGCGTCTCATTTCACTGGACATCACAAAGAATGTAGGAGCAATATATAACAATAACATGATCAGCATTATGCAATGCTAGTCCTTTAGGGAAAGAATTGATTATTTCTTCGCAAACTCACGAAAAATTGAGAATTTTATGAGTCCTCTGTGGACTGTACGATCGTAGACTGAAGCTTGCTTCGCGTATGTCTAAATCCGCAACTACCAACCCCATCAATTGCTTTTATTCGTAGTAGGATTATTAATTAAACACTTATGATCATATTGTATTAATAAGATATGCCAAAATTCGAAAATATGTTTGTCATTATGCACTTGATAATTACAGCTCGCTAGAACAAATCTTTACTAATGAGAAACAGCACATCTCAGAGGCGAAAGCTTTTTGTTGAACAGTTATAGAGAGTGCAGCAGTGGGAGTCGTTGAACATGTGTTTAAGCAAGAGAGAAAGAAAGAAAGAAAGAAAGAAAGAAAGAAAGAAAGAAAGAAAGAAAGAAAAGTTTTGTCGGGAAATGAAAAAAGAAAAGAAAGGACAAGTGCATTAAAATAAACTTAAATGTATTATGTTAAACAGTTGTTTAGGGCCTAAACCTATTTCACATTCAAATCCTTTGTTTACACTCCAGTGATTTTTAAAACATTTCAGCTTACTTCCTCGGTTCAATGACTTCCTTTCTTTTTCTCTTCATATATATATATATATATATATATATATATATATATATATATATATATATATTTAAATGTTTTTATACTACAAAATTTAAGAATAGCTAGAAATAAGCATAATTTATATGGCATTTTAATGTATATTTTAAAAAGCTAAAAAAACAACCGGTTTCGTCGCATTCAAACGAATGGGGTGTTAAAAAAAATTGTCTGCATCTATGAAGACAAAATTAAATTACTTAATTCATAAACGATTTGGACCTACTGGAGAAGGAATTATCTTTAATTTTTCATCTTATGAGCCTTCCAAGTTAGAGTCTCGTATCTTGGCTCATGGTTTGGATTTTTCTATTCCGTTTTCGATACCTGACCATGAGAAAAAATTTTCATATTTCGAGGTTTTATTTGCACATGTTTGTAGACTTGTCCCTCGCTCTGTTGAATGTCTTAGTGACCTTAAGGCGAAACACAATAGTTATGCCCATTCTTATGCTGAACTATTCAGATTACGTTTCAAAGATATATAACATACTTGATGATACATCTAAATTCTTAAAATTAAGTCCAGTTGTGACCCATGATCGTACTGCCTCTATTGAACCTAAATTTCAAAGGCAACTGTTAAAGTGGGTCAAGAGTTGTTTACTCTCCTCTGAAATTTCAGAGTTAATTAGACCCACTGGGTTCATTCGTCCCCGTCTGTATGGGTTACCTAAAATCCATAAGGATGGTGTCCTTTTACGACCCATTCTTTCCATGATTGGGTCTTCCCAGCATTAAGTCGCTAGTTGGCTCTCGACAGTGCTACAACCAGTTTTGTCGCACTTCAGTACATATTGCATTAAAGATTCCTTCTCCTTTGTGGAAATTATACGTAGTTCTTCTACTTATGGTGGGTTCATGTGTTCGTTTGATATCTGCTCCCTGTTTAAATGTGTTCCCCTGTCTGAGACTATTGAGTTGTGTTGCGATATGTTGTATCGTACCTCTTTGTCTCCTCCGGATTTTCCAGGGAGTGTGTTTGTGGATCTCATGATGTTCCTCACTGCGTCTGTCGAATTTAGTTTTAATAATATTATGTATCGGCAGATCGACAGGGTAGCTATGGGTTCGGCTTTGGTGTCCAGCGTTGGCGAATATTTTTGTCTGGTTTTCATGAGGTTTCCTTATTCTCTTGTATTAGTCGCCCTCTTATTTATCATCGTTATGTGGATGATACATTCTGCCTCTTTAATAATGAGGCTGAAGCCGATTTGTTTCTCACCGAATTAAACTGTCCATCCCACTCTTAAGTTCACCGTAGAAACGGAGTCAAATTCATGTCTTTCCTTTTTCGATGTTCTTGTTCATAGGATTAGTGAAAAGTTTTTGACTACATTTCGTGACTTTATACACATTGGGACTCTTTTGTCCCAGACATCGTAAAGTTAATTTGATTAAGACCCTAATTTATAGGGCGCTTATGATTTGTTCGGATAGCTTTCTCTGCGGTGAAATTGATTTTATTAAGATGACACTTTCTAAAAATGGATATCCTTTGGATGTTTTGGATTCTGTTATCCATGATGTCATCAATAAATTTCATAGTTAAGCCGCATTTTGTTAAAAGATGTCCATTATATTTGCGTCTTCCATTTATTGGTTCAGAGGGTGAGTCTTTATCTAGACGAAGTTCGCGTGTGATTAATAGCTGTTATTTTTCGGCTAATGTTCGGGTAATATTTGTTACCCGTCCTATTTTCTCTTCCATTCGTAAGGATGTCCTTCCCCACACCATTATGTTAATTCAGTGATTTATAAACATAGGTGTAGTTGTGGACACGACTACTTAGGGAGGACGTCTCAACGTTTGGATCTGCGAATAAAGCAAAACTTACCCCACCAGGATTTGGGATCTGGATGCCAGGAAAAGCCAACTAATTAATCCTTCTGGCTCTTTTATTTTATAAATAGTAGGAATTGTGTCTTTGATTTAAGGGTAAACCGTTTGTTCTATTTTATCGAGGTCCCAATCCTCATATCACCTCAAGGTTCTAGAGTCCTTGTATATCAGATCTCGTGGGCCTTCCCTTTGTAAACAGAGGGAATGCTTACTGGGTCTGAATGTCATTGGACTCTAGCTTTCTTGAAATTCATATTTTTTCCCTCCATTGATTATCATTAATATCAATTAAATTTACATGTTTATTTTTTATGTCTCAGAAATAAACTTGATAAGGCTGGGACGAAACCAATTGTTTTTTAGCTTTTTTAAAATATACATTAAAATTCCATTTATATATATATATATATATATATATATATATATATATATATATATATATATATATATATAAAAAAAGACAAAAGGAGAACATTATTTTATCGACACGTTTCCTTCCCCGATGGACGTTATCAAGGCAAATGTAAAATATTTATTATTTATTTCGCATTATGTATTGATAAAAAGAAGCAAGGTTAGGTTTTCGAATATGTTAAATTTAAGAACGCTCACAAATATTCTTCGGGCGAAACTGTGAAAGTCAAGGTAAGCTATGGAAGATCATAAGTGATGCAATTTAATGCCTAATAAACGAAAGTGAGTTAATGTTGTTATTCTTATTGCAAAATAAATTACTTCCATGTGCCTCGATAGAATCCAGCGGAGGAGGAAACGTATGATTAAAGAATAGCTTATCTTTTTTCTATATTTATATTTTCTTTTTATGGATACATTTTTATTTATATTTTAATTTTTAAACACATCCCACACACACACACACACACATATATAAAGGGTGCGATGGGTTAATTGTCGCCATTTATATTTTTAATTTCACGCATTGTTTGTTTTTGATTTTGTAGGGTACCGTAATAGGGTCAAATGCTGTACTGCTTGACATTCGCACCGGAAGCTCCAATACGAACATTTCAGAGTACCTGGGTGTCAATCTGAGAACAATGCAGAGAATTTGGAAAGATTTGGATGAGTCTAATGGTGATTTCGAAGGTACGGCAATTCAAAAAACTCACTCTGATCGTTCTGAAAAGAGAAGTACTCTCGAATTTGTTGGTAAGACTCAACGCAGAGGCCTACATGAAGTGTCTTGAGGAGGTAGTGCTGCCCTGGATCAAGCGGGAAGGATTCTGGAAGGGCCTATGTCTGACAACAGGACTCTGTGCCATTCCACACAAACAGGGGAACCCAGTTATGGCTCTTAGACAACTTCTGCGACCACATCACCTGGATATCTAACTCCCCAGGTTGCAACCCCCTTGATTATTATGTGTGGGGCACAATTGAGCAACAAAACTCCTTGTAACATCCAATATGAACTGACGGCAAGAATTATGGCAGCATTCACCAACTTAAACAAGGAGACCATCCAGAAGAGTTGCAGGCGATTCCGAAGTCGTCTGGAGGCCGTGGTTGAAGTCAATGTCGATTTCATTGAATAAATTTACTCTTTAGAATTTCAAGACTTTTTTTTTTGTAATTTTGGTAAATATATCTGTTAAAATGGGATGTCAGTGTTATTTTCATTTTTGCGTCATTTAGGCGACCATTATCCATCGCATCCTTTATAATATATATATATATATATATATATATATATATATATATATATATATATATATATATATATATTATATATATATATAATATAACAAAAATGAAACTTTTAAAATACACTACTCGTTGTAAAATATATATGTAAAAAGCAATATACAAAATACAACAATATATAAAAAGTGCGAGTTAAATTTCGCTCTCGGCTAAAAAAGTACAAGAAACTAAAAAAATAAGTAATTATCTGTTAACAGCCAGACGATTGAGCGATTGCCAACAAATAAAGAGCACGATCACATGAAATTGAAAATCGCCGGAAAATATAGAAATATAAGTATCACCTTTTTTTTTTTTTATATATATATATATATATATATATATATATATATATATATATATATATATATATAATTCGGATCCGTTTTGACTTGGTAAGATTAACGACTAAACAAATTAACAAAACAAATTAACAAAACTTCACGGTTAGCACAGAATCAATTCTACCCCTTAAATGTAATTTCCTTTCTTCAACAATCTGATTAAATTTACTTGCTGGTGTTTTAAGTAATCACCTTAATGCAATTATCAGAAACTTCATCAACCACACCTATACGCTACTGAAGTGATTATGATTCTCACTGTGTGACACACTACTATAGCTTAATGCCAAACTAAATTAAGCCAATGCCTATACACAGGATATATATATACTATCAGAACATCAATCATTGTCAATTATTAAAATTATTCCCTGATTAAGTGCCTTCACGTGGTGAAGTGGTTTGTTTGCTCCTATGACCCGGAAGTGTATCTTCTAGCAGATCCAACCTAGCCAAACAGGTAAAAGTCAGACAAAATCTTCGTCATGTAGAGGAACAAACCTCAATAAGAAAATAATCTGGAGCAGACGACGGCTTTCCAATTGCATGGATAGGGGGAGCATCAATATTGTCTTGATATGCATTGATTAATAGGAGATGATAAACGGCACAGTCGAATAAAACGGCATGGTTCAACTAATACTAGTTAGCTGAATATGGTGGTTGCTCGTTGGGACTACTTCTTACCGTATTCAGCTCATTAGAATTAATGTGTGGCAGCAATTAAAAAACAACATAGCTCGTAAATTCTTCACTTCACATTGACAGAAAAAATGGAAAAAAAAAATTAATGGCGTCTGAATAATAATAATAATAATAATAATAATAAGAAGAAGAAGAAGTTCTTCAAAAAACTATAAAAAAAATCTCAAAAATGTGGCACATGAGGATATCAATAATTCCAATTGTAATTGGAGCCCTTGAATTGAAAAAGGTTCCGATATTCATTGAAGGTATTCCTGGTAGTTCATGCATTAAAGAAATACAAAAAATTGTATTCACAAGTAAAGATCACACATTACGAAGAGCTTTATCTATTTAAAATGTGTGTGATCTTGGTTTTTTGTTTTGATTTTTACTAAAAATGATCAGTGGAAAATATCATGAAGCCACTTCTGATCTTAGTTCACTGGTTGGGACCCAGAAGGAAATGCGTATACAACAGAAATCTGAGAAAATAATAATAATAATAATAATAATAATCTTGAATCAATCTAATGCCTCAACAAAATACGAGAAACTAAATCTCATTAAATCAATACTTTGAAGATAAGAAAAGCTGTTAAAAAATTAAAAAAAGTATAAGTTAGACTTCTCATTTTGCATTTTCTTTTATGTGACGTCTCCCTTCAGGACGTTGGTGATCATGCCTCTCCACAAATTTTTATTCTTTGAATCTCTAAGCAATGGCTGTTCCCTTACCCCTTACTAGCACATCGAGTTCATGTTCTGCTATCCATCTATACAAGATCTTTAGGTAGGTTATTCGCTGTTTCACTCTATTTCAATTGCTTCAATATGCCCTGAAAGTGTCAAATTCTCCAAACCTTCTTTCCTCATTATGCATTTCAGAAATTTGATCGGGTCTCTTCCTCATTCTAAATAGGTCTTTTTGTTTCCATAAAACTTTCTCCTTGATCACAAGTTTCATTCATGATATCCTCAGCATCCTCCTATAGAATGATATCTTGTTGCCTAAATTCACCTCTTCATCTGTAAGGTAATTGTTCAGCATTCACCGCCATATAGGTGGATCGATGTTACATAGCGATTCAACAATCTTTGTTCTCAAAGAAATTTTCTTCTTTCTTATATTTTGTTTAGTTTCTGAAAGGCATCTTTCATTATTCCAATGCCGTTTACACATCATGTGTTGTATTATCTACAAAATGCTATAAAATATTCTCTTCTGTAAGTTTGACACATTCCGGACTATTAAATTGTTAATGGACTCCGAGGATAATAAATGAAAGTGCATTGCAACTTTTAGCACTTTATGATTTGCCTGAAAAATCAGCTCCTGTGTGGTAGAAATTTGCAACAGTGTATCAGCAGAATCGATAGCGGAAGGGTAATTCAATTTTACTAAAAGTCTGCTTGTCTATATAAGTCCCGAAACCTTTTCCGCTGCTAAATGAATAAGAAAAAAACACTCAACATTGCAATACAAGACAAGAAGTCTCTTAAAAGTTTCGATTTAGATTGGGTAACAAAGAACGATAAAGTTGCAATCATTTCTAGTAACACAAAAATTACACACGATTTATTTACTTTTAGACGAGGAATGTAGTTCATGGGTCGAGTTGAATAGTTGTGAATGCTACTACTACTACTACTTATAATAATAATAATAATAATAATAATAATAATAATAAAAACAAATGTAGCGTTCGTGCCTATAATTCATATGCGTTTGCTCTCATAATACTTGTTGGTCTATGCGGGAGTTGATTGATAACAATTCCAATATTTTTCATTAGTTAAGAGAAGATCACGCAGTATGATGTCATACACAACAATGTGACAGCAACAGAGCTTGCAAAACATTTTATTACAAACGATGGGTGCACATCCTGGAAAGATATTCAGAAGACACTGATTTTCGACCCTTAAAACGCATGAGGATAGTTACGTATACAAAGTACTACATTCCTGCCCTGGGGGAATGACAAAACAATTCCGTAAGATTTATACTAAACTGTTTGATTGATTCCTCTGAGTAAATAATCAACGGAAAATGATGAAGAAGATGACCATTATATTAAGCACGTTTCAGGGCCATGCCTTCACGCTTGGAATTTTGAACCGAACCCTTTATTTCATGCATTGAGGTAGAGTGTTCTAGTTCCACGTGCCATGCTTCTACCATTCACCCAGGCTTAGAATATTGCTGCCACATATGGTCCGGGGCTCCTGGTATTTACCGAGAGCTCCTTGATAAAATCCAAAGAAAATCGGCAATATTATCGGTTCTGATCTGGTAGCTCGGCTTCACGCACTTTTCCATTGCCCTAAGGTTGCTACTCTGTGTCTTTTCTAGAAATACTTTCACGGTACATGTTTCTGTTGTGCTCTAAGGGCTCTTTGCAGCTTCCTTTTTCTCAATACACGAGCATGTAAGCTATTCAGATCTCTATAGAAAATGACACCTTTTACAAATATATATATATATATATATATATATATATATATATATATAATAAAATATAGAAAATAGGAAGGAACTGGTTAGGTAAATAGTCCAAAGTTCCTTAGTATTTTTTGTTATTATTTTAAAAAATAGTGCTCGATACAAAAGTAGAGCATAAATATAATTATTTATTTAAAAATATGATTCAAATCGCTAATAAGAGGTCTCATGTTTCAAAACAAGAGCCGAAAACTTCAATATAATCCTTTAAATTAAATTGAGTTGAAATTAAAAAGGGCTCCGTTATTCCAACGAAAAATTCGCTTGAAGATGGAACGGAGCCCTTTTTAATTTCAACTCAATTTAATTTAAAGGATTATATTGAAGGTTTCGGCTCTTGTTTTGAAACATGAGACCTCTTATGTAGCGATTTGGAATCATATTTTTAAATAAATAATTATATATATATATATATATTGTTTCCCTTTTATTTTAAGCTTTGTCAAAAATTAAATATGGAAGAGAAAAGAATGTTGTGGTATTTTTTTTAATATTTTCATTTTTGCGTTATTTTTCTTAAGTAGACTTCACGTGTATTTGTCTTGTTAGGTAGCGTTCGTGTCTATACTTCGTATGCGTTTGCGTCTCGTAATTATTGTTGGTCTATGCGGGAGTTGATTGATAATGTGCGAGCGTATGTGTGCGTGTAGTGGTCCGGTAGTGTCCGTATGTTGAGTGGAGTTTGTTTTGTGTGGGAGTGAAAGAATGTAGGTCACACCGGTTGTGGTTGTAGGTAGACTGATTTTAGAAGGATTAATAGGTCAGTGTTATAAGGATTAACAAACAAAAGTAATTTTCTTAAAAAGGTTAGATTGAAGGACTGGACTAAAAAAAGATATAGACAAACAATGTTAAAAAAAAAAAAACCTTGAAAGACATTCAAAAAACTATTGTTGAAAGCATTTGCAAAAAAGTCTGTGTCCTCGGTAGCAAAATATAAAGAAGGTGTGACTCAAGACATTTCCACAATACTGCATAAATATTATATATATATATATATATATATATATATATATATATATATATATATATATAGAGAGAGAGAGAGAGAGAGAGATAAATAGATAGATATGAGTGCAGGTTGATAGATGAATAAATTCTCGTCTAAATTACGCAAAAATGAAAATAACACTAACATCTCATTTTCACAAATACATTTACCAAAATTGCAAAAAAATACCTAGAAATACTAAAGAGTAAATTTATTCAATAAAATCGCCATTGTTTTCAACGACGACCTCCAGGCGACTTCGGAATCTCCTGCAACTTTTCTGGACGGTCTTCTTGTTTAAGTTGGTCAATGCCCTCCATAACCCTTACCTTCAGTTTATCTTTGTTTTTTTTTTTTTTTGGGGGGGTCTCTCGCTCAACTATGCCCTATGCATAATAATCAAGGCGGGTGCTGTTTGGGGGAGTCAAGTGGCCAAATGTAAGGGATTGATGCGGTTGCAAAATTTGTCTGACAGCCATAACTGTGTTCTCTTCCTTGTGTGGCATGGTGCAGAGTCCCGTTGCCAGACATAGGGTCTTCCAGCAGCCACCCTCTTGACATAGGACAGCACTACCTCCTCAAAGCACTAGATGTGGGCCTCTGTGTAGAGTCTGTGGCACTGGGGGAAGATGAATGGGGACATAACATCACCATCACTAGTGATCACTCCAAACAGATTGCTGACAGGATATATCATCCAACTCTTTCCGAATCCTCTGCAATGTCCTTGACACCCGAAGCGTCTGTTTCATGCTTGATCGAAAGCATCATGGCCTTAAGATGATGGTCAATTAACAGAGTATCGACAATCAGTTTTGACCTTTGACCTCATTATCCAATTTTATATTTACATATGCCCTAATATTGATATTGAGCACTTTTGCCGATAGATATAGCATGTCTTAAAATAAATCTATATTTTTTATCGTATATAACTTTATATATATATATATATATATATATATATATATATATATATATATATATAATGAACTCTCCCATCGGTTTCGACGTATGAGGATCTGACAACTTAACCAATTCAATCAGTTATGAATTTTGTGTGATAATCTTAAGTGGCATTTAAGACCCTCTAGTGATTTACAAAGGAGGCCACGTATGGAGTAAGAGCTAGGGTTGTGAGATGAGATCACTGTTAGATTGCCCATAAATTTACCGTCCTGTATATACACCGATAAATGTAATTAATACTGTTTAATTAAAAACAAACAAGTTTTCTAGGCTGATGATTTTTTTTTAAAACGACAGAATAATAAATATAATGATAATAATTATTGGATATTTTAGAGAATGAATGACGAAAAATATCATTTCCAGATGATAAAAAATTCTTCGGACACGTCTTCATCCTTTCTCAATGAAAAATAATATGTTCAAAGAATGTTTAAGCGGCTCGTGATTATTATTCGATGATTGACTCTTAAATATGGATATAGTATTATTTATAAGTTTGTCTATATTATTTTAACATCACTAGGGGACGTAGGTCAATTTTTCTCTAATTTTCTAATATATATATATATATATATATATATATAACCTATACAAAACTATGTATAAACTAAATGATATATATGCAAACTATACATATTAATAATTGTTGGTAGCAAATATAGTGTAGTGGATCCCTCTGCGGTTTGGAGTTTTAGAGAGTTGTACTTGTCCGATTGTGGTAGCAATCCAAGACTAAAGAACCCAATTTACACTACTATTTAACTCTTATAAATGTAGAAGAAATATATTCTGGATATTTCAAAAGGTCTGAAGTGAATTCAGACCCATCTGGAAAACGAATTCGGCTCGTTTACTTCCTGTCCCTTGTTGTTTTATGCAACGTTACTTTTTACCATCCTTTCTTAGCCATTATTTTGTCCTCTTTTCACAAAAAGATCATTTAACAGGTTACACATTATTACCCAATTCTTCTCCTGTATTCACTCATGTACTCGGAATTCTTTACTTGTTTTTTTTTTTTTTTATGTGTCCCAGAAATTTAATCTGTCTCTTTCCAAAAGTGAACAATTTATCATATCTACACACACACACACACACACACACACACACACACACATATATATATATATATATATATATATATATATATATATATATATATATATATATATATGAACATTGCGATCAACATACATAAGCTCTAACCATGATATTCTAAAAGTATTGGAACGGCAAGGCTAATCACTTTGTTTTCGTTGTTCACTGAAGACATTTGGGTTTAATATCAAAAGATAAATATGAGACAAGAGTTTAGAATTTTTTAGCTTTTATTTCTTGGTATTTACATTTAGCTGTGTTAAACAACTTAGGACATACCGCCTTTTGTTTGAAACCAGCAATTTTTCCAGTGAACAAAACTATTAGAACACGTGATGAACAGGTGTTTCTTGTTGCCCAGGTGTTGTTTAAATATTAAATATCTCAGAATGACTACTCTTAGTTTAACTTTGGGTTTCACCTGTGAAGACTGCATTTCTTGTTAAAAAGGATAAACCAACATGAAGACGAGAGAGTTGTCTATGGGAGAAAAGCAAAGCCATTTTGAAGCTGAGAAAAGAAGGAAAACCAACCAGAGCCATTGGACAAACATTGGATATAGCCAACACAGGAATTAGAAATGTCCAAAAGAAGGTAACTACTGGTGTATTGGTCAACAGACATATAACAAGCCGGCCAAGGAAAACAACAGCAGTTTACGACAAAAACATTGTGAGAGCAAAACAACAGTCAGTGTTAACCTCCAGAGTGCAAGTAAAAATTTCACAATCCACTGTTCGGAGAACACTTGAAGTGCAGAAATATAGAGGCCCTACCACAAGATGCAAACAACTCATCAATAGTAAGAATCGGAAGGAGAGTTTTGAATTTGCAAGGTAAGTAAAGAGATGAGCGATCAAATTTCTGGAAGAATGGGCTGATGACATCAAGATTAATCTCTACCAAGATGATGGAAAGTGCAAAGTGTAAAGAAAGAACGGATCCGTTTATGATTCAAAACATACAAGCTCGTCTGTGAAGCATCATAGAGGCAGAGTCTTGACTTGAACGTGCATGGCTGCTTCTGAAGCAGGCTCAATCATATTTATTGATGATATAACATGATGGTAGCAGCAGAATGAATTCAGATGTTTACAGAAACATGTTGTCTTTCAATTTATAGAGAAATGCATCTAAATTGATCGAGGGGAAGTGGACGGTGTTAGAGTAGCCAAGTTAATCACCGGACCTTAACTCAGTCAAAACTTTCATCTCCTGAAGAGGAGACTTAAGAAGAAACCACCCCAAGACAAACAAGAACAGAAAGAGGCTGCGTTAATCTGGAAATGCATTGCAAATGAAGAATGCAACAGTTTGGTGATGTCAATGGGTCGCAGCCTTGTTGCGGTTATTTCAAGCAAGGGTTATGCAACCCAATATTAAACTTTAAGACTATCTGTTCATTTACTTTTACTCACCTAAGAATGGGGGGATCTGATATAACCGGTGGTATTTTCTAAGCTGTTTAACATATCTAAATGTAAATAAAATTTAAAAATTGAAATTATGAACTCTTGTCTCAGATTCATCTTTTGTTCTTGAACCCTAATGCCTTTAGTGAACAACAAAGGAATTGGCCTTACCGTTCCAATACTTTGGGAGGGGAATGTATCTATGTATTATATGCTATTGTTCTCATTTGGTTGATATATGTAGGTGTTAATACAGACACAACGTTTCGACCGAGTGCCTTGTGGAAATCATCAGGTGTTCATTGATTGGCTGATTTAGGATATCTGTTGATTATTGTGATATCAGTTATTGTTCGTACTGTTCTTCTTTTGAGCTGGCATTACAGAATCATTAACAAAGTGTTGTACAAAAGAGCCAAAACCACATCAGTTGAGGACTTTCAAAAACAGCAACAAGTAGAATGAGTATCACACGTAAATCGAATAGTGAATAATGACCTAATCAGGACGTTGAAGTTCCACATTACTTTGAACAAAAGGCAAGGAAGGGAACTCTCATTAATACCAGAAAAAGTAATAAAACTATTTCCCTGAAAAAAGTCGTTTAAGAGAAAGGTTTTATCAATTTCAGCCGAAAGTACGAGGGTGGTTTAAAAAAGTTCAAATCCTCACCCAGAAAGAAGTCATAGCTGAACTTTATTTTTGTGGCAACCCACTACCACTTCTTATAAAACTAGAAAAACTAATTCAGATTTCTGTTTTAATTTCTGTGTAAGTGAGGCCAATACAAAGGTTTTAGGTGTCCGACAAATCTAAAAACGGATAAAACAGAGGCCCGAGCAGTGATAAAGTATCTACAAAAGAAAAGTATGATACCCCAAGGAAATCCATGAGGACATGGTACAGACACTTGCTGAGGTCTCCATTTCCTATGCAACCGTCAAGAAGCGGGCTGCGTTATTCAAGCGTGGCAGGGACAGCACAGAAGATGACCCTCAGACAGGTCGTCTAAAAACCTCAACCACTGATAAACAAGTTGATGTCATTCACCGTATGGTTTTGGATAACACACGATTTACTGCCCAGCAGATAGCTGTCCATCGGCATTAATTCTGGTTCCGCCTATACCGTTTTAACTGATATCTCGTAGATGAGTAAGCTGTCTGCAAAATGGGTCGCCTCTTCCAGGATACTTCCAAATTACTTCCAGGCTGGCTCTGAGAATCATTACTACAGATTAGTAACTCATGATGAAACCTGGATTCACCAATTCGAACTTGAATCAGAGAATCAAAGTAAACAATGGAAACACTCTGATTCTTCACACTGAAGAAGTTCAAGCAGACAGCGTCTGTTGTCAAGGTGATGGCTCCTGTGTTTGGAGATTCTGAAGAGTAACCATAATAAACTACTCCGAAAAGAGAAAAACCTATTAATGCATCAGATTTAAGAAAACTGATTGAAGCATCCAAGTTGAAACGTAATGGAAAACTGAGGGCAGATGTGTCGTTGCTCTTGGGCAGGAGTCGGCAACTCATTCGCCCCCGCGGGCCGGATCGTGTTATAATGACGGGTCGCGGGCCGGACGAAGGCTATTAATGAAACATTAAGGAAAATTACATATGCAGACCCCTGTCAACCTAAATATTTAAAAACCATAATGAAAATAAACATTGAGAAATCTGAAAAACAAAAGAAAATTAAAAAGCACCTAACAAAAATTACTTTTCCTCAAGGAACGTCAAAATACTTCAAAGTGAAAAAAATCAACGGAAGTGAAATGGATGAAATTATGACGTGTATATTTGAAACTGTTATTGAAAATTGTTCCACAAACGAACCACACACACACACACACACACACACACACACACACTCACAAACACATCAAACAAAAACGAAGCACATATACCCATACATACGAGTACAAATAGTTGCAAACATACACTTTCCTACGTACACATGCGGTACCATCCACACATTCATGAGGCATGTTAACTGTCTTTAGATTTCTGCTACCTCGCATGTCAGTCCCTCCCTGGCCTCTTTCACTTTATCGTTCCTTTCGCTTCTGTTATCTTTTAATGTAGCCAAGGGTCATAACAAATATGTATCCATTATTTGACATTAAACGTAGGCAAGGCAACTTGGTAAAATAAGTCTCATGACTGATAACTGGCAGATAGTCTAATATTTTTAGTGCACTGAGATATGTAGACATTCTATGGAAAAGGACATATAAAAAATTTCATTTGAAGGTCGTCTCTCATGTTAAAAATAGGGTCATTGGTAATCAGGCTCGCGGGCCGGTCAAAATGCCTTCGCGGGCCGTAGGTTGCCGACCCTTGCTCTAGGGTAACGCGACGGTCACATTGCTCAGGTTGCAGTAGCTGAAGAAACTAACTGTCCCCTTGAATTGCTGCGTCATCCCCCTTACTCATCAGACTTAGCTCCATCTGACTTCTTCCTGTTTCCTAAACTCAAATCTCACCGTTTTGGAAACAATATCACCTGTGATGTGGAGGCTTTATTGAAGGACCACGATACCACCTTCTACAGTGATGGGATTGCAATGCTTAAGCATCGTTGGACCAAGTGCGTTGATGTCAAGGGGAACTATATTAAAAAATAGTGAACGACTGTCTTGTTTCTCCAACTTCTTTTAGGTGAGGATTAGAAGTTTCTGAACGACCCTCATGGCACTGGATGAATGAATGCTGAATGTTTCCTTATAAGGAAAAGGCCAATATTACGATTATCATTAACAAGTACTGCATTTTGTCTTTCAATGTTTGCAGCTCACGGTCATATCACGTTGAAACACTGGTTCTTGTACGATCGCCGAATTTAAGCAACGTCGAGATTGGTCAGTACCTAGATGGGTAACTGCTTGAGAATACTAGATACTGTCAGCTTGAATGTGCGGTTGATGTAAGGAATAATGGATCGGAATTGTTAATCGGAGAGTCGAGTTCTAATTCCCGCTGGGTTCGTTATATTCACTTTCGATCAAATAATCTTTGCAAAGATATGAATCCATCTCTTCCCCCAGCTATGGATTAATTAGCAAGACTTGTGTCAGTAAAACATTATTATCCCGCCCCCCACCGCACTAAAAAAAAAATATTTAAATTTCGGCCTTAAATAACCAATAGAAGTGTTGATGTACCGCTAAACAAAAACAACGAAAACATTGGACCTGTTTCTGAACACTGTCCTGAAGTCATATCGAGCACAGATCTTCTGAATCTTTTTTGATGAGTCCTTGATGTAAGGTAGACAAACCGTGACAGTTTTCTCGTCTTTCCAATTGAACCTGTTTTCAACTGCAGACGAATATAAATAATGTCAATAATGATAACTCCCCATCCCAGAAATTCAGAGAGAAAATACATAAGTTAAATATGTCAGTAATTTTTTTTATGGCAATTCACCTCAAGCAAGGTGGGAGTGCTACTAGCACGCAAGGGGTTACAGAAGGAAAAAGATACAGTGAAGGACGGGGAACAAGGTCAGGGGGTCAGATGTCGATTGACATTACACTTGAATAATTGAAGATTATAGTCATCTGGGAAGCAAGTAAAGGGAAGAGCGTTTCATAGACGGGAAGTACGTGAAAAAAAGCTGTGTGAGTAGGAGACACTGTTACATTTAACCGTTTTGACAGTGAAAGGGTGGGACCGATATGGTAGCCTGGTAACTCACTTAAATTCATGCAGTCCGGGAAACAGCAAAAGTAGCTTGTCTGAACACTTGCCGTGAAAATACTTGTAGAAGAGACAGAGGGAGGCCACGGCACGTCTGTGAGATAGCGATTATAGACTAGATGCCAGATCAGAACCTATCATGTTGCATATTCGTCTCTGGTTTTTGTCGAAGACCCCGAGACATACAACGGGAGCGCCAGGCCATATATGATAGCAATATTACATTCAAGGACGGATGGTTGATTTATAAATTTGAAGGAGAGAGTCGAGAAAAACTTTCTGGCACAACGCAGAGAATCAACTTTCCTTGCAGTAGATGAAGCTATTGATTCAATGTATTTATTCCACCTCATGTCAATGGACAGCGTGAGACCAAGCAGGAGTAACGAGGCACTGTTGATGAGTTGGGAATCAGCCATTCTGATGGGAGGCAGGGAGGGTTCTCTGTGGTGGGTGAAGGAGAGCAGTTGAAGATCGTAAATAACATAAAGCACTAGCCCTGAAAATAAACTGGGAGTGACCAATTTCCTCCTTCGGCATTTTTCTTAATCCCCCAGTGACCATATATATTGTCCTGAAACCTGAATAGGGTCGTTTGGAGGCCTTGTGCCAAACTATGTGCACCGGTTCTTTGTATTTGGTTCTTTTGGTAAATGTAACTGGTTCTACACATATGTGCAGGTAGTCTATCTATGCGCTTAAAAGACCTGATAGTTGGAACCTCATACGTTAAAAGCGACGGGAGAGTCAATATAGAACTTTAAAAATCAGGAGGTCAGTTGAATCTGCTACTGTGGTTTCAAACTTACGGTATCATCAGGCGATTATTATCAAATGACCTCTTAACGCTCTAATTTTTAAAAAATAACTAATGAACGCTTTTTTTTAATAAATAGACAAACGCGCAACGTTGAGTGTAATAGAAAGGGAGGATGAGGAGAAGAAGAAGAAGTAAGAAGAAGAAGAAGAAGAAGAAGAAGAAGAAGAAGAAGAAGAAGAAGAAGAAGAAGAAAAGCAAATATTTCGGTGGTGGTGGGTAAACTGAAATGTACATTTTTTATTCAGCCTCAAGGGGAATATTCTAATACGTAGGCAAGGACTCAAGACTTCAGATTTCGTGTTCATATATATATATATACATATATATATACATATAAATATAGATAACTAGACTCGTTTCGAAAAACCCTCGAATTTTTGATTTTCTAATCAAATCAATCTCGAGGGAAAAAAAGGTTTAAAAAAAAGAAAGAGCTACAAACATGAACTTCTGCCGACAAAAAAAAATCGCACAGATGCAGGTCTGAAGCCCAAAGAAAAAACCCCGATACGAGTAACAACTAACTAACAAAAGAGCTCAATACAACCGTAGAGCAGACCTAGATACACCTAGTGAGCCAGACAAACCTTGTTTGTCTGGCTCACTAGGTGTATCTATCTATCTATATATATATATATATATATATATATATATATATATATGAACCACAATATATATACAGTGTAACCCGGATATAAGAGAGTTGTCGGGACTGGAGAAGAAGTCTCTTATATCCGGGTTTCTCTTATACCCGGGTTTGGTCTATTTTATATACATTAACACAGGCTCTAATTTGGGACCTGAGAAAATCTCTCTTATATCCGGGTTACACTGTATATATGATAGAGAGGGAATGAGATTGAGATAATGAGATAAAAAAAGGGACAAATGAGAAAATACATGGAAGATCGAAAAAAATCTGAGTAAATACATAAGAACTAGTATGGAAGGGCAGTGTCTTCTTTTGATTAAAAACACTTGTGTTTTTGCCTTTTCTTGATTTTGATTAGTCGGCCATTGTAGCTGTGGTTCTTTGCTCGCGCCAACAAACTGCGAAGAAAATGTTACCATGCCAACAGTGTTTTTGATTTACGCCGATGGTTTCAGCTACTGTTGGCTTCTTGGTCCGGAAATCATTGATTTTGCCTTCTGTAATCCGTCAAGAAATCATCATACACTTGTTATTATTTAGCTCTTCCATAGCATTTATCCCAGCGTATTTCTGCTCGTACATATATATATATATATATATATATATATATATATATATATATATATATATATATATATATTATTTGTGTATTTAGGCAATCCTTCTTTCATGCACATTTCATTGAATACGACAGACAAGGTGCTTCCATTTAGTTTTTTATACAATTTCTCATGCGACCTTATAATTTTTTTCTTTTCAGATGATAAATTATATAAAAAACTGTCCAAATGTTTTTTTATCCGAACGATTTCGGCTATACATTTAGCCATTTTCAAGGTTGAAATATTTTAACTGTTAAAGAAGAAATAGTTTGTTGCTTGTATTTATTTATGTAATGTTTTCATTTTTTCAAACACGGTCAAGATATTGTGTCCATGTTCATATTTGATATTATTAAATGCTGTTTATATATATATATATATATATATATATATATATATATATATATATATATATATATATATATATAGATGGATGGATGGATGTTTGTTTGAGTAGAGAGAGAGAGAGAGAGATAACGATATATAAAGTGTTATATATCAAGAACAATATTGGGAGACAAAAATTTATCACAAAGTGGGAAAATATTTTCGTCTAACGTGTTTCGTCCTTTAGGACTTCATCAAGTTAAATTTGTCATGCGCATGAAGCAGGGATGCTGGGATTTTAAATTTTAATTTTTTTAACAATTCCCTAAGACAAAAATATTTAGACAGTGCCTTGAACGCAAGGTCATTGAAAGTAAATTTACGCTCTGGCTCTTACATTTCACCATTCCGAGGAGAGCTTCACAGTGTGGAATATCTACTGACAAAAGTGATGAAGACAAAATGAAAAAAAACAATCTACAGGGTGAATGAAAATTACCTCCTATTTTATGTATGATAGACTCTCCCATCTAAGTATAATTTTTACAAGACGGGAGAGTCCATCATACATAAAATAGGGAGCTACTTTTCAATCATCCTGCAGATGAATTCGATTAGATTATATACGAAAGCAAAGAGTGTTTCGAAGTGCAACTTACTCATTGATCCTGTCATAGTCGTGAATTCAATCTCCGTATTTGGTAGTGAATTCTATTAACTCTGTGTCAGTAGGAACAAACCTTCAAGAACCAACATCACAAGGGCAAAAATAACACAATAACAAACACATGTAATGTCCTATCAACCAAAATAATAAACAGCTGACGATATCCAGATGGTACTTGGCCGAAACGTTGTGTCTATAATAACAGCTATATTAATTGAGATCAATAGTTCGATTAAGACAGAGTATATTTTCAGTCTTCTTTAACACTTGAAATTGATCAATGTAAAGCCATTACCTTTTACATCGTATTCGGCGTTCTATAAATATGTTGATGTGGCCGATTCATTCACTGTAACGAGCATTAACGTCTGCGTATGTAAAATAAATTTTCATTTGCTTATGTGTATTTTCTTACTTGATGAATGTTGTGTTAATGTGCAAATAATGTTAATGTGCGAGTTTTTATTTGCTTCGATTATGTGTACTTCCGGATGTATGTGTAGTTGTCTTACCGAAAAGTTGGCAAAGTCCGTGTGTTTAGAAAGATGCCTATACGTTTTTGGTTGTTATGTGCTTACGATGACGTGTGGGTGTGGTAGGTTGGATGAATGTATTTGGAGCCTCAAAGCGAAACGTCAAGAAATGTCAGAGGTAGATTAGCGTAACGAACGTTGGTCAGGAATAGAATCAGAAGAAGAAGAATCAGAAGAAGGATGAGGAGGAGGAGAAGAAAGAGGAGGAGTAGCATAAAGGAAGTAAAATGACGAAATAAGAAGCTAAAAGAAAGAAAGAAAGAAAGAAAGAAAGAAAGAATGCATGAAAAAGAAAAAGGACGAGGAAAGACAGAATACGCAAAGAGTGGAAAACAAAAATAAATTGAATGAGAAAAGAGAGAAGAAGAGAAAAAGGGAAAAGCAGTGAAAGAAAGAAAGAAAGAAAGAAAGAAAGAAAGAAAGAAAGAAAGAAAGAGATAAGACAAAAACGACAGTCAAACAAAAGCGAGAAAGACGGAATGAGAAAAGAATAGAAAAAAGGGAAGGCAAAAGAAAGAACGGAAGAAAGAAAATTATCGAAAAAGTGATAAAAAAGGAATAAACAAAGAAAGAAAGATAGAAAGAAAAAATGAAAAATAAAGAAAAGAAAATAGATGAAATAAGATGAGAGGAAAAAGGGAGAAGGGGGTAAAGGAGGAAACAGAAAGAATGAAAGGATTATAGAAAGACGGACAGCAAGAAAGAAAGAAAGAAAGAAAGAAAGAAAGAAAGAAAGAAAGAAAGAAAGAAAAGAACGGCAAAAGGGAGAAACAAAAAAAGAAAAAATATGAAATCAGAAAGTAAAAAAAGAAAAAAAAATGACGGTATTAGAAAAGAGAAGAAAAATTGAAAAGCAAAGAAAGATGAAATAAGAAAAAGTGCTTAAAACTGAGATGAAAGAAAATATTTCTGGATAAGTATGTGTTGATGTTTTCTAATCTACGTCGGTTTCCAAGCAAATACACTTGAGGTGGCTAATAGGAAGAACAGAAGATTTGCTCAAAGAGATCGTTTTCTACGATTACATCGACAAGAAAGTCGACAAAGTATAACGAACATCGACTGAAAATCCAGAAACACTCAATTTTCACGAGGGAAGTGAAACGTTTTTGTCATACAATTTGCATCCAACTCCAGTATTCAGAGTTATTGAATATTCTTTCTATTTATATTTTACACAGGCTTACCGACAATCTTTACCTAATTTTTAAATGAAACTAAAGGTGAAATATGTAAGCCCATTGATAAGACGATAACTTAATAAGGGAAAAGTATTAATTTTAAACGATAAATATTTACTTTTAATATAACCTTCTTTCTTGTTAATGCACTTAATCCAATGCTACTTCATCGATCACGCAGACAAAATATAATGCAATGAAAATATCAGATTCAAGCGATAAACTTATTAATTCAGTCTCTTATACATAATATCATTCTTCTTTCTCTATCAGGACGTTGGGGATTATATTTCTCCACAACTTCCATTTTTATTGTCGCTCTAAATAATTCTTGTTTCCTTTATCTCCCCTCTTTTATATGGAGGCTGAGCATGACGCCAAACTCGTTCCAAAATGTCTAAAATGTCTGCTGTTTTATCAGACCGATGATTAAAAATGTTTCAGCGTGGACCATACTTCTTCGAACCTCATGAACTGCCACTACATGATCACAAACAAAGAGCTCTGCCAGATTACGGAAAACCACATAACATGAGGCCTTTCAACATTACAAAAAGACAACATATAACTTGTAGAGGGAATAATCACCTAATCAAGATGGTGACCTGCCACACTAAAAAAGAAAGAAAGAAAAAAGAGCTACTGGACTTTAGAAACCTATTTACCTGGCAAATCGAAAGCAGCACTGGCTATTCAGTCAATGAATATCGACTGTTTCCTTATAAGGAAACGGATAATATTGCCAAAACCATTAGAGATGAATAGAACAGATATTACATTTTTAACCCAGTCGAGTGACTTGTGAGCAAAGAAAAGCCTAACTCGAGTAGCACTGTCTATTCGGTCAATGAATATTGAATATTTCCATATAAGGAAATATAACCATTGCCATTAGAGATGAGGAGAACACATAGTATTTACTCGTCCTTTCAATGTGACACAATATGGCACAAAGGCAGTTTAAACTGGGGAGCCAAAGCGCGTTCACATGGGTCAAGTCCAGGATTTTTAGTGCAAATGAAGGAGGTTGTGCCGCAGAGTTGGAATCTCCGGAACCAGTCATCCTACTTTTATTTATTGTGTTCTTTTCAAGTACAGAAACACAATTGGAAATAAAATGTTGTTTATCCTCCCGAGGGAAGATACTTCACTATGATCCTTGTCCAATGGCGAGGGACGAAAAAAAAACACTGGCTGCTCGGCAATGAATGCGAATATTTAGTTATTATAAGGAAACAGATATTGTTACCATTGCCATTGACTTGAAGATTATCGTCCTTTTATCGATTAACACAGACTTTTCTTCCTACTTCTCTTACATTCAGTATGCTTTATGAGTGTTAAATTTTCCAAGTATTCTTTCCTCATTATATATAGTCCTGGGTATGGTAATAAACTACATCCAGCAGCAAGGGCTCTGATCGGAAGATTGCAAATTTTTAGCAGTGTCGAACCACCTCTTAATTACTGTTGTTCCCAGGTCCATACTAATTCGGGGTGGTAGCACCTGTTAGGGTCCCAGCTATGGGTAAATAGTGAACTCGAACTAAAATCAACAGTACATTTTTATAATAAAAGAACCAAAAATACATTTTATAGAAAAATGACGATCAATTCAGCACTCAAAAATATAAAAAAAATACATTTTTATAATAAAATTACTAAGAATAAATTTTATGATCTATAAACTACATGTCAAAAACACATACCTTTACACTGAAAGTATAAAATTTTGTACAAAATATCTAAATTGAAAGCATAAAATTACGTAAAAATATTTACATTTCGGCATTAAATAACCCATAGAGATGTTGATATGTCACAAAACAAAACCAACCAACGATACCTATTTATAGGAAAATTAGCAAAAATACATATTTAAAGCAAAATTACAAACAATATATTTTATTTACAGATGAAAGCATACAACAGCGCTCTCAAAATATATTTAGTTGATGCCATAAAATTGTGTTCAAAATATGTAGATTTCGGCATGAAAGTGTGATGATATACCGTTAAACAAAACCAACCAGTCGTCATTATGTGATACTATTTGTTGTTGAAGCGGGTAAAACGGAAGAAAGTTTTGTTAAGAAAGTGTTATGTACTAAGAGATATTGAAACGAGAAGGGTTAATACCGAAAACCCGTGGGAAGAATTGAGGATTTAATTCACACATAAACGACTTGAATAGTATGTCGAACAGTTTGAACAATGGAAAAATGACCCAGACAGCTGAAAATGCAAACTGTAAAGAGAAAATTTAATTTTTCGTAAACATCCTCTGGTTTGATTCCTCTGGTCGAAAGTTGAATTGAAATACCAAGAGGGGGTGGATAAGCCACCCACGCTCACTGAGGAGATTAGTGAAATGTAATAATAATATGAGAGAGTGGAAGAAGGGAATATCCCAGAATTATCGAATTCTCTTACTTCGTTAGTTTGAGCGAATGTCCATAAATACGAATGCGCGAAGCGAATTAGGCAGAAGAGAGAAGAGAGGCAGTCTAGTGACGGAAACGAGACCAGTGACAAGAGAGAGGTCTACCTGATTATCTGCCGACGGAAGCTTCCGACTTCAGCCTTATGCCAAACTTTACCAACAGCAAAACAGATTTTACCAAGTCAAAAACGACAACATCATTTCCGATTTAGATGCTGTGTAGGCTGATAATTAATTGCATGAGAACTCTGATATAAACTAATTATTGTACAGAGGACAGCATTTACTCTTGTTTAATTTATTCGAGTGTTATTTTTTTCCTGTACGTCTTCGCCCTGCTTGGACCCGCCCAACACGAAGATAGATGCTACGATTCTTTCGTGACCTCCTTATGATCAAACTTAAATCACAACGTGGGACAGGGCAGATCTGTGATGGAATCGATCTTCATCGTTCAATCGTTGTGTTGGATGTCTTGGAAGATGAGGAGGGTGTTCTACGATTACATGTCCCCAAATGTGTTCTTATTTTCATTAATCTTTTTTATTTCTCACATATATTGTCCATTATATTCTCAGCATTTGTCTGTAGAATCATATTTGTTTCTCCAAGTCTCTTCTTCTGTGAGGAGATTGTCCAACATTCACTGTTATATTTTTATTTATTTTTTACTAATGCTCATCGAATACAATACCCAGGAGTCACTCAAGGCAGAGGCTTACTGAATTAGGTTGTTGCATGAGAATAAGATGTAGAGGTAAGAAGAACTGTTTATGAGACTAGATTTGAAGTGGTCAAGAGTGTAGTGATCGGGAGTCGGGAGTCGACTCCCCAAAAGATATGTTCTTTGGAAAAAAACTTTCCGAGTGGAACGTTCTTCTTACTAATGGAATATAAAGAAAATGTCAGTAAAGTACATGGTCGTGTGGGCCTCTATATGTTAGAATTGGTGAAACTAAGAAATGTTACTCGTCAGGGCATTTACGGTTAGCAGGAAAAAAGGTTTTGGGGCGGAAAGTGATACATCACCCACAAGGCCTCGTAGACGTTTTGGAATATCAAGCCTGGAAAATGAGTAGTGCGAAGCTCTAGCCCACATATGACAGCATTTTTGTAAAATGTTAGTTTATTTTGTTTGTTTAACGACATAACAACATTTATATGGCTTATTTAATGCCAAAATCTAAATATTTTGTACGCCATTTTATTTTATTTTATTATTTTTTGAGATAATAATGGTTTAGTGATATAAGTCTTACTAATTAACCCATAGCTTGGAGGAGAAGAGGTGGATTCCTACCCTCCACAAGGGTATTTGCTCGTAAGTTGGATATGACGAACCCAACCGGGATTGGAACTCGACTATCCGATTAAAAATTCCGAGCCATTATTCATTAAACTACCGGCACGTCTATGCTTACAGCACCTAGTATTTCCAAATGGTCACCGATCTAGTTACTGACCAGGCTCGACGTTGCTTAACTTCGGTGATCGTAGGGGGAGCCGCTGCTTCAATGTGATATTTACCTAATCCGGTTCTTGTAAGGATAGATCACTACTTATTGGAACGGCACAGGGAACTGACCATTTTGCCAGCTCCTTTAGCGACGGTTCGTATATATGAGTTCCACATGAAGTCTGGGGTGAACTTCAATCCCAATAGGCATTCAAGACAAGCAGCCTCTGAAAGAACAGCCATTCATTATGATAGGATCATATAAGAGTTTAGATATTGCATAGCAGTTTATTTCTCTTTGCTTTCTTTCTAAGCGCATTTTCCAATCCTTTGATACTTTGCTTAATTTCTAAGAAGCATCTTTCGTTATTCCTATGCACCTTCGCATTTCTTTATCAAATTTTCCGTAGTCTGTAACTATACTACCCAAATAGTTAAAATTTCGCACTTCTGTTAATTGGGTGGTCGCTTTTGCTGAGAATTTTGCAGTCCCTCTTGGAGTTAATTGTTAGTCCCTTTCATATCAAGTAATCTGTTTGTATCTTTTGTAGGCCAGTGTTGTATGGAATGATTTCTGAACTAATCTATATCTATAATTCTCAATTGTGTGCATGTGTGTATGTGTGTGTGTGTGCAATCAGATGCTGTTTATGCGTTTCCATAGTTTTCATCCGATTTCGATGAATATTTTTTGGTCTGATAGATAATCTTCTGTGCCGGTTTTGAGTCCAAATTGTTGGCGACAATGGCTCTCCACTACTTCCTGTCCATTATAACTCTCAGCAACGTTTTACTCTTTACTATCTGTTCTTGGATGTATATCTTTCATAAAAACTTTAATAAAAATAAACACATTAAATTATTACAATAGTATCATCTTCTTATATCTATAATTCTCAAAATGTGTGTATGTATGTATATATGCGTGTGTGATCGGATGTTGTTTATACGTTCCCACAGTTTTCATCCGATTTCGATGAATTATTTTTTTTGTTTGATAGATAATTCTTCAGTGCGAGTTTTCAGTTCAAATTACGTATTTCTCTTCTCTTGGCTGGCCAATCTCCCCAAGTGAGGTTACTTTTTTCCGTTGCATAAAGCCTACTCCTACAGTTTTAAAGCGTTAGTTTCATTGTCGTTTATAGCTGTTCGCAATTAAAATTGGTTTTATTGTCCTGCCAGTTTTTGTATTGCATTCACCATAAGTAATAAGTAATCTTGCATTTTTATTACTCAACATTTATTTTTCCGACCTTTCCAAAAGTTATTTGAGCTTAATGATTCCTGTAGCTTTATAGCATTCCATTTGACAATTCATACTTGCCTAAGACATGCCACTAAAGAAAAAAAACTTGCCTAGGTCATAAAACCGCTGTCGTCAGGTCTGCCATGCGAATAAGAGATGAATCATCTTCAGAAGTTTTGATTTGCCTGTCACAAAATGCCTTTCGGAATGCTTCAATCAGAGCCACTGAACCCGAAGATCAACGTAGCCATCGGCTTTCTAGGGGAGCATACCTGACCGCTTCTACGGGCGAGGCTGAAACGGCTGATCAAAGGACTCAACGACTGAGGAGAAACGTCTCTTCAACTGCTGCTGTGCGTAACGCTGAGATAAGATTGAAAACGCAAAAACGGCCCTCTTCAGGACCAACCTCATATTCAAATTGTTAGCCCCTCTCCATTTGGGGATGTGCCTCAGTTGCACCTAATTGTTGTTACTAATATTGATTTTTGGGTGGGCTGACTTTAAACTTAAACTGCTCCAACTGAACGGTAAAAATCCCAGTAATGAAAGACCCGGTTGAAGACAGGTTATACTGCTAGTAACAGAATAACATGGGTTAATACTAGCAAGACAGCGTCCTAAAATTCAGAAAATCCCGACCTCTACGACTGATGACCACTGCAATCTTAAGCTCTCTATGTCTAGCCTTAACCGTTATCTTTCCTAAACTGCGACTTACGCTTTTCAGAAGGTGTCCTATAATTTTTGCCTTGTACCAAACAAAGATAAACTTGCTAAATGACGTCTCCATCCATTTTTTCCCGCGTTTTTCTTTTCGTTTTCCTCTCGTTTTTCTTACTTACTTCTCTACTGCGCAGGGTGTAAGCAAATATGGCATCACAGATTCATGTTTCTTGAGAAACAAAATGGATTGGTTGGCCGTTGCTTTCTCCACGGTTTGGCATTCAGAATTTTTGCTTTTCTTACACTAGTTGCTAACTAAGGTTAAGGAGTTCAGTCTACCCTACTATTTAACCTGTAGGTGGAGAGACAATTTTACGCAGTTGTAAGATGTGGTGATTAAAACACAAAGTCACTCTAAGTCTTAAGCGAATGAAGGATGCATTTGAGAAGAACAACAGGCAACAGACGTTAATGTCTAAATATTTAACAGACTTAATGAAAAGAGACATAATAATCAAAAAACAGAAATCAGGATAGAAAAAAAAGGTTGCAAATACGGTGTGTATTCGCGGATTAAATTACGAAGATAAATGTCCAGTTAAAGAAAGATTGTTCTTATGTGGCGTCGTTTAGAACTGAGAGGCTAGACAAAGAAATATATCTGCAAGGAAGATAACGTTAAAGGTAGTAGAAGTAGATTCACTTGTGTGTCTTCCAGGAGTTTTTACTGAAAAAGACGTTTTTATTTTTTTTGTTTCAATCATCATGAGAGCTGTTTCAATTTGAAGACACCTTGCAAAATCAGTGTGTTTTCTAGTTTTCAGCAACTTTGTAAATAGCACGAAAGTGCTACAGGTCTTCCAAACACTTTAAAGTTTTTGTTAAATAAGACGCAGTATGCTCGAACTGTGCACAGGTGTTCAAATTGCTCGCACACGGCGCGCGCTGATCGGTTGCTAATCAGCCAATCCCCGAGCTGATGACAAACCGTCACCAAACTGCAGATATTCACTACAATAAGGGAAGAGACAGCCTTTCCCACGAGCATAGAACAAAAGGGAACAGAACTGGCTCACCCGAAATTCGAACTCAACTCACCCATTTCATTTTCTGTTATCAATTACACAATAACATCCTTCTCAGTTTCCAATCCTATTGTCTAGTGAAATGAATAGGTAGGTACCTGACACACAGAGGTATATATATATATATATATATATATATATATATATATATATATATATATATGTGTGTGTGTGTGTGTGTGTCTGTGTGTGCGTGTGTGTGTATGTGTGTGTGTGCGCGTAGGTGCGTGTGTATGCATGAGAGAGAATGCGTATGTGCGTGTGTGTAGGTAAGGAACGATTCGAAAGGAAAGCTTCCTATGCGTTTTCATGGAAACTACCGCTCGATAGAGGGAGCACAACAACACCATTGGATAAACAGAGCAAGTTTTCACGTACAATTCACTAGTTTTCCCATCGTCGAACTTCATTCGCTTTATAGTTTCGCCAGGAAAAGAAGCTGGTGTACAACGCTTAAAAAGTGTCTTGTCATACTCATCATTGTCACCACCGTTTGAAACGCATTGCTTATCTATGCTGATATCCATTGTTTGATCTCTATAAATATCCAGTAAGCATCTAAAAATTAATAGATGCATATTTTTTTTCTTTTTTACGGAGATGAATTCAATAAGACACCTCTGCTAAGTATGTCATCTTGTGAAACTCTTAAGCTTTTAAGCACTTGGTAAACTTTCTACAATGTAAACATTTATGTCAGATCGCCAAACACTATACTAGAGTTTTCTTGATGAAACAAATCTGATGATTCAGTATCCTTGCAGCCCCTAGGAACAGATATCAGACCCCTAGGAGGTCCGAGCACCCCTGGTTAAGAACCCCTGCTATAGAGGAATATTTCCTGGTTTCAGGTTATATTGGAACTTGTCTTTGTAGCTTAGCCATGGTCTTTATATATTTCTTTTTTTATAGTTGGCTGCACATGAGGACTTTTTTTGCAAATCTATTGTCACTCATTGTGATGATATAAACGGGTTCCCGTCATTGGGATTACATAGAAAAGGATTCAATACAACCAATTTTGTATTCTGACAATAAATCAATATTCAAAATTCTATCGTGTAAGATATATTTAAGAATGATCCGAATATGTCGCTTTTGAAAGACATCAGACTGGTTAATATTTGATGAAAGGGAAAATGATTTCACTTTGTAGATGACAATCGAAGGGGCTACAACGATATTATTTTTTTTTGTTTGTTTTTGATGTTATTTCCCATTCATGCCAAAGATAATTTAAGAAGTTTACCGAAAACATCTGTTATTTTGACGGCTATATGGTTGATTCTTTCATCATCAAGAGAAGCACTTTAATGCACTTTGTTCTCATGTTATGTGAAGCCCTTTTATACCTCTCTATATCTTTATATATATATATATATATATATATATATATATATATATATATATATATGTGTGTGTGTGTGTGTGTGTGTGTGTGATATCCGGCGAGACTGTGTTTGTGTGCGAATTAGAAACCAGCTTCTATTTATCTACGCACACGGCATTCATTAGAGACACTTCTCTCCCAAGTGAGAATTTATTCCAACACTTCTTTGTAAAACTCATCAAACATCTGCCAAAATAATTTTTCCATCTCCTTCTTCCCATCACCGAACACTATTCTCTGATGACTGTAGATGCCTCTTAGCATCTCACCTTACCACTTCGTACAGGTTCTCTGTCAGAAATGACCAAGCATCATTTTTTTAAGGACACTCAAAGTCGTTTCGAGCTCTTTTTAGCATGTCAATTGAACAACTATGTTTATAAATTTATCTTCGATTTGTACGCTGGTGTACAAAATATCTGAGTAAAATGTTCTGTCTTTCTGTCTCCAGGTCTAAAGCTTTTAGATAGATGTATACAACTATTTCTTATTTTTATATGTACGTACTTGAAATATGCTATCTATCTCAGTCTGTTCCTATCTATCTATCTATCTATCTATCTATCTATCTATCTATCTATCTAAACGTGGTATATTTCAAAATTAATCTTTGAAGGTAGATTCTGGCTATTCGCAAAATACAGTTGGGTTTGCCGTCTTGGCTCCAATAGTGTTATTTTCTAAATAAAACATTGAAAAAATTCAGCCTGTTCTTGAAGATCGTTCCAACCAGCCTGTTAGGCTGTCGTCTAGGATCCAGTCGTGTTATTTCTCAAAATTAAACATTGTAGGTACACTCTGACTATTATTGAAGTATCTTTTAGAAACACAGATGTGCTTATACTTTTGGCTCAAATCCTGATCTTCTTTTTCCGAAAACTTTCAGATTCTGGCTATTCTTAAGATATCTTCCAAAAACACAGTTTGGTTGGAGATATTGGTTTTATTATTATTTTTTTTAATTAAACATTGCAAGTAAATTCTGGCTATGCATATCTTCCCAAAACATAGATCGGTTTGTCGTCTTGGCTACAACCATGCTATTTTTTTTCAAAATTAAACATTGAACGTAGATTCCGGCTATTCATTATGTATCTTTCCCAAACACAGTTGGCGTCTTGTCTCCAATTGTTTTATTTTTAGACAATTAGTTTATGGAGGTTGAAGTTAGGTTTTTCGCCATGACTCCAATCATGTTATTTTTTAAGAGAATTAATCTTAGAAGTGTTGTTTCTAAACAGAGTAAAGTTTCACTTCATGGAGCCAATCGAGTTAATTAAATATTGTATGTAGATCCGAGCTATACTTGAAGTATCTTTCCAATATAGAAATGGTGCTCTAAATTTTAGCTCTAATTGTTATAGTTTTGAAAATGAATCTTTGAAAGTAGCTTTTCTACTTTGTCGAAGAGCCTTTCAAAAATACAGTTAGGTTTGCCGGTATGGCTCCAATAGTGTTATTTTTGTTTTTTGTTTTTTTTTTTTTTTTCAAATTAAACATTGCATGTAGATTCCGGCTGTTCTTTCAGTAATTTCCAAAACACGGTGATGACGTCTTGGCAACAGACGTTTTAGTTTTGGAAATAAATCTTTGACGTAATTTCATTCCTTTGTTTAAATGCATTTCCAAAAAAGACAGGTTTCCCGTCATGTCTCCAACATTTTTATTTTTCCAAATTAAACTTTGAATGTAGATACCAGCTATTCTTTAAGCAACTTTCAAAAACACAGTTGGTGTTGCCGTCTTAACCTCCAAATGTTTTAGTTTTAATAATTAATCTTTGAAGGTAGATTTCATCCTTCCTTGAAGTGTGTTTGCCAAACACAGTTACATTTTCTGTCAAGACTCGTTATATTTTTCAAAATTAAACCTTGAATGTAGATTCTGGTTATACTTGAAGTAACCTTACAAACATAACTGGTGTTGCCGTCTTCGCGTCAATAATTGTTTTCGAAAATTAATCTTTGAAGGTAAATTCTCTTTCCAAAACACAGTGAGGTTTGCTGTCATGGCGCCAAACTAAATTAATCAAGGAATGTACATTCTAGCTGTTCTTTAAACATCTTCCCAAAATAGAGATGGTGCTGTTTTCTTGGATCCAATGGTTTTATTTTTAAAAATGAAATTTTTAAGGTAGGTTCTCTCAATTCTTAATTGATCATTTCAAATTTCAGTCGGATGTGACGTCATTGAGACAATCTATTCGTGTTATTTTGTCCAAATGAAACTTTGAATGTAAATTTCATCATGTATATTTCAAAAAGCAACTTCGTTTTTGCCGTCTTGGCACTAATCGTTATCGTATTGAAAATATTTGAAGGTAAATTCTCTCCTTTTTAAAGTGTATTTCCAAAACAGCGTTAGATTTTTGTTATGGTTCCAATAGAGTTATTTTTCAAAATTAATCATTGAATGTGAATTCCGAAAAAACCTTTATGTATCTTTCCAAAGCATGTTGGCTTTAGTTTTGAAAATAAATCTTCGAATGTAAATTCTCTTCTTTCCAAAACTGAGGTAGGTATAGATTGATGGCTAGAAATGTGGTATTTTTTTAATGGAACTTTGAAAGTAAATTACGAATATAAATTAAAAACATTTCCAAAAGCATGTTGGGTTTGCAGTCTTGGCTCCAATCCTTTTTAGCTTTGAAAATAAATCTTTGAAGGTACATTCTCTCCTTTCTTGAAGTGTGTTCCCAAAACAGTGTCAGGCTTTTCGTCATGGCAGCAATAGTTTATTTTGTCAAAATGAAACTTCGAAGGAAAATTCAGGCTATAGTTCAAGTACCTTTCCAAAAGCATGTTGCATTGGTAGTCTTGGCACCAACCGTTTTAGCTTTTAGAACAAATCTTTGAAGGTAAAATCTTTCTTTTTTTTTTTTTTTTTGAAGTGTGTTTCTAAAACAGGGTGAGGCTTACCTTCATAAATCAAATCGTGTTATTTTATCAAAATGAAAAATGGAATAGGAATTTATGATATACTTCAAGTATCTTTCTAAAAGCATCTTGCGTTTCAAACATGGCTCCAATCGTTTTAACTTTCATACAAATGTAAATTCCATCCTTTGTAGAATTGTATTCCCAAAACAGAAACAGGATTTGCTACATAGTTCCAATCGTGTTATTTTGTCAAAAATGATATTTCGCAAGTAAATTCTTGATATAATCCAAGTATATTTCCAAATGCATGATGTATTTGTAGTCTTGATTCCAATTATTTTAAATTTGAAAATAAATCTTTGAAGGTAAATTCTTTCCTTTGTAGAAGTGTGTTTCCGAAACAGAGTCAATTTGCTGTCTTGGCTCCAAATATTTCAGCTTTGAAAACAAATCTTTGTTGGTAAATTCTTACCTTTGTTGAAGTGTGTTTCTAAAACAGAGTCAGGCTTTATTTCATGGCTCCAACCGTGATATTTTCTCAAAAATGAATCTTTGAATGTAAATTCCAGATGTAACTCAGGTATCTTTCCAAAAGCATTTTCACTTTGCAGTCTTGGCAACTATCGTTTATTTTTCTTAAACTAAACCTCTGATAGTACATGGTCTCCTTTGTTGACGTGTGTTTACAAAAACAGTTTGACTCCGATCGTGTTATTTTGTCATGGCTCCAATCAATTGGCTTTGAAAAATAAATCTTTGATAACACATTCTCTCTTTTGTTGAAGTCTGTTTCCCAAAAAGAATTACTTTTTTCTTCATGGTTCCAATCGTGCTATTTCTTCAAAATGAGTCTTTGTATGTAAATTCCGGACATACTTCATGTATCTTTATGTTATGGTCCAGGTTAGGACCAAGGAAGAACAACAAAAACACAAGAGTAGAAGGTATATTACACGAAATTATAATACAAAGATGTGGAAGGTGTTAATATGACTGTCAGTCTGGTTTGGAGTGAACTACTATCGGCTCGTCTCGATTCGGTATCTAGCCACCCTTCTACGAGGGTTGCATATGGCACAAGGCCGAGTTTAACGTGGGTTTTTCGAGCCCGTATGCTCGGACAAAAAATGCCCGTAGAACCCGTATAAACGGGATCGGGTTGGTCAACCTCCCCGAACGAGACTCTGCCCTTCGGCGGAGCCTCGTCCGGGTTCCTCTCTGCTCAAAGGCAGAGAGTTCGACCATCAAGCCGAGCTTCTCGGCTTGAAAAAGATCCTCTCTCTTGAGAGCCGTAATATACATAGGGTTAGGAATAGTTCATTCTGTAGTTATAGGTAAGGAACCATGACACTTTACAAATTCATGTTGAGTTTACAGTCTTGACTCCAATTGTTTTTGTTTTGAATATATAATTTTGAATTTAAATTCTCACTGTTGAAATGTGTTTCCAAATAGTGGCAGGCTTTCTTTCGTGACTCAAATCGTGTTATTTTGTCAAAATGAGCTTTTGAATGAAAATTCCGGATGTACTTATCGTATCGGTCAAAAGGCATGTTTGGCTTGCAGTCTTAGCTCAAATCGTTTTAGTTTTTTAAATAAATATTTGATGGCACATTCTATTCTTTGAGGAAGTATATTTCTAAAACGGCGATATGTGAATACAATCGTGTTATTTTGTCAAAATGAGACTTTTTCCGGATATTCTTGAAATATCTGTCCCAAATCGTATTGGTTGTGTGGTATTAACGCTAATTGTTTTAGTTTTGAAAACATGTCTTTGATGGTAGATTCTCTACTTTGTTGAAGTGCGTTTCAAAAACAGAGTCAGGCTTTCATACAAAGCTGTAATTGAGTTATTTTTGAAAATAAATTGTTCAGTATAAATTCTGGATACATTTCAAAAGAATATTCTTTTCAGTCTTGGCTCCAATTGTTTAATTTTGTAAATAAATCTTTGTATGTAAATTTTCTCCATTGTTGAAGTGTGTTTCGAAAACTTAGTCAAACCTTACATCCAAGCTCCAATCTTGTTATTTTCTCAAAACGAAACTTTGAATACAAATTCAGTTATACTTGAAGTATGTTTCCAAAAGCATGTTGCATTTGTAGTTTTGGCTCCAACCTTTTTAGCTTTGAAAATAAATCTTTCAAGATAAATTCTTGTTCTTTGTTGCAGTCTGTTTCTCAGACAGAGTTAGGCTTTATTCATGGCCACAATGGTGTTACTTTCTCAAAATGAAATTTTGTAAATTCTGGATATACTTAAAGTATATTTCCAAAAGCATGATTCATTTACTGTTTTACTCTTGAAAATTTTCTCTTTTGTTGAAGTGTGTTTCTAATTCAGAGAGAGGTCCTCCTCGATGGTTCTAATCCTATTTATTTATCAAAATG
The DNA here is from genome assembly GCA_903632075.3 of Acanthosepion pharaonis. Lineage (NCBI taxonomy): Eukaryota > Metazoa > Mollusca > Cephalopoda > Sepiida > Sepiidae > Acanthosepion > Acanthosepion pharaonis. The sequence goes on along the minus strand of CAHIKZ030005455.1, from coordinate 1,697,431 downwards.
AAAATTAGAATGTAAAATGCGGATATACTTCAAGTATCTTTCCAAAAGCACGTTGTGTTTGCAGTCTTAGATGCAATAGTTTTAGTTTTGAAAATGCATCTTTGAAGGCAAATTCTCTTTATTGTTTAAGTATGATTCCAAAACACAGATTTTCCTCCATTCATCCAATTTTGTTGTTTTCACAACATGTATCTTTGAATGTAAATTCCGAATATAAGTATATTTCCAAAAGTATGCCCAATCGTTTTAGTTTTGAAAATAGAGATTTGACAGGAGATATTCTCCTTTGTTGTAGTGTGTTTCCAAAACAGGATCAGGCTTTCCTTCTTGGATCCAATCGTGTTATTTGTCAAATTGTAACTTTGAATGTAAATTCCGTCTATTACTCAAGTATCTTTCCAAAACTGTTGGGTTTGCTGTCTTGGCTCCAATCGTTTTTCTTTTGAAAATCAATCTTTAAATGCAGCTTCTCTCCTTTGATGAAGTGACTTTCTAAATCACTCTTAGGTTTGCTGCCATGGCTTCAATCTTTTTTATTTTTCAAAATTAATCTTCGAATGTAGCTTCAGGCTGTTGTTGAAGTATCTTTCTAAAATACAGTTGACGTCTTGACTCCAATATTTTTCTTTTGAAAATAATACTTATACAGTATATTTTCTTTGTTGAAGTGTCTTTCCAAAACATATTTAGTTTTAATGTCATGGCTCCAGTCGTGTTATTTTCCAAAATTAAACACTGATTGTAAATTCATGCAATTGTTTAAGTATCTTCCACAGTTGGTGTTGACTTCTTGGCTCTAACTCTTTAATTATGAAAATGAATCTTTGAAGCGACATCCTCTCCATTGTTAAAGTGTCTTTTTCGATCACTGTTAGATCCAATTTCTTTTATTTTTCAAAATTAATCTTTGAATGTAGATTAGGGCTATTCTTTAAGTATCTTTCCAGAACCCAGTTGGTTTTGCCGTTTTGGCTCCAATCGTTTTAGTTTTGAAAATGAATCTTTGATTATAGATTCTCTCCTTTGTAGTAGAGTCCTTCCAAATCATTATTATGTATTACATCATATCTACAATCGTATTATTTTTTAAAAGAATTAATTTGTATGTAGATTCAGGCTATTCTTTATGTAACTTTCCATAACTTATTGCTCCATGGCTCTCCTCCTCTTCTTGCTCAAAAATTTAACATAGATTTTTTTTTCCATTCTTGTCTCCATTTTTTATTTTCAACATTAACCCTTTGATCCCTGACCACCACTTTACCGGTGTTAGATAAAAATGACTTTCCGGTTGAACGGTGGGTAAACACTTGGTCGTGATTTGCTATTGGTTGTCTACATTTATTTGTTTGTAGGTCTTAAAGATTGAGAGCTGTTCTTTAAAACTCTCATGAAATAAAAATTATTACTTATGGGATTTTAAGGGTTTGATATTCTTTAATTATATATATATATATATATATATATATATATATTACAAAGAATAATCACACATAGAATTAATCAGAAGTATTAATGCGATTATTGGCGACATCCATCGCTAGAAAACATAATATATGCATTAAAATCCTGTTCATCCAGAGGCGAGTTTTGATCCTTGAAGAAAAAACTTGTTGTCTGTAGTTTTTTCAGTTTATTTGATGTTAAAATGTTAGTACTTACGGACGGCCTTCCATCCATCATCAGGCATGTGTTGTTTATCTTATAAAATCAAAACTTGAGACGATATATCTGTATGTCGACCGAAAAGATGTTTTTTAATATCTGCTATTGTTGACGGGTGTGTAAGATCGTGGAACGCAAAGACGCAACGCTAAATTTTCAAAATTTTTAAGTGAGAATTTTATTTTAAATATTTCTTGTGATGTGTTAAATCCACATTCTATTTTACAAGTGTATTAGTTTTTATGTCATGAACTAAGTATATAGTTCAATAATATAGTGTAATGTCTTAGTAGTAGTTTTTTATAAGAATTTTTTATGTACTGCGGATCGATAGTTTTTAATAAACATAAAACATTAGGCAGCTTATGATTTACATACAAAGAATAATCACACATCGAATTAATCAGAAGTATGATTCTGGATGAACAGGATTTTAATGCATATATTATGTTTTCTAGCGATGGATGTCGCCAATAATCGCATTAATACTTCTGATTAATTCTATGTGTGATTATTCTTTGGATATATATATATATATATATATATATATATATATATATATAAGAAGAAATAAACCGCAAACGTTTTTGGTTACAATGTGGATTTTAAAATATATATTATTATTCTTTATTTTCCATATTTATTTCCATATTTTTGCTACTCGTGTTTCTTCATCAGGCAAAAAGTGGATATTTCCACATATTATTAAAAAGAATTAATTTTCCTTATGTTTTTCAATGTTCAACCATTGTCTTTTTTGTATAGTAGTAACCCAAATGATTTCCTTGGACTGGTGGTAAATGTGTTCTTCTGCTTAAGGGGTAATAAAACAATTAGGAATAGTCAGAGAAAGAGCGAGGAAGGATATCTTCCTTCCTTTCTTTTTAGAACCCCTGTATCTTCTTAGATCTATATCAATTTTTTGTGTATTGTATTTCTCAATATATATATATATATATATATATATATATATATATATATATATATATATATATAAAAAAAAAATGTGAAAGAATATGAAAAAACATTATTAAAGACAGAGAACGCTAAAAGAACCGGAATTAAGACGACAGAAAATAGCGATTGACATTTCATTTAAAGTTTTGAAGATCAAAGTTGACCGGAAAATAGACGGTCGAAAGAGAGTTCTACAAGCGAGAGAATGAACTATTTCTCTTTTGCTGGATATGTTTATTTAATCAGAAAATAGTAAAAGTTTCTCAGATTAGGGGTTTATTTATTGAAAGGGGGCGATTACTAATGAGAAACCTTCTTGTGGAGATCGCTTATTCCAGGTAGACTCATATACAAAGGAGGTTTTGCTTATTTGATGAAATATGGCCGAGTGTAAAAGGATTTCAACAGGACAGTTATCTTGTTTAATGACAATATTTTTAATACTTTCCATTATCTTCATTTTTATTCTATTTTATATAATAATCTACAAAAAATACTAATATTTAATTAGAAGAAACAACCGTTTGAAAACAAAAAAAACAGAAAAACAAATTGCATGTTTGGAAATGACTTTCGTACTTCATGATGACGTCTTGGTATGAAACAATTTTATGTTTCAGTGCATCCCATTTTCAAATATATGAGCATTGCTTGAGCGTTCTCAGCGTTTTTCCGTATACCTGTTTATCAAATTCAGTCACACCAAAATTCAAAATTATCGAAACTAGCCAATTCTTGGACTTTTTAATCTGGTCTGTATTAGAAGGTGCGGCAGAAATACCTCCCAGATATATCTCCCAGAAATACCTTCCACATAAGGTAATACGTTAGCAAGATGAAGGCACCATTGCCACTAATGTCTTATCATTATGTGGGAGGTATTTCTGGCTATATATCTAAACAAAAACAAATCCTTTTCAACAGTTCAATCCAATGGAATCCTATATAGCTGCATGTACCTCCCATGTCATTTCATGTAGTTTTTATATTGTAGAAATGTTCTTCGTCGAATTGTTGCATAGCCCAAAGAGAAGACAGAAATAATTACAACCCGTCTCCCTTCCCGCTTGTAACAATCCATCACAATAAAATCAACGTTTGTTTTTAGCGTTAAAGCTCTTTTGTTAAAATAAATTTTCATAAACTTGGTTGTTATTATATTACAGTTCAGTTTTTCTATATAATCGCATGACAGAAGCCTGTTCCTCTTATAAGTAACAAGGCAAACAAATTTGGAAAAGTTTAATTCATTGCTAGCGGGAAATGAGTATCGTCTGGCAGAGGCCGGATAGGTTTTATCATCTCTCAGTTGCGTTTCTGTCTTCGGGCAGAGTGATACTCAGTGGCGGCTCCGTCAGAGGACAGAGATGCGACTGAGGAAAATTATACTGTCAGGTAGCCAGCCCTGGGGGACAGATGCCCGAGATTGCAGCCCCACTCATTGCACTAGAGGGAGGGGATTGGTGTTTGCACTGAAGCCAACGCATCCGACGGGGAATTTTTGTTCTTGGTTCGAGTGTATGCGCTCCGGTGTTCTTCACATTAAACCCGACCTCGTGTGACACCTTGTCTCATTGAGGAGGTCAGGGCAAATATGCTTAACTGATTACTGCTTCTTTTATGTGCTAAGATGTTTTTAATTCGTAATAACTGCAGAACTTATTCCGATATTTAATAAAAAAAAATTAAAACCGCTATTTAAGTTCTTATTTCTTGTCAGGCCAAAACGGAGTTTGGCGACATTGTGAATCTCTTTTGCCGTTAACATACATGAATCGTTTAGAAAATTAATAAAAGTCGTAAGTCAAATTTTGATGGATCTGTTTTCACTCTCGGCCGATATTGTTAAGATATTTGCTTTTAATAAAAACCTTGAAGATTATGCCCTTCTTTTATTGTCATTCAGAGACGTAATCTGATTAAATTATCAACAACAACAAAAAAAATATTTTAATAACTTCGTCATTCGGTATTGGAGTATTTGTACAACGGGTCCGTTCTTGGATTACAATAACGAACGAATCAGTTGAATGTCAACCACGAAAGAAGCACAGGTGTTTGTACTGAAGGTAATAAAAGTCGCTTGGATATGGCTCTTCTTAAATTAATAATTTCAGTTTATTAATTGTTTGGAGGTTTTTGCCTTCTTAGAGGGAAAAAATGGTTTTTGAAACGGACAGTTAAGTATGTCTATGTAAATTATAGAGATAGACAGAATGTCAGGTATTACATTATTTTAGAGAAAACAGATTTAGATAGATAGATAGATAGATAGATAGATAGATAGATAGATAGATAGATAATAGAAC